>CM032446.1:196247035-196847035 GCA_019049505.1 Pachyrhynchus sulphureomaculatus
TGCTCCGATCCCAAACATAGATTGCATTTGTTGGATTCTGTTCAGAGAAGAGCTGTTCGTCTGATTGGACACCCGGAACTGACCGGCGGCCTTGATTCGCTGGAACATCGAAGAACGGTTGGCGACTTGAGTCTGTTCTACAAGTATTTTCATGGAAAATGTTCGAAGGATGTACCCCGCTTAATTCCTCTCAGAGCGGTGCATGTTATAAATACACGTCGCGCTAATACTTCACATCCGTATGAGGTTCAGCTTGTTACTCCGCGTACAACGCTTTTCAAACAGTTTTTTATATGGAGAACATCATCCCTTTGGAATAATTTGCCCAGAGCTGTGTTTCCCACAGAGTACAATTTACAGCAATTGAAGAACAACGTCAATCGCTCTTCCGCACACATGCCGCTCCTGGAGCGCTTTAGGGACTTCCCTGCAGCACGTGTGCTAGACCCATAAAAAAAAAAAAATAATACCCTACCTCAAGGACACTCAGCTCATAAATCAACATATATCAATACACTATAGTAAATTTAATTCAAATTCTAGAACGTATAATTTGCAAGGAACCAATCTGAATTACTTACGAACTAAACGAAATTAATATATTTTAAATTAACAACGATCTAGAACAATCCGTTTGTAAAGGAGACGAAATATTTAGTTTCTATAAAGTTCTGGGTGAAACATTGACAGAATCGCAGAAAATTCTAAACTTTGGAATATTCTGTTTGGAAATCAGCTAAAATAAACGATCTTCAAAAAGTTATAGAATATTCTACGTGCGATTTCGTTGAAATCAGCAATTTTTATGAATTTATTACAATCTATTACAATATTCTTAATATTAGGTTTTTATATGAAAACAATTTTAAAATTCAGCTGCAAAATTAATAAAATTTACTTTTCTAGAAATAAAATAAATTGGTTGATTAAAAATTACTTACGAAAGAGTCTGTCTGTCTTCTCTTCAAAATCGCAGAAGAAGGGTTGGACGTCCACAGAAACGATGGGACGTACCAGGCAAGCAGTGGTTAAAGGTGGCAAAAGATAGGGAAGCATGGAAAAGATTAGAAGAGACCTACGTACAGGAGTGGCCAGACTTAGGTTGAGAAGAAGAAGAATATTTTGTTCTGTCATGAAAAAAGTAAAACGGAGAGCAGCATAGCAGATTTTACAATTTGTTGTTTAAAATAATAGAATATACTCACAATTTTTGCTTTATGGTTGCATTCTGTAAAACAAGGAAGAAAACATATTTTTTTCTAATATTTCTTCTAACTTTGCCGAAGTTGGCAATGCATGTTTGAAAATAATGCCAATTGACAATGGCTTTTGTTTATGTTACGAAACTTTCCCTTTATCGATTGGCAGATTTTGAAGAATAAGATGACCACCAAATAGTACAGACTGAACGGTGGTGGATACGTTTTCATGAGGCTTTTTATTAGATAAATCAAAAGATGTAAGAAGCCTGGCAGTGAAAGTAAAAAATTACACACTAGGTATCAATTTTAAATGATCAAGGCGAAACAATCATTTTGGCAGCCATATATTATAGAAAATGCATTAAACAGAATGTTGAGCATTGAATATAATCAATTTTAGTTCATGATAGTTCAGGTTAGGTTTATTTGTGATAGTAATAATACAATATTTGGGACCATATAAATAAACTTCTTTTTGTATTTCTTGTTCTTAGTTTCTAGTAGTTGTTCATTCACATCCTATCTTGTTTAGTAAAGGTCACCTCGCCAATATTGATTAAGCCTTGTTTAATTTTAATTTCCTTGACACGAACATTTAACGACACATAAAAAAATCCATAGGATTTTTAGGAAGTACTAACCTTCAAATGATACGTGTCAAAATTTCATGACATTTCGACGATTACTTTACAAGTTACAGTGGTTTTAGTGACGCTACTTTCCATATTTTCAAAACAATGGAAAAAATCGAATTTCGTGTATTGATTTAACACTGTCTTTTGATGGGAAAAAATACCGTTCAAGTAAAGCCATGGCTTGATAAGTGTTACGGGGACTCTGCCCCTGGAAAATCACTCATCATCTACTGGTATGCTGCATTTAAACGCGGTCGTATAGATACAAATGATGCTGACCGCTCTGGACGCACAAATGAGGTGATTACACCGGAAAACATAAAAAAAAAATCCACAAAATTGTTTTAGATGACCGTAAAATGAAATTGCGTGAGATAGCTAACACCCTAAAGATGTCAAAAGAACGTGTTGCATGAACATTTTGGCAATGAGAAAGCTCTGTTCGAAATGGGTACCGCGTTTGCTCACAGTGGACCAAAAACAACAACGTGTTGATGATTCTGAGCGCTGTTTGGACCTACTTAAGCGCAATAAAAGGGATTTTTTCATGTGATATCTGAGGATGGAT
This sequence comes from Pachyrhynchus sulphureomaculatus, assembly GCA_019049505.1. Taxonomy (NCBI): domain Eukaryota; kingdom Metazoa; phylum Arthropoda; class Insecta; order Coleoptera; family Curculionidae; genus Pachyrhynchus; species Pachyrhynchus sulphureomaculatus. Next base: position 196,249,441 of record CM032446.1, read on the forward strand.
GAAACATGGATCCACCACTACACATCGGAATCAAATTGGCAGTCAGCTAAGTGGACAACAGCCGGTGAAAGCCGCCCGAAGCCACCAAAGACACAACAGTCAGCACTGTATTTTGGGATGCGCAAGGAATAATTTTCATTGACTATCCTGAGAAGGGAAAAATCATTAAGAGCGAATATTATATAAAGTTATTGGTGCGCTTGAAGGCAGAAATCGCCAAGGACGGCCCCAAATGAATAAGAAAAAAAGTGCTCTTTCATCAAGACAATACACCGTGTCACAAGTCAATGGTTACTATGGCAAAATTGCATGAATTGAAGTTCGAATTGCTTCCCCATCCACCGTATTCTCCAGATTTGGCCCCCAGCGACTATTATCTATTCGCAGACCTCAAAAAGAGGCTCGTGGAAAACAGATTTGGCTCCAATAAAGAAGTTATCGCCGAAATTGAGGCCTATTTTGAAGGCAAAGACAAATTCTTCTACAAGAAAAGTATAGAAATGTTAGAAAAGCGTTGAACTGATTGTATCGCTCTTGAAGAAGACTATATTGATGAATAAAGTCAAATTTTTCAAAAAAAAATGTGTTTTACCATAAGTAGATAGACCAAAAACTTTTCAGCCTATATATTATATCAATACAATTTTACAAATTTCTAGAACAATCTGATATTTCTATATTAAATTCTAAATTTCTAGAACGAACTACTTGCAAGAAATCAACATATTCTTAACAAGTTCTAGAACTTTCGAATTAGATGAAATGAATATATTTTAGATTGACAACGATCGGCAAACACCCTTTTAAACGAAAGGAAATATTTAGTTTCCTTAAAGTTCTTGGTAAAAAATTGCCAGAATGATTCTAAACTTTGAAATATTCTGTTTGGAAATCGCACCGTCCCACAACCTTTTTAGACTATTCTTTTATTAAAAATATTGTTCCATTATTCACTGGCTCTGTTAATTCCTAATGTATTATACGATTTCAATCTCAGTAGACGGAATAACGGCGGAAACATATAATAATAGTATCGATTTATTTGTTTCGCATCCTGCTTGCTTACTATGTAAAAATAAATCGATAAAATGCGGAAAGCAGGAAGAAACAATCACTGTAATTTAACTTGGTGCTGAAATATTTACGATATCGAAGAATATAGACCACACCAGTGTTTTATTTATTTACGACTGGATGAAGCTAATTACGCTTGAGATTTATTTATTTACATCAGATAATATATTGACAGGCTTCCTTTGGCTTGAATGGAAAAAAGACCTAGTAACGCACAGTAATGCATTCGTCCAGTGCGACGAAACCACAGCATAACAAATAAAAATTTCTATTTCTTTTCTGTTGGTTAACTTTATTCGTTCTATTTTTTTCGTTTTCCGCTTCTAGATTGCTATTATTCTTATTTCAAGAAATATCAAACGACCATTTTTTTCAAAGAACTGTTTACGAAGTCTTCCCAGCATCCATCTGTCGTACAAACCATTCGGTGGATGGAAACAGTCACTGTATCCCGCTAGAGATGATATAGATAAACCACCTAAAGGAGAACCTCGGCTTCTAAGCTCTACATACAGAAACCGAGGTTCTCCTCCGAGTGGTCAAATCTAGTGATACAGCTGAAACACAGAAATAGATATTGTACACTAAAACCTACTGATAAAATTAATTTTATACTTTTACCTATCACCATCGCACTCTCCCAGTCTCTCTCATGCCTTCATTTTTCTGACCAAAATTACCTTGTCCGACTTTATATTACGATATACGAAGACATCAGCGTGCACGTACAGAGTGATCATTTTTAGAGGCCCGGCCCTGATTTATGGAAAACTGTTGGATATATATATATATATATATATATATATATATATATATATATATATATATACATATATATATATATATATATATATATATATATATATATATATATATATACATATATATATATATATATATATATATATATATATATATATATATATATATATATATATATATATATATATACACACACACATATATATATAAACTCCTGGACAAAATTAACGCAACAATCTGAAAATTAATTTATCTTTTCCTTATGCCAGTTTTAAAGTTTATCGAGTATTTGAATAGTAGGCTATGCATATTTTGTTTCATTGTTCATGACAGAAATCAAAACAATTCGTTTAGATTTACAGTTTTAAAGAATTTTTTAGAAGATAAACAATTTTCTGTAATAATGCGATAGATTTTCTTTAAAAGTAAGCTTATAAATTGTTCCCTTTTTCAAAGTAATACGTTATTGTGGTAGACTGTTTTATTTTTGACCCCGAAGAATTAGAAAAATGAATCGAACAAGGAATTTAACTGTACACGAGGTAGTGCGAGCCTCAGTTTTATTGGACGAGGGATATTGTCAGAGTTATGTAGCCAATTTGTTAGGCAAACATCGTTCCACAATAAATCGTATGGTAAGACGCTTGAATGAAGTAGGAACTTATTCTAGAAGGCTAGGGCAAGGGCGAAAACGATGCACTAGCAAACGTTTTATAAGACAATATGCTTTAAGAAACAGGACTGTCACTAGTTCTATAATAAGAAACGAACTCGAAGCAGTTCGCAATGTCACAATTTCTTCTAAAACAGTTAGAAGACGGTTAAATGAAGCTGGATTAAACAGTAGGAGACCAGCCACTGCGCCCTTGCTTACTAGAGAGAACAGAGTTGCCAGGTTACGTTTTGCTCGAAATCACGAAAACTGGTCTGTGGATGATTGGAAACAAGTTTTCTTCACAGATGAAACTAGGGTTAGTCTAAAACATCCAGATGGTCGTGAGCGAGTATGGCGAAGACCAGGAGGCGGTGGCTCTGTTATGTTCTGGGATGGCATCTGCTTTGATGCTCGCACAGAGTTAGTTCCTGTCCGTACGAGATCCAGGAATGCTGACTACTATCTTGAGAATATTTTAATAGAACATGTGATGCCTTTCGGTCATTTTGTGGGGCCCAATTTCCTGTTTATGCAAGACAACGCTCGACTTCACGTGGCTAGGGAGGTACTCGATTATCTTAATCAAGTTGATATACCGATTATGCAATGACCACCAAAAAGCCCGGATCTGAATCCGATAGAACATGTATGGGATCACTTTAAGAAAAATGTGAAACGTCATATACCTGCACCTAGAAACCTGAGGGAACTTGAAAATACAGTTATCACAGAATGGGAGCAAATTCCTCAAGATTTTATCCAAAATTTAATTAGAAGCATGCCTAGGCGCATAAACGCTGTCATCCGAAGTAGAGGAGGCAACACACGCTACTAGTGTCCCAGTTACACCATTAATTTTGCTACTAGTGTCCCAGTTTATTTTTTTCATTATTACATAATTTCAACGATTTTGTTATTAGGTCTTAAGAATAATTTTAATTCGAATCTTATAGAGAAATTTGGTAGCTAATTCACTTTTTAAGTTTTTTCTAACTTTTAGTGTGACTAATATTCATAAAAAATTATTAAAATTAAATCGTTATAGAGATTTGTATGATTTAATATATTGTTGCGTTAATTTTGTCCAGGAGTATATATATATATATATATATATATATATATATATATATATATATATATATATATATATATATATATATATATATATATATATATGTTTTGACGAATGTTCTCACGGGTGTGAAATGTAGTAATGGTTTTTCGGGTATCCCGTGTTAGCTTGAAGTCCCTTGATGGACGGTTTCGCTGACGTTTCGATGAAATCTCATCCATCTTTTTCAAAGCATTGATCACTGGTCGGTGTCTTGGCGTTGAATGTCGAGACTGGCCCTGAGTGCGCCGGTTTTATGTACTCGGGGGTGTTTCTATTGGTCGGACGGATCTGGCCAATAGAGGCTCGGCTTTGGCTGCGCGTTGTCGGTCCTGTGGTTCTTTGTAATGTTTGTGTTGGTGAAGTAACATATGGTTGAATTATGTGTTTCTCTTGGTTGGTCTTGGTACTGGGATAGAATATGTTTCCAAGAGTTCGGTAAACGTTGGCTATCATCCCGATTATTTAAGTTGTTGGGCCTCTTTTCTATTTCTATGGCTTCTTTGATTACCCTAGTGGATAGGTTATTACTTTTTTGTAGGGTTCTGGTTTTGTCAAAATCGATTTTGTGGCCGGTATTGTGTGCATGTTGTGCTAGAGAGGAGGTGGTAGATTTTTGTTTTACGGCGTTTTTGTGCTCGTCTCTTCTGGCACTAATTTTCCTGTTTGTTTGGCCTATGTATGAAAGACCGCAGTCCTGACACGGAATTTCATATACGCCTTGGTCTTCTAAGGCTATAATGTCTTTTGGTGTAGGTAGAATATCTTTAATTTTTTGGTTGGTTGTGTAAATGGTCTCAATTTGGTGTTTTCCTAGAAGTCTTCCTATTTTGTCTGTGATGCCTTTTACATATGGGAGAAATGCTTTTGTAGTATATGTCTTTCTTTCTTGTTTGTGTTGTTTATTTAGGGCCCGCCGGATCGTGTTTTGACTATATCCATTTGAAAGTAAAACGTTTCGAAGGAGCTTGGTTTCTTGTTGCAAATGTTCCTTGTCTGTTAGGGTTTCTGATCGGTGAGCTAAGGATTTGGCAACGGAGAAGAGTTGGGCTGGGTGATGATGTGAGCTGGCATTTAAGTATCTGTTTGTATGTGTCGGTTTTCTATATACTGAGTGAGACAAAGAACCATCTAATTTTCTTTGAAGCAAGACATCTAGGAATGGTAGTTGTTCTGCTGCCTCCCTTTCCATTGTAAATTTAATGTTTGGATGTATGTTGTTAAGGTGTTCCAGGAACTTGTTTAAGTTGTCTTCACCGTGTTGCCATACCACAAAAGTGTCATCTACGTATCGAAGCCATGTTTTCGGTTTATGTGGAGCAGTTTCTAGAGCTAGTGTTTCGAAATGCTCCATGTATAGATTCGCTAGTGCTGGTGACAATGGAGAGCCCATGGGTGCACCTTCTATTTGTTTATATTTTTGGCCTGAATAGACGAAGTATGTATTAGCGAGGCAGTGTTTTGATAGACTGATGACGTATTCGGGCAGGTTGTATAAAGCCATCACAAGTGATCCGACAACATACCTAGAGAAAACCACTAAATCCGCAATCAAGGCCTCCTCTCTTAGTGAAGAAACAAAAAAGAAACTTATCCCTAGAGAGAAATCATCAAGATGCCCAAAAATGTATGGATTACCGAAAGTCCACAAACAAGGAGCACCCTTAAGACCAATAGTCAGCTCGTTTGGCTCCCCGACACAAGCTTTAGCCAAGCACCTAGCCATGACTCTGCAACCTCATGTGGAAAAAGGCGCATCATACGTGAAAAATTCACAACATTTTATTCAAATCATAAAAAAACATGCAGCTAGAGAAAAATGATTTACTTGTCAGTTTTGATGTCGTATCCCTTTTCACGCAAGTACCAGTTACCGAAGCACTGTCCATCATAGAGACAAAATACAACCTGCCCGAATACGTCATCAGTCTATCAAAACACTGCCTCGCTAATACATACTTCGTCTATTCAGGCCAAAAAATATAAACAAATAGAAGGTGCACCCATGGGCTCTCCATTGTCACCAGCACTAGCTAATCTATACATGGAGCATTTCGAAACACTAGCTCTAGAAACTGCTCCACATAAACCGAAAACATGGCTTCGATACGTAGATGACACTTTTGTGGTATGGCAACACGGTGAAGACAACTTAAACAAGTTCCTGGAACACCTTAACAACATACATCCAAACATTAAATTTACAATGGAAAGGGAGGCAGCAGAACAACTACCATTCCTAGATGTCTTGCTTCAAAGAAAATTAGATGGTTCTTTGTCTCACTCAGTATATAGAAAACCGACACATACAAACAGATACTTAAATGCCAGCTCACATCATCACCCAGCCCAACTCTTCTCCGTTGCCAAATCCTTAGCTCACCGATCAGAAACCCTAACAGACAAGGAACATTTGCAACAAGAAACCAAGCTCCTTCGAAACGTTTTACTTTCAAATGGATATAGTCAAAACACGATCCGGCGGGCCCTAAATAAACACAACACAAACAAGAAAGAAAGACATATACTACAAAAGCATTTCTCCCATATGTAAAAGGCATCACAGACAAAATAGGAAGACTTCTAGGAAAACACCAAATTGAGACCATTTACACAACCAACCAAAAAATTAAAGATATTCTACCTACACCAAAAGACATTATAGCCTTAGAAGACCAAGGCGTATATGAAATTCCGTGTCAGGACTGCGGTCTTTCATACATAGGCCAAACAAACAGGAAAATTAGTGCCAGAAGAGACGAGCACAAAAACGCCGTAAAAACAAAAATCTACCACCTCCTCTCTAGCACAACATGCACACAATACTGGCCACAAAATAGATTTTGACAAAACCAGAACCCTACCAAAAAGTGATAACCTATCCACTAGGGTAATCAAAGAAGCCATAGAAATAGAAAAGAGGCCCAACAACTTAAATAATCGGGATGATAGCCAACGTTTACCGAACTCTTGGAAACATATTCTATCCCAGTACCAAGACCAACCAAGAGAAACAATAATTCAACCATATGTTACTTCACCAACACAAACATTACAAAGAACCACAGGACCGACAACGCGCAGCCAAAGCCGAGCCTCTATTGGCCAGATCCGTCCGACCAATAGAAACACCCCCGAGTACATAAAACCGGCGCACTCAGGGCCAGTCTCGACATTCAACGCCAAGACACCGACCAGTGATCAATGCTTTGAAAAAGATGGATGAGATTCCATCGAAACGTCAGCGAAACCGTCCATCAAGGGACTTCAAGCTAACACGGGATACCCGAAAAACCATTACTACATATATATATATATATATATATATATATATATATATATATATATATATATATATATATAGATATATATATATATATATATATATATATATATATATATATATATATATATATATATATATATATATATATATATATATATATACACAAATATATATTAAATGTGGAATGGTATAGTGCAGGTCAAGGAGTATACTGAAGTATTTGACATTTGGTAGTGAAAACGATGCTGGGCGCCGCGACGTCAAACAACTTTTTTTTTCATCGATATACCTTTTGTAAAACGGCATTGGAAAGCCCTAATTTTTTTCAACATTTTTCCTTAAACGGTTTTTTTTTTCTAATTAATTTTACAAAAAACTTATGCAGCAAAAATCTTCTAAAATATTATTTTTTGGTCATCGCGGTTGTCATGGATCGTATGCCACGTTTGGCGGTTTTCAGTAGGCGGCTGTCATACTTTAATCTGACATTAATTATAATATTAGTTACTAAGCTGTTAAGATTTTTGCTCCAATTAAATATCTTTGAACAATAAAAAACAAGAATATATTATTTTTATTAAAACCATAAAAAAACCATATAATTTTTAACATTACATATTTATAAAAATTCTATATGTCTTCTTCTATCATGCATTTTTTCATTCTTTTCATTAACGCTTGATGAGTGGCCTTGTAAATAATTTCTCCAGTTATACTATTGCACGCATCTGATATTTTTGTCTTTAAGTGCTTTTCTTCTTAGTTGTGGCGGAGATAAAACAAAAATTAAAAAAGAAAATACCAAGCAGGAACAAGGAGACCAAATGGGATGTACAAAAATTGAACGAAGAACAAAAAAGAACCGAATATGAAGAATCTCTAAGAAGAAAACTATTGGCGCAAAAAACAGAAGAAAGCATTGAAAATAAATGGAGCGAACTGAAAAGATGCGTGAGAGAAGCAACGCAAGAAAGCATAGGGATAGAAAGAAACCACAAATTGAAAGAGTGGTTTAAGGAAACATGTAAAATAATGGCAAACAAAAAAAATAAGTGCCAGGATGAAATGATTGAAAACAAATAATATTGAGGACAGACGGAAATATGAAAGTATTAGGAAGGAATGTAATAAAGTAATTAGAAGAACAAAAAGAGAATGGATAGATGAACAAGAACAGAGGAGTGAAAGACAGAGAGGGAAAAATGATAGAAGAAGAAAAACAGTATATTATTATATGGGAGGAACATTTCAAGCACCTCTTAAACGAACAAATACAGGAAGAATACATAACCGAAGAAAACGAGCAAGAAGAAAATGAAATGGAAATGATTCTAGAACCAACAAGAGATGAAATAAAAGAAATAATACTAAGAAGTAAGAACGGAAAAAAGCCAGGCAAAGACGGGATAAACATGGAATTGTTCAAATACGGCGGAGAAGAACTCTGTGAAAGAATGTACGTACTAATTAAACAGATATGGAAAGAAGAACGCATAACACATGATTGGAAAGGAGGTGAAATTGTAATAATACACAAGAAAGGCGAGTATGCGAAAATTATCGAGGAATTACCCTCCTCAACACCGCCTACAAGATTTTGACAACGAAGATATACGAAAAACAAAAATATGTAATAACAAATATAATAGGACAATACCAATGCGGGTTTACACAAGGAAAATCTACGGTAGATGCAATACATGTGATCAAACAAGCATTGGAAAGAGCACAACAACATGCACTAAACTTGGAATTGTTGTTCATTGACTTTAAGCAAGCATTTGATTCGGTTAAGAGAACTGGATTAAATACAATGCTAAGAGAACTGGGAGTACCGAGCAAGATAAGACGACTATATATGATGACACTGAAAGAGACATTCGCCAATGTCAAAACATAGTAAGGAAGAACACAAGATTTCGAAATTAACAAAGGAGTTAGACAGGGAGATGCATTATCGGCAACGTTATTTAATCTAACATTACAATATGTACTAAGAAATATAAATCAGGGTTCAATACGCACAAGAGGCAGCCAGGTAGTGGCGTATGCGGACGATGTAGTAATTATTGCAAAAAAACAGAAAATAATGAAAGAACTGGTGAGAGAAATAAGCGCAGAAGGAGCAAAAATGAGGTTGAAGATAAATGAAGAAAAAACCAAAATAATGAAAAATAGGAAACAGAATGATCAGGAAATGGAAAGAATTAGAATAAACGAATATACCTTCAAAAGAGTAGAGAAGATTAAATATTGAAGAAATTGTTAAGTAGTAAGATAATAGGAAGGCACAGTAAGATGAGGATATACCAGATAATAATACTCCCAAAACTAATGTATGCTACCGAAGTTATAAGCATGACAAAGAAACAAGAGGAAGACATGAGAAGAATTGAAGGAAAGATATTAAGAGCGATCCTGGGGCCAATAAGAATATATGAAATAGTCTACAGAAGAAGGACTAATCAAGAAATTTTGGAAGAAGTGGAGGAGGATATAGTCAAAAAAATAAAACAAAAGAGATTTAATTGGCTAGGGCACACATGGAGAGCAGGCCCAGGAGTACCAATATATGAAATATTTCAATGGGATCCGGGACGTAGAAGGGGAGGTAGACCGAGAATAGAAGGCTGCAGCAAGTCAAGGAAGACATGGAGGCGGCAGGGATTACGAACTGGAAGGAGAAGACGTCTAACAGAAAACTTTGGAAACATCTAAGCAAAAAAATATAACAACAAGGTAAACGGGTCTGATCAACCCATAAACTAGATCTAGAGAACCCAAAGGGTGACCCTACCCCAAGAGGGGTGTTTCCAGACCATTTATTATTATTTATACTGTTGCACGCATCTGATATTTTTGTCTTTAAGTGCTCAGTATCATTTGTCGCCGTTTTATATACAATATTTTTAATACACATCTATCTATCTATAATATACATCTTCGTTGAAACTGTTCATTCAAATACTCTCTAACAACATCAGTTGCATGAAGTGGTACTCCGTGGTGTTGTCTTCTTAAAATAAGGGGAACATTTTCTAATAAAACTGGTAGAATATTAACCCAGAAATTAAGATATCTATTTCCAGTTAGGGTTTCCTCAAAAATGCATAGTCCAACCAAAGCTTTCCCAATTATCCCACACCATACATTAACGCCATAATAGCCTCGATTTTGAATTTGATTAACGTTGTATGGATTCTCGTCAGCCCAATAATGATAATTATTTCTATTAGGAACGCCGTTGCTGACAAAATTACTGCCATATGTTCATAACATATGATTCAGAAAATAACGTCATATTTAATCATCATTTCTGCTAAAAAACTCAAGTCGTTGTTCCGAATCAAATTGTATTAATAACTGAAGATTATGCATTTTATAGTCATGGTATTTGTTCAAGAGATTTCTGAATAGCCCCCATAAGATACATTCAATTGCCTGTTTGCTTGTCTGATTGAATTATATGGATGGTTTTGAAAATATTGCATAATTTCAGCTACTTTTTCAGCTGTTGTTTTTCAATTAGAATACCTTTCTGCCCAGAAAATGCATCCATACTGCTCCTCAAATTTACTTACAATCGGCAAAATATAGTGTGATCCGGGATATACCTGTCGGGGTAACGTTCTCGATATCATCTAAGGGTTTCTCAAGAAATTCTTCTTACTTCTCCATAAATAAGAATCATATCTATTTTTTCTGAGTGGGACATCACTTCAACCAGAAGCTATTAACACACTGTTTACTTAGTTAAACTCTTGGTGTGCAAACAAGAGCTGTGAGATTAAAGCATGACAGCCGCCTACTAGATAAATTGTTTAAATACCACCAATGACCAAAAAATAATATTTTAGAGGGTTTTTGCTGCATAACTTCTTTGCAAAACAAATTAGAAAAAAAAAACAGTTTAAAGAAAAAATGTTGAAAAAATGTAGGGCTTTCCAACGCCGTTTTAAAAAATGTATGTCGATGCAAAAAAAAGTTGTTAGGCGTCGGGACGCCCATTGTCATTTTTACTACCAATTGTCAATTAAGTCAGTATACTCCTTGACAGGCACTATACCATTCTACATATAAAAAAAAATATCCAACAATTTTCCATAAATTGTGGCCGGACGTCTAAAAATGACCACCCTGTACATATGGGGACATGTCGTGTCTCTCGTACAAACCTAACGTAGTTTTTTATTGCTGAAAAGTACTCAAACCCTTTCAAATAAGGGTCCATTATTGTGAGCGATCCTGTATGTGAGTAATGTAAGTAATTGTTTTAATAACAATGATATTCCACAATAACCGCTAAGTAAATGTTTTCTGTTGGTGAAGGGTTTTTTTAAATTTATTCAAAAATAATAATTATCTGTTTTTGCGCTGTACACTGTATATAATTTTTCTGAATAAATTATAGACGCAAATTTTATTTTATTTAAATTCGTTCACACGGTTAGAAAATAAGAGCATAAGTCACCAAATATACATATTTTTTCAAAAAATGGTCAATATACATACAGATACAGCTACTGTTACAATTTTGTTATATATAAAGATTAACTAAATAGAGTATATACAGATCTGAAGTACTATTTTGCATTAGAGTTTATATAAAATTAAAACGCCTCTTAAACTATACTATAAATACACAACTTTCTTATCCCTCTCTATAGATTTCGAACACCCCCACGAAAGTACACCTTCACTTTTCCCTATTTCCATCATTCCCCTGGCAAATAAACTAAACAACTAGATACTAGATATACTCTCTCCGAAGTAGCAATTAACTAATTGGTTTTAATAATTAAAGAGAAAGAGAAATTAAAGGTCCTTAGAGGTCACCTGCCACATGCGGAAAAGCGAGGGGTAAAATAAGGTCACAGCACACACCGCAATGAATTGATGATGTTCGACCCAGTGTTGGACTGCCACAGGTAGACTTGGAAAGATTTAACAGTGAAGGTTTTAACGGCTTCTTCGCCCCTTTCTAGCCAAAACTCTGAAACGCTATAATGTTCAACAAAAACAACCATCTTACACAGACTATATATATGTATGTATGTATATATATATATATATATATATATATATATATATATATATATATATATATATATATATATATTACAGGCCTTCAGAAGTATTTGTAGATAAATTCTTCCTTATGCCCTAGATGTAACAGGTTGGAGATACCGATATAACTACATGGTCTTGTGGAGCTTTTAAAACTACAATAAATGAGGTATGTTGAAAATTTCGGGAAATTAGAAATAGACACTGAAAGCGATAGAAAAAATAAACTTTACTGGAACATTCAACTACATAAAAAGGCTATTATAACCGAGGATTTGTTAGATTGGTTAGGATATTCATCCGAAAAATACTATGTCAAATTTGTTAAAGAAAAATCCACATATTTCATATTTGCTGATGGAAATGATCCATATAAAAAAGATTTCATTTTGGACGCTATACATTCCGTCAAGTAAGAACGTGTGCGCGATAATACCTTTTTGGTAGATGCGATTCTAGCGATTCAACAAAAAATCGGTAGAGGGAACCTTTGTCTACGACGCATTTTAGTAAAAGTATTAGTCGATTCCGAACTTTCGTCGTAATCATGTAAAATTCAAAAGAGTTTTGAGGCCTAAAGTGACACATCTCGCGACCGCTAAATATATTAAATTGTCGGTGTCGTTTGTGAAGAAGTGGGTAAATCGTTTTAACGAGACGAAAAATATCGACGACTTACCAAAACTTGGCTCGGTAGAAAAAGTCACTCCGAAAGTCGAAAGACGAATCGTGTCTTTATTTTCAAGGGACCCGAAATTGACGCTGCGTCAAGGAGCGGTAAAATTAAGAAAATCTGGTTTGAATGTGTCCTATGAGACTATTCGACAAGAACTTCGTGCTCAAGATGTCAAATTCCGAAACACGTTGAAGAAACCTTTGCTGGGCGAAAACCTCGGCACGAAGCGGCTCGCCCGGACCCACGATAAGACACTAAAGTGGCCTTCACAGTCACTGGACGCCAATCCTATTGAAAACGTTTGGTCTCTTATAAAGAGAAAGCTCGGAGGAAAGACTCTGAGGACTTTGATTCAGTTGTTTTGCGAGATTCGAAAGATTTGCAGAGTATGTAGAAAATATCGTCGACAGCATGCCTGGAGGATGCCAGGAGATTGTTGATACAGGAGGCGATTGAATAACTTACTAACAACACCAAAGAATACACTGATGGCAAAAAATGTTCTCGAACATTTTTTCAAGAATACGAGCAGTCACGTCCTTACCTGACAGATTGTAGGTCTCGAATCGATTATAATGCAAATCGTACACTAAAAGTTATAGAAATACGGGAGTTGTATTCGCTGGTGAAAATGATCGTCGTGAAATATTGTGCGAAAATTGTGAAAGAAATTACGCAGAATTATTGCTACATCAAAATACGCAACTAGTAGGTCCTGTAAATGAATTGAAATCGTTGATATTAACAGTAAAATTGAATGCGGATGAAGAACGACAACGAACCGAAGAGGAGCGTCCGAAAGCTGAAAATAAGAGAAAAAAAGCCTACGAGCTGAAGAAGAAAGGCGTAGGAAAGGCGTAGAGCTGAGAAAAGGGAACAGTATGCGGAAAAACGTAACAGAAATTTAGTATTCAATTAGAAAATAAAATAGAAAGTTTACGAAGAGATATTGCTCCATATATTGTCCTTAGGCCTATAAATCTAACAAAAGGTCGCCGACTTGGATTGTGCCGTGCTACACTGGAATGAGAATCATACTTGATGCGAACGCGAATGCTGCACGTACACAGTTCCGCTGTCCTATGATACGTATAAAAATTTAGAAAGACTTATGCTATCGATGTGGATAATTAAATGAAAAAAATAAAATGTAAAGATTTGACGTGGTTTGTGCGAGAAAATATCGTTCGAGTATCATAGAACAACAGATCGTAAATATAATCGAAGATGTATTGACAAAAACGATGCTCATAGGTTGACTATGACTATATTTGTAGCATCGACGCTTTTTTAACTTAGATGGGCTGGATTCTTTTCCGCGCATAAATATTTTCTCGCCAATTTTACATATTGTAAATTGCTGAACTGCTCGAGTATGTCTTCACAATTTTATCAAAATATGACCATACATCACTTGAAGCACTTTGTTTATTCTTTTTTTTGCACTCATCGCATTTTATTTCTTAAAAAATATTCATTATAAAATTAACCAGTTCCCAGTTGGATATATCATACGGAACGTCGCACAGTGGGGAAAAACGAAAAATCGTGTTTCAAAATTGTCTAGAGCCTTCAATTTTGGTTCGATTTGGACGATTTTTTTTTAAATTGAAGCTTATTAAATTCCGAACAAAGTTGTCGGAGCCGATTTTGCAATTACACTTTTGTTTCAAAATGGCGGACGTCTTCAAAATGGCGGTTTCTGATTATATAGCGACTGAGACACAGAAAAACGCTTACAGTTTCAAACCAAGTTGTGCTAAAATGCGTGTATGTATGTTTTTTTTTGTGTCGCAGATAATATATCTAATATTACAGTTACAAGATTAATAATAATGAACCCAAAATGGCTGCCATGAACAATAAAAGTATTATAAATATGAATAAACGTACCATTATTATTTTATATCCATAACATTTGCATAAATAATTTCTTTAAGGTTGTTAATTATAAATATGTTTCAACAATTGACTTAAAATGACAACGTCTGCCATTTTGAAACAAAAGTTTAATTGAAAAATCGGCTCCGACAACTTTGTTCGGAATTTAATAAGCTTCAATTTAAAAAAAAAATCGTCCAAATCGAACCAAAATTGAAGGCTCTAGACAATTTTGAAACACGATTTTTCGTTTTTCCCCACTGTGCGTCGGCGCGGATTACGTCACATCGATAGACAAGACCTAACTTGATTTTTAATGCGTATCGTTACTCTTGCAGACTACTAATATATATATATATATATATATATATATATATATATATATATATATATATATATATGTATATATCTATATATATATATATATATATATATATATATATATATATATATATATATATATATATATATATATATATATATCTATATATATATATATATATATATATATATATATATATATATATATATATATATATATATATATATACATACATGCAGGGTACCGCATATCTATGGAATAATGATTCCAGGGCATTTATTAATCGATGTATCAAAAAATGTTTAAATAAAAGTTACAGGATGTTATACGGCGCACACGGCTGACGTTTGACAATAAAATATTTTGAACTGTCAGTTCAAAGAAATTACGCCATCTTGATTTTTTTTAAATGGCCTGTATATTATTTTATTTTTGAGTCCTACTAAAAATTCTAGATATTATTTATCTAACATACCATATGTCTAAATTGAACTATTTTGAAATTATTGTCACTTGAAATTTAAAATAAAAAAAGACAAAAACTATTAATAAATACTCCAGGTGTATTTTTAAGGTAACAATTGCTCAAAATGGCTACCATTAACAGCGAGGTAATGACCTAATATGTCATAAACAGCCTGAATAGAATTTTGCAGAGAATGAAGGCTCATCAGTGCTACTTCATATTGAATTCTTTGTTGTTAATCTTCTACAGTTTCAGGTCGACTTCGGTAAACTTTGGTTTTCAAATGACCCCATAAAAAAAAAATCGTGTGGCGTAAGGTCGGGACTCCTTGCAGGCCATTCTACAGCACCTCTTCTGCCTATCCATCGATTAGGAAAAAAATCGCGTCCAAATATCTACGAACATTGATTTCGTAGTGAGGAGGTTCTCCGTCCTGTTGATACCAAAGATTCCTGTTAGGAGAATCCAAATTATTTTCATCGGGAAAAAAACGTGCACAAGTTGGAATAACTTGCTCTAAATACCGCTTTCCTGTAAGATTTCCATCGATAAAAAAGGAACCAATGATATGACGTCCACAAATCCGTGCCCACACGTTTATCTTTTGTGGTCTTTGAGAATAACTGTCGATTATCAAGTGGGGATTCTCAGTAGACCAGTACCGGCAGTTATGCCTGTTAACTCTTCCATTAAGACAAAATGTGGAGTAGTCAGAAAAAACAATATTATGAATTAGGTTAGGATTATTACTGATTCGTTCCATCATGACCTCGTAAAATTCAACGTGTCTATCGTAGTCATCTTCAGATAATTCTTGCAAGAGAATGGGTAACGAACCATCATTAACAAAGTGATTCTTTCGGTTTCTGTTAAATGTACCATTATGATATTTATTAAGTTATGTAATTAATTTTTTATCAATTTCGTTTTACTTTATTCAATAAATAATCAGACAATTACTGAGTTTTTTTGAATTTTTAACTAGAAAGGCCACAAATCTAAACGTGAGCATAATCTTTTAGTTCCTATTACCATTTTCAATTAATATTTTGGTCTATATTTGAATTAAAACACACTTTACTCTTCATTATAAAACATTATTTTTTATTCTCCCTGTATACCATCCAATATTTTAAACTTTTGATGCTTGATTATGGATTGATTTATATAGCGGCGAGAGAGTGAAACTTCTAAGGTAACAAATTATAAATTTTAAGAATGACAATATTTAAAAATATATAAAATACAATTCGGGAATGAGACAAGTAAAACTCCTAAATTTTCTAAACTCCAAAAATGTGGAATTCTTGCAGTTTTTTTGGTGGCTCTGTGGAATTTTACTAGCAATTTCTACTCCAACTTTACCTATAATTTCCCGAAATCCTACCAGTAATATATATACGAAGGTAGATACTGGAAAAATTAAGTATATCAAGTCACTTTACACTTAACAGTTACGATGTGATCATAGAAAATTGCTTATGCAACTCTAATGGCAAATTCGTATATGGTAAAAAGCCGGACGGTTAGGTAATAATACTTCTGTGATTTTTTTTATTCTTTGTTACTCATGTAAATCGTGTGAAAGTGCTCACGTAGGCGGAAGCGCTAAGACTTTTTGGTTTTAATTAAACAGAACATAATAAGTAAAATTGAAAAAAAAAAAACTAAAAGGGAAAGGGGGTTTCTCATAGCTGCAACTAACAAGTACATTAATCCAACAACAATCTGAAGCACTTAATTTATTCTTTGGTTAACCGAGCAATACAGTCGAGTTTTTAACATCATGACATAATTATTTATTTGTATTGGACAAATAGCTTCATGAAATTGGAAAACGTGCTAAGTAAAAACCTTACGAGATGACACCGTGTTAAATTTATTTCAGAAACTTCCAATCTTTTTCAGAGTAAGACCCAAAGGAAATTGTCACCATTTTAGATTTCAATTTATTTCGTGACTAAAAAAACTGGTAAAACACTTGGTAAACCGAACTATTTTTCTACACCTTTATTTTTATTTGGTATTTCAAGTTGCAGTATTACTTGAACCTGGTTATAATACTAATACTAAAATAAATCACTTCATCAAATATAAACGATCCAAAAAAATAAAAATAACCGGCCAAGTGCAAGTCAGACTTGCGCAATTAGTATTCTGTACGTTAATCGCTTTTAAAATAAAAATTTTTGTTATGGAGGTATAAAATGATCAATGACTTCACAAAACACACCCCAAATGATTTTTCAACAAACTTTTTTCAGATCTTTAATGAAAACTGATAACCTTGAAATTTTTTTTTTTTTTTTTATATTCCAGATAAATTATTAAAGGCGATATTTTTCGTTCAATTTACACCCTGTGGAGAATATTCCAAAAGTTTTTTGATCAGTACTTTTCGAGATAAGGCGAAGATTTTTTCGCAATCTTTTAAAAATAATACAAGTATTACATTAAAAATATTTGTGAACTCGTGTTTTTACAAGCTTTCATTTGACACCCCATTCGATGACCTGGTAATTTTTTTTTCACTTTCGATTTCAGCCCCAAAACTAACCCCTTAAGTATAAATTTAACTTTCAAAACTACATGGCTCTGATGAGGCCATCAATTCATATATTAGTGCCAAATTTCAACTTTCTATGTCAAATAGCTCGGGGAAAATCGGGGTGTGAGAGACAGACGGACAGACAGACAGACACCGAAGTGATCTTATAAATGTTCCATGCGGAATACTAATAAAACAGTTTAAAAAAGCGATCGTAAAATTGTTAAAATTGTACTTTGTACGGCCGTATTTCAAAGTATTACATTTTATTGTAGCCTCTATATATCTACCTGTCTTTCTTAGTTAACAACGAGGGAATCTAACAATTTACTTAATTCCCCGGCGAGACGACCTACGCCTAGAACAAATAAAGTAATTACAATATAATAATTGTTATTATTACACAAATTCTATTTAGGTCACCTTCTACATAGGCTGATGCCAAAGTTTTTAGAAAGAGTATGGAAAAAAGTGCAAATAACTTTATTGCTTTTCAAAGTAAACGTCTTTAAAATCTAGATACTTTTGTATGCGATAGAGCCAATTCTGGAAACATGTTTTCCGCTCAGAAGTGGGTATCTCTATATAAACATGTAAACTGTCTCTACAGGCATTGGGAAACGCTCTCAAAGCAGTTTATTTTTAACAAATGATAACAAAAAAAGAACACAAAGTGATAAATCAGGACTATACGGGCAATGAGACATTAGTTTCACGTTTTTCGCCTATAAATATTCGATTGTTCGACAAGTTATGTGAAACTCCATATTGTAGTGTTGAAGGATAATACGTTTTCGGTTTGATTTAAGCAATTTATCGATGACTTTTGGCAAACAAATTGTTGTATATCAATCATCATTAACAGTCCTTCGATCCTCTAAAGTGACCACATGACCAGTAATTGAAAAGAAAAACCAGGCAAGTGCAAGTCGCAATTAGTATTCCGTATGGTAATTGCTTTAAAAAAAAAAAAAATAATATGGAAGTGTAAAATGATCAGTAATATCACAAAACACATACCAAATAAGTTTTCAACAAAGTTTGTTTCTGATCTTTGTTCTTATATACATGATAAATCATCAAAGGTAATGCATAGTACTAATTTTAATTCAATCTACACCTTATGGAGAATATTTCAGAATTTTATCGAAATTTTTTTATGAATACTTTTAAAAATAGGTTTGTCGGACCGCGGTTTTTGGCAATTTTTAACTTTCATTTGACACCCCACTCGATGACCTTGCAACGTCTCTCTGTCTGTCTGTCCGTCATGTAGCCAAGAATATAATATATATAAAACTAGCCGGGCCCGCGGCTCTGCTCGCGTTGACTTGATTCACTACTATCGTCACTGCTTATTCCTTATGTTACCCAACGTAATAAAATATCTCCCATTATTTCTCCTTATCTCCCAATATTTCTCCTTATTTCCCATTATCTCTACATAATTTCCATTATCTAGGCTTATCTCTGCTCATCTCCCATTATTTCTTCTTATCTCCCATTATTTATCCTTATCTCCCATTATCTCACCGTATTTCTCATTATCTAGGCTTATCTCCCATTATTTCTCCTTATCTCTCATCTCTCCTTATCTCCCATTATCTCACCATAACTCCCATTATCTAGACTTATCTCTGCTTATCTCCCATTATCCCTCCTTATCTCCCATTATTTATACTTATCTCCCATTATCTCACCTTATCTCCCATTATCGAGGCTTATCTCGACTTATCTCCCATTATTTCTCCTTATCTCCCCTTTTCTCACCTTATCTCCCATTATCTAGACTTATATCGAATTATAAAGAACATATGTATAAATTTATAAAAACACGTAAATCGGATAAGTGGTTCTCGAGTGATAAGCGCACTAACGCACAGACAGACAGAGAGACGTTGCATTTTACATATATTTTATTCTTTGCTACATGATATTGTTCCATATTTAATCCTTTAGGGAGTGTATTGCAAGAGAACGCGCTAGCGGCAAACTTTTCTCCGACTTGATTCACTATTATTCCTTATGTCACCTAATAAAATATATCCTATAACCTGGCCAAAGAACATACGTATGTTTAAAAAAAAGCACGTAAATCGGATAAGTGGTTCTCCAGTGATAAGTACACTAACGGACGGACAGACAGACAGACAGTCAGACGGACAGAGAGACATTGCATTTTATATATATTATAGATATTCTCTGCTACATAATATTGTTCAATATTTAATGGTTTGGACCGTGTATTGCAAGAGAACGCGCTAGCGTCAAACTTTGTCCGACTTCATTTACTATTATTGTCACTGTTCATTCCTTATGCTACCTATCGTAATAAAATATAGCCTATAACCTGGCCGGAGAACATATGTATGTTTTTTAAAAAAAAAGTACGAAAATCGGATAAGTGGTTCTCCAGTGATAAGCGCACTAACGACAGACAGACAGACAGACAGAGATACGTTGCATTTTATATATATTATAGATGTAATAAAATATATACCTATAACCTGGTCAGAGAACATATGTATGAATTTAAAAAATCACGTAAATCGGATAAGTGGTTCTCGAGGGATAAGCGCATTAACGGACAGACAGACAAACATTACATTTTACATATATTATAGATATAGATTATTATTATTATTATATAACCTAGCCAAAGAATATAGGTATGAATTTAAAAAAAGACAGGTAAATCGGATAAGTGGTTCCCGCGTGATAAACGCACTAATGGACAGACAGACAGACAGAGAGACATTGCATTTTATATATATTATAGATTATACATTACAGATATTCTTTGCTACATAGTATTGTTCCACATTTAACGATTTAGGCTGTGTATTGCAAAGGCACGCGCTAGCGGCAAACTTATTTCCGACATCATTCACTATTTTACGTCACTGCTCATTCCTTATGCTACCTATCGTAATAAAATATAGCCTATAACCTGGCCAGAGAACATATGTATGTTTAAAAAAAAAAAAGTACGTAAATCGGATAAGTGGTTCTTCAGTGATAGGCGCACTAACGGACAGACAGAGAGACAGACAGACAGAGAGACGTTGCATTTTATATATATTATAGATGCAACGTCTCTCTGTCTGTCAATTAGTGCGCTTATCACTCGAGAACCACTTATCCGATTTACGTGTTTTTTTTTAGATTTATACATATGTTTTCTGGCCAGGTTATAGGATATATTTTTTTACGTTAGGTAATATAAGAAATAAGCGGTGACGATAATAAGTCGGAAAAAAAATTTGCCCCTAGCGCACTCTCTTGCAATACGCTGTTTAAACCGTTAAATATGGAACGATATAATATAATAAAGAATACAATATATATAAAATGCAACGTCTCTCTGTCTGTCTGTCCACTAGAGCGCTTATCCCTTATCCGAGAACCAGTTATCTGATTTAGGTGTTTTTTTTTTAAATTCATACATATGTTCTCTGGCCAGGTTATATAATAATAATAATCTATATATAATATACATAAAACGCAACGTCTCTCTGTCTGTCCGTTAGTATGCTTATCATTCGAGAACCTTATCTGATTTACGTTTTTTTTTTAATTCTTAACTTAATATTTATCAAAAAAAAATCTAAAATATATGTAAAACGCAACGTCTCTATGTCTGTCTGTCTGTTAGTGCGCTTAGCACTCAAGAACCACTTATCTGATTTTTACAAAATACATATGTTCTCTGGCCAGGTTATAGGATATATTTTATTACGTTAGGTAACGTAAGGAACAAGCAGTGTGACAATAGTAAATCAACTCCACGCGAGCGGAGCCGCGGGCACGACTGGTACCGGATAAATTAACAAAGGTAACGCACTCGTGATAATTTTCATTCAATCTACACCTTATGGAAAATATACCAAAGTCAATTTTCTTATCAGTACTCTTAGAGACAGGGAGAGGGTAAGCCAATTTCGGCGGAAAAGTTTGCGTGTGTATTACCTCATATACGTTTTTGAAATCGTATTTTCACAAGCTTTCATTTGACACCCCACCCGACGACCTTTAATTTTTTTTCACTTCCGATTTCATCCCCAAAACGAACGCCTTAAGTCAAAATTTAACTTTCAAAACTACACGGCTCTGATTGGGCCATCAATTCCTATATTTGTGACAAATTTCAACTTTCTATGTCAAATAGTTTCGGGAAAAATCGGGTGTGATAGCCAGACAGACGGATGGACGGACGGACGGACGGACGGACGGACACAACTGATCCCATAAGTGTTCCGTATGGAATACTAAAAATCATCGTTTGGGTATCGAGAGGTTAAAATTCTTCTAAATTGACACTCAATTACACCTCAAGTTTACAACTTCTTCAAACTAAATGAATTTCATAGCTGACTCGTTTTTCTAATCCCTCAATTTGTTCCATTTAAAATCACAATTCTAAAATAAAAATACTGTGTCGTTATACCAGCAAACTTTCTGTTGACCTCTCTTTACCCTCTCTTTAAAGATATACGAGGCATGTTTTTTAAGTAAGTACCGTTTTGGAATTAAAAAAAGACGTGCAAAGATATCGCTATAATTTTATTTTTACATGAAAGCCTGTACCTTAATCTACTTTTCTACATAATTTCCGTGAATATTGAGGCACTTGTCATAACGTGGCACCAGTTTTTGAATACCCTCCTCATAAAATTCTGCCGCCTGACTTGTTAACCACTGTATCACAAATGTCACAATGCGATACAAAAACACTACGAGAATATTGAGGAAAGCAGTCGCACAATGATGAAATTGTAAAGCGTCTGTTTTCTCTCACCTTTTCGTCCACTTTCTGCACCAAATCTTCATTAACGACCGAAGGACGCCCACTCCGTTCTTCATCATGCACATTTGTGCGGCCATCTTTAAATGCTCTCACCCATTTCCTTACCATTCCATCACTCATAATGTTTTGTCCGTAAACTTCACAGATCTCACGATGAATATCGATCGGTTTTACGCCTTTAGCACTAAGAAATCGTATAACAGCCCGTACTTCACAATCGGCGGGACTCACGATTGTCGGAGGCATCTTAAACACTCAGTAAACAACGTATACAATGAAGAATCAGACTGTAATGGCGTCAGTGCGTAGACATGAGATGTAGGTTACCAGTGCGCATGCGCGGAACGCCGACCGTATCGCTGCGGCGGCGGAATCGCAAAACGGTACTTACTTAAAAAACATGCCTCGTACCTTAAATGCGTTTTAATAATAGAAGTTCTACATATTTAAAATGACAATTCTAAAATAAAAATATTATACCGTCATACTAGTAAACAGGGTCAACGAGAATATCCAGAGAATCAAAAGAGAGCATTGGGAGAAATTTTCGAACGATATGGAACATGATCTGTACGGAGGACAAAAAAATATGGAATCTACTGAGAAATAGAAAAAAATCAATAAATGAGTAAATACAAAATACAAAAATTACGGCGGAAGAATGGGAAAGATATTTCGAAAAACTCTATAGTCCATCAGAAACCAATTCATTAACACAGGAAATACAGCATGAAGATGAAAATGTTGCCCAACCAAATAGGACCATTTCCTTGAATCAAATACAGCACATGGCAGCGAAACTAAAAAACAGAAAAGCCCCGGGCATGGACGAAATTAAGAACGAAATGATCAAATATGGAGGTGATAAATTACTAGAAGAACTACAGATTTTCTTTAACAAAATACTCACAGCCAAGATTATACCATCCGGATGGAAAGAAAGCATCTTGATACCAATTTTCAAAAAAGGAGAAAGGACAGATACAAAAAACTGTCGAGGTATCAGCTTAATGAGTGCGGTACTAAAATTGTTCACTAAAATTTTAGCAGAAGAAATAATGTTAACCGGAATCTGTGAAGAACACCAAGGGTTCAGAAAGAACAGGTCTACTCTAGACGCCATATTTATAATGCGCCAAATTACCGAAAAAGCCACAGAGTTTAATAAGATAGCCTTTATGTGTTTCATTGATCTTACCCAGGCATTCGATAGGGTACGGTTAACTGATGTCATAACCCTACTACAAAAATGGGGAATTCACCCCAATATAATAAAAACTATCGAAGAGTTGAACACCAACAACCACACATATGTAAGAGCGGCAAATAAATTAAGCAATAAAATATCTATGACAACCGGAATAAGACAAGGAGAGCCTAAGTCCAATCTTATTTAACATCATAATGGATGAAATTATAAACGAAGTAAAGAAAACTGGGAGAGGATATCGATTGGGAGACAAAGAAATAAAAATAATATACTACGCCGTTGATGCAGTAATCATGTCAGAAGACGCAGATAACTTACAGAGACTCCTGCATAAGTTCCAACAAACAGCAAAAGTGTTTAATATGCAAATATCTGTAAAGAAAACAAAATCTCTTACAATATCTATGGAACCGAAAAGATGCAAACTTGCGATTTATGATCAGAGTGTAGGACAAGTGATGTCCTTCAAATATCTAGAGGCAAACATAACAAGTACCAGGAATCTTAAGGAGGAAGTAAAAACTCAAACAACAAAGACATCATTAATATTAGGATACTTAAGAGATATAATTTGGAGAAACAAATATATGAGCACCAGGAACAAAGTAAAAATATACAAAACATGCGTAAGACCGATCATGACGTACGCGATAGAAACCAGAGCGGAGAACACAATAACAAAAACGACTCTTAAGAACAACAGAAATGCGAACACTTAGATCGATAACAGGGCATACCTTATTTGACCGGAAGAGATCTGAAGAAATAAGGGAAATGTGCGAAATACAGGATGTGGTGAGATGGGCAAGGAATAGAAGAAGAGAATGGAGAGACCATGTGGACAGAATGCCAAATGACCGGTTGGCTAAGGTTGCAAAAGAGAAGCGACCAAACACACCTCGACCGCTTGGAAGACCACCAATAAGACGGTATGAGAGCTGATCTTCATCATCGCAACTGTTCCTGGAAAACCTTTGAAGTGAACATAGAACATGGTCCTAACGTAGGAAGAAGAAGAAGATACTAGTAAGCTTTTTGTTCCCTCCCCACAAAGGTACTTTTAAAAGTTTTGCCACATTTATATTACTATATATTTGATGATGATGATGATGTTATTTGGGTCTGAGCGCATTAACAACTATGGTCATTTAGCGCCCCATATTAAGATTATTATGTATTATACTAGAAAGTCAATTTCCTTCAAAAATTTCTTTATGTTGTCTTTATGCGTTTCAAAAGATTCTAAGGTTAATTTCAGATTTGTCTCTCATATTTTTGTGGTGATCCGACTCAAATATGTGTAGGACAGATAAAGGAGATCTACAGGTAGGACATAGCGGTGGTGCTTCATTTTTTATAAGATGACCGTGAGAAGAAAACGTGTGTCCCACCGCCAACCTTCGCAATAGTACATTGTCCTTTTTTCCCATGGTGGAGGAGTTCAAAGGCGGGAAGATATATATATTACAAGACTATATATTTGATTCCCGATCGATCCACCTTTTCGGCTATCGGGAGTTGTCGGGATAACAGAGATACAGATATACCAACAGAAATTGAAAATATGAAGGAAATGTGATTTCCTTAATCTAGAAATCCTGAAAAATAAAGAAATACCAAAACCACTGGGGTAATTTTCTAACAAAAATAATATTTCACTTATCAGTTAAATTACATATTTTATTGACTAATCTCAGTTCGAACCTTCAAGATTTTAGTTAATTGTCAACAAACAGCAAATTGACAATTTACAAAATGACCATCAGGGTCTGCGTCACCTACTCTAGCCAAACATGATGCCAAACGTCACAAACAAAGAGAGCCACCCTCCAAGCTGTCCAAAACAAAGCCCTACGCATAAGCACAATACCCGGATTCATCGTGACCTTCGGATGCCAACCATTCGGTAATTCATGAGCAATGCAGGAAAGTTAAAATATTGAGAAATACCTTGGGTCTTTAAAAACACACTGACTTTGATCGTCCCGCCCAAGGTTTATCTAAAGTCGAACTTTGGCACCCATTTTTTGATAGGTTGTACAACTAATGTTGAAAAGGCTATAAACTTCAAAGGCTGTATCTAGGCTACATGTGACAACATAACTTATTTTAGAGAGTACTTTGACTAACGTATCAAGAATGTCCCAAGTTAGGAAACATCCTGTACATTAGCTAGTCTACAACAGATTTAAAACCTCCGGTTTCTCTTTCGTGGCGCTTTTGGCTTTAAGCCGGCTTTCATGGTTTTGCTATGCTTGTACACATAAAACTTTCATAAAAGAAATTAAAAAGATGAAAGGCAATGCGGTCGTTCTATGCTTCGAAATTAAAAGTGGTTTCGTTCGTATGAAAGTAACTCATACATTTATTAATAAATTAGCCGGGGTGCAGTGCACTATGAAATAAATATAGAAGATGGAGCGGGTAGGTTTATACTTGATATTAAAATTGTTTTATAAAGAATGATCCGAGATATTCGTAGAAAAATTTCTGATCAAGAATGTAATCTCCCGGCAGCAAAATTTTCGAAATATTAAGTGTTCAAATAACTACATTTTCAAACATCATCATCGAATTAGCTGTATCTACTACATTTGGTGGAGTATCGCTGAACTCATTGACACTCTGAACAATTTCCATTATTGTACGATCAAAAGTATCTGAATATAGATTCAAAAACCGGAGTATATGTCACTTTAGAATCTTGTCTTATGTTACCAAAGGACCCTGCAATTTCTTTGTGGAGAATGGCTTCCACTCAACTGAGTTCAAACTTTCTGAATATGTTCTTGGAGTCATTCTGAACAAATGTCTTGCTGGGCACAACGCAATCCTATGAGTAGATTTTGCACTGCACTGTACTTTAAATTATAATATATTTTTTTTTTAAATATGTTTTAAAACATATTTTAAAAAAAATCTTACAATTTAAAGTACAATAAAAATATATAATCGCCATACTTTTGTATTGTTCACTTAATAACCTTTAAAATATTTTTTTAAATATACATACTTTTTACAGTGCCCAGGTGTATATAATCCCTTAAAACACATTTAAAAAAAAAATTTTCTTCTTAAAAATAACACGAAGGCTGAAAAGTTTTTGGTTTGACACACAGATGTCACCTTTTTCAAAAAATCCATATGATTTTTAGGAAGTACCGACCTTCAAACGATACGTGTCAAAATTTCATGACATTTCGATGATTAGTTTACAAGTTACAGTGGTTTTAGTGACGCTACTTTTGATACTTTTAAAACAATAGAAAAAATCGAATTTCGTGTATTGATTAAACACTGTTTTTTGATGAGAAAAAATATCGTTCACGCAAAGAAATGGCTTGATAAGTATTACAGGGACTCTGCTCCTGGAAAATCATTCATCATTTATTGGTAAACGTGGTCGTACAGATACAAATGATGCTGAACACACTGGACGCCCAAATGAGGTGGTTACACCGGAAAACATAAAAAAATCCACAAAATTGTTTTGGATGACTGTAAAGTGAAATTGCGTGAGATAGCTGACACCCTAAACATATCAAAAGAACGTGTGCGTCATATTTTGCATAAACATTTGGGCAAGAGAAAGCTCTGGTCGGAATGGATTCCGCGTTTGCTCACAGTGGACCAACAACAACAACGTGTTGATGATTCTGAGCGCTGTTTGCACCTGTTTAAGCGGAGTAAAAAGGATTTTTTCATGCGATATGTGACAACGGATGAAACGTGTATCCACCACTACACACCGGAATCAAAACGGCAGTCAGTGGGCAGCAGCCGGTGAAAGCCGCCTGAAGCGACCAAAGACACAACAGTCGGTTGGGGAGGTTTTGGCCTCTGTATTTTGGGATGCACATGGACTAATTTTCATCGACTACACTGAGAATGGAAAAAACCAACAATAGCAAATATTATATAAAATTATTGGTGCGTTTGAAGGCAAAAACTGCAAAGAAACGACCCCAAATAAACAAGAAAAAACTTCTCTTTCATCAAGACAATGCACCGTGTCACAAGGCAATGGTTACGATGGCAAAATTGCATCAATTGAAGTTCTATTTGCTTCCTCATCCAACGTATTCTCCAGATTTCGCCCCCAGCGACTATTATCTATTCGCACACGTCAAAAAAATCTTATCGTTATCGCCGAAACTGAGGCCTATTTTGAAGGCAAAGACAAATCCTTTTACAAGAAAGGTATACAAACATTTGAAAAGCATTGGAGTGATTGTATCGCTCTTGAAGGAGACTATATTGATGAATAAAGTCGAATTTTGCAAAAAAAATGCGCTTTAAAAAGCTAGACCAAAAACTTTTCAGCCTACGTGTTATATTATAATTATACTTGTGAAGTACGAAACATTGACGTTTAGTAAGACAAAACTGTCTTTTCCTAGGACTGATTGTATACAATTCTTGATCTTTGAACCAGAGTGTCTGCGAATAAATAATAGTCACTGGGGGCTAAATCTGGAGAATACGGTGGATGAGGAAGCAATTCGAACTTCAATTTATGCAATTTTGCCATCGTAACCACTGACTTATAACACGATGCAGTGTCTTGATGAAAGAGCACTTTTTTCTTGTTCATTTGGGGCTGTCTCTTTGCGATTTCTGCCTTCAAACGCGCCAATAACTTTATATGATATTCGCTATTGATGAGCATGGTCGATGAAAATTATTCCATGTGCATCCCAAAATACAGAGGCCAAAACCTTCCCAGCCCCCTATTGTGTCTTTGGTCGTTTCGAACGGCTTGATTTGATTCCGGTCTGTAGTGGTGGATGCACGTTTCATCCATTGTCACATATCGCAAGAAAAAATCCTTTTTATTGCACTTGAGCAGGTCCGAACAGCGCTCAGAATCATCAACACGCTGTTGTTTTCGGTCCAATGTGAGCAAATGCGGTACTCATTTCGAACAAAGCTTTCCCATGTTCATGCAAAATATGACCAACACGTTTTTTTAATATCTTTAAGGTGTAAGCTTATGTCACGCTATTTCACTTTACGGTCATCCAAAACAATTTTGTGGATTTTTTATGTTTTTTCGGTGTAACTACCTCATTTGAGCGTCCAAAGCATTCAACATCATTTGTGACTGTACGAGCGCGTTTAAATTCAGCATACCACTAAATGATGATTGATTTTCCAGAGGCGGACTCTGCCGTAACACTTATCAGGCCATTGCTTTGCTTGAATGGTATCTTTTCCCATCAAAAAACAGTGTTTAGACAACACACGAAATTCGATTTTTTTCCATTGTTTTGAAAACATCAAAAGTACAGTCACTAAAACCACTGTAACTCGTAAACTAATCGGCGAAATGTCATGAAATTTTGACATGTATCGTATGAAGGTTGGTTCCTAAAATCATATTGGTTTTCTTGAAAAGAGCGACATCATGTGTCAGACCAAAAACTTTTCAGCCTACGTGTTATGTGCTGAAACGTACTATAATAATAAATATAAAATAGTAATTTAAATGTGTTTACATTTAAATAATAATCATTTTCAAGAAAGAAAAGTTGATTGACAAGAAAATTTATGTAATGGATTTTGTCCACCTTACCGAATAACTAACAAGCTTGGCTACACTTCGCTAATATAATAAAATATAATATCCCTTTCCAAAAGATTAAGCATGTTACAAAAAACAAAAGTTAATCGTGTTATAGATTACTTGTCATGAATATTTTTTTTTGACTTAATAACTTTTTAGTTTCTATAAAATAACTGATTGGCGTCACAAAAATTACTCTAAAATCAACAAATCCCATAGATAATTAAACTTATAGTACAGAATTAGAATTATTTCAAAAACTAAGCAGATTTCTTCTCTTCTCTTATATATTATAAAACGCAACGGTCCTCTGTCTGTCTGTCTATCTCTCCGTTAGTGCGCTTATCACTCGAGAACCACTTATCCCATTTACGTGTTTTTTTTTTAATTCATACATATATTCTCTGGCCAATAATTCTGTAGTCCACATGAGCAGAGTCGCGGGCACAGATAGTCTTCTTATAAGACAAGGTCTTGGTTTGTTTGTTTTTAATCCTCTTGTGACGTAGATGTCCAGCTTTCGGGCCCCCTTTTTGGTGGTCGACCAGGAGGTCTTCTTCTTTCTGATTTTTCATCTTTTGTCTATCTTGGTCCGCTATAGACTGGCATCCTACTTACGTGATCCCACCAGTATCGACGCTCCGATCTTGTAAAACGGACAATGTCCTGAATCTGGAGTTCTTCTCGTATAGTTAGGGTTAGTCTTTTGATATTGCGCAGTGTTTTTATTTCTGTAGATCTCACTGTTTTAGATGTTCCCTCTCTTGTTTCTGCTGCATACGTTAATACCGATCTTACTACGGTTGTATATATACGCACTTTGCTTTCTGTGGACATGTAGGCATTTTTCCATACTAAGTCCCTCAAACAACCAGATATTCTCGATGCTTTATTTGCCTGATTAAGTATCTCTTGATAAAACTTTTTTGAGCTTGACAGTTCTACGTTTACGTAAGTTCAGGGCATGTTCGGTGCTATTGTTTTATTATAGTCGGTCAATTTACATCTGATAGGGTATTTAGCTATAACCAGCATATTTCCTGTTTTTTAATTACCTATAAAATGATGGCATACATTTTTTATACATTTTCCATATTTTCAGCAGCGTTTTTTATTACATACACCGGAAGTAAAAAAAAGCAATAGTCAGAAAATTGGAAAGCACATCCATTAACATTAAAAATAATGGATATGCTGTGCACTGAAATTTTTTTCGCTAAAATATTAGGGCGAATGATAACTCCCTAATTTAGGTATATATGTACGTATGTATATTTACTCTCTGATAGAATATAAATAGTAAAAAACTGTAATTATCATAATTTTAGAAAAGGGAAGTAGAAACGAATTTGTCATAGTTAACGTCAGCACTTGCGAATGCATGAGTGGCCCTAGTTTTTTTATTTCAGTAAACCCACTGACTTTTGTATGTAGTAGTATTTGGCAAATCACCATGCAAAATTGAAAATTCATGAAACCTTATGAAAATGTAAAAAAATTAACTTTTCGTATGCTTTGGCCCAAATATAGTCGGCACAATCGGTCAAGTGAATGACACATTTATCGCATGAGTCAACATGTTTACCCCAATCGCCTTCGTGACAATAACTGGAATGGAAGAGTAGTTTCTGCTCGAACTGAAGCAAATATAGCTGAAGAAAATGTTGATGATAATTCTAGTTTATCTACTCCACGATGTTTTCAGGATTGGTGGAATTTACGACCAGATAATGAAGGCCTCAACATAGAAAATATCCTAGATTAAATTAGTATAAACACAAATTAAACCAAGAAGTCAAATTAAGATATTAAATAAACCTTGAATTCATTGCCCTGTTGGATAAAAATTACCTAGTAGGTCTGCCTACCGATGACAGTAATAACTAGTTTAAAAAAACGCCCAGTAAGTTACTTTTTACTTAGTACGTAAAAAGTATATTAACAAAACTTCCACTATACGGTCACGGCACATAGTTTTCATAATTTTTTTTTATATCAGATAAATTAACAAATGTAATGCACTCGTGGTAATTTTCGTTCAATCTACACTTTATGGAGAATATTCCAAAACTTTTTCAAAATTTTTTGATAAGTACTATTTTTGAGTTAAGAGGGGGGACATTAATTTCTATCAATTTGTTTAAAATAATACAAAAAAGTGTGCGCATGAATTACATCATATATATTTTTAAACTCTTGTTTTCACCAGCTTTCATGTGAGGCTCCACTCGACAACCTGATAAACAATTTTTTTTCATTCACAATTTTAACCCCCCAAACTAAACCCTTAAGCCAAAATTAAACTTTCAAAACTACACGGCCTTCATTGGGCCATGAATTCCTATATTTGTGCCAAATTTTAACTTTATATATCTGGTGCGACAGACGGACAGACAGACAGATGGACACTAAAGTGGTCCCATAAGTGTTCCGTACAGATCACTAAAAAATGTTTTATGAAGTAAGTAATAAAATAGAATTAAAACACAATAGTACACTAATAGATAAAATTGACTGCCGAGGTTTGAAAAAATAAACTATTCTTATTAGATCCTGGCACACGGGGTTGAATAACCCTTAATTTAAAACCACAATTCACTTCATTCAAATAACATAAATAATCTCTTTCATTAATTCATTACCACCGGAAGCTGTTTCAACAACCTGAATAGTTGACGACAAAGATAATATATAAATATATATAGAGGGCCATCGCACTGGAACAGCGTAATAAAAAACGCTAGTTGTAATACAAGGTAACGTTTGCCATACCGCAAGCAGGTGTAAAATAAAACCCATTTTCAACCAGAAATACAACTTATATCCTATTGCTGGTCCTTATTTTCTTTCTTAGAGTAAAAATCTTTTGTAATAGCCTCAAGAGTTAAATGATAACGTTACAAAATGTTCCTTCTCTGTCTTATACAAATGTGCTAAACAACTTCAGCAAGTACTTTGACGTTCTTTTCGTTGAATTTAGTACAATTCTAGCTAAGCCAACTCTCAAAGAATTCATTGTAATCACAGAGAAGAAATTTAGCGATATAGATATCTCACTCTCAAGGCCACCGAATAAAAAATTTAATTTATATCTAAAACGTATTTAGTAAGGTGATTTATTTTAATGATTAAAAGAAAACTTCCCACTTAAAGAATAGTAGTAAATTAAAATTATTATTGTCCTGGCTTACAACCGCACTTGTCCGTATAATATGAAACCTGTAAATTACCTAAATTTTAAAGTTAAGTCGTATTTCATCGTCTTTTTTTTCTTGTTAAACATGCTGAATTTTAATGAGTGCGGCAAAGACAAGTAACAAACAATGGATTAGATTAAAATTTTGTTTGACGTTGTTCGTTACTTAGTCAACATGAGTTTGAGAACATGACTTGGTATTGAGATAAAAAACATTATTTTATGCAAATTGTATTTTAAGCTTTAACTCTAATTCTAGTAAGATCATTTCACCTTTACAAATATGCTAAATATCCACAAAGACAAACAAGTTATAAAAACTAAAATAAAAGCCGAGCATATTAATTCTGTAGCAAATTGTATTCAGAAACTTGTCAGCAAAAAAAATCCTTAAAGTTTAAGGCCACAAACGTCATAAATAAAAATTAACCGTAGTGGCATGTCAAATGTTCAAAAATAGATACGTCGTATTAGTTATATAAACTCATAATTCCTGTGATCCGATTTATTTCATAACATGATCGAAATTGAAGCAACTTGCAAAGAAACAATTCTATGATGTTCTTAAGATGAATCAATGCACAAATCACCCATCCGTGGATATAAAAAAACACAACATGACATGAAGTGTGTATTTCTAGCTTACAGTTATTAATCAATTTAAAACAAACAGTTATTAACATTTATTAACCCAAAAGCCAAAGAAAAAGGGCGATGTTATAGTTCACCTCCACTTAAAATTTATCAAAATATAAATAGAAACACTAAAAAAATATAAACTATTCTTTTAAATGCATAATAAACACTACATCTGGCCGAATGTTAAAAGAGTATCGGTAATGTTCAGTAAAAGGTCAACAGTAAATCAAACACCATAAAATAATAAGGATAAATCATCACAGCTTATCGAAATTTAAACGCGAGACCAGTAAAATCATCTGAGTTTTTCCGGCGACCTCCTTAAGGCGAAACCAGGTAATCATAGATTTTTAAATTACAATGCAAACACCATCATTCATTTTTGGATCTTTGTTTCATTAGCATTAGCAATTAATGGTTATACAAATATAGACATGATGAAAAGTAAAAAGTTATTTTATTCTAATTCCTTGCAAAGTCACAAAGAAAACTGAAAAACTTATTGTTTTGTAGTAGAAACCTCTTTAGATATTGTAACAGTATTGCCACTTATACTTATTATTACAGATATACACAATATTCAGCTAATATACATATAATACTCGTACTAATTATTTTCTTCTCTATTAGCTAAATCTATGCACTTTCAAATTTTTCTGAAATGCCAAAAAGGAAATTTCAAAAGTCTCACAATAGTATAAACTTGACCGGTTCGATACGAGTCGGGGAATTCTATCAATTCGTAGGACACGTCAGATGATTGTTCGTGCTTTAATGTAAATATGCGGAGGCTTGGTCGAAATATTACAATTTTGTATGCGATAACTCCCTAATTTAAAAATGCCACTCTGTCTGAAATGGTTATCTATTATGTCGATGATAAGCCTATAGAATATCACAGGTGTCATCTGTATTTTTAGCTGGCAACAGGTTTTCTGTCAATAGTTCGCCCGTAATGAATGCACCTGATCACCTGTCCTTTCGGGTAACTAAGCTGATAAAACTTTGCTTGTCAACATGTTAAAGTATATATTCTCGTACTTTATTATTTTACATTCAGTACTAATGATACCATGGCATTGTAATAAAGACAGGAATATAAAATAAAACAATATAAATATATAATAACGTACTTTATACATTTAGAGCACAATGTTTTCAATATTTTATGATATTTTTTATTTACATACAGACTGCTCTACAAAAACTAAACGACGTATACAGGTGTCACCGATAAAATACTCATTATATGTCCGATTCGATTGTTTCAAGAAAATATCGTTTAGCCAAAGATCACGTTACTAAAAAACAATTAAAGTTGTACATAGAATTCATATATATATATATATATATATATATATATATATATATATATATATATATATATATATATATACCGTCAGAAAGTATTTGCCCACCTAGAAATTTCAATGTAACTGCCAAAATTTAATACCTAATTAAACCCTTTTATTATATTAGGTAAATTTAATTGTTCTTAATAAGTGTCCATCATAAAATTGTTTAGATAAGCCTCAAATTAAAAACCAATTAGAACCAATTTCCAAGTTTTTGCATGATAATCGTTTTGAGGCGATTTCTGAGAGTTCCAGTTGAAGTAAGAACTCATTTCAAGTTTCTAGGGATTATGGAAATTCCCTTAGAAAACGACTCATCCCCACGGAAGTGTGTATATATATATATATATATATATATATATATATATATATATATATATATATATATATATATATATATACGAGGCTGGTTTGAAAAGTCCGTGCAAAAATAAAAACTACTTATGTGTTTGGGGTAAACCTTTTTTATTTTTTTGACATAGTCTCCTTTTAGGCTTATACACTTCGTCCAACGATGTTCTAGTTTGTTGATCCCTTCCGAATAATAGGATTTGTCCAAGTCTGCAAAATATCCATTAGTGTCTGCAATCACCTCCTCGTTTGAATAAAGTCTTTGTCCCCCAGCCATTTCTTCAAATTGGGGAACAAATAGTAGTCCGAGGGAGCCAAGTCTGGAGAATAGGGGGGATGTGAAACGAGTTGGAATACTATTTCCATTAATTTTGCGACCACAACTGCTGAGGTGTGTGCTGGTGCGTTGTCGTGATGGAAAAGGACTTTCTGGTGGGCCAATCGCGGGCGTTTTTCTTGCAGCTCGGTTTTCAAACGGTCCAATAACGATGAATAATATTCACCTGTAATAGTTTTACCCTTTTCCAGATAGTCGATGAGGATTATCCCTTGCGAATCCCAAAAGACAGTCGCCATAATCTTTCCGGCCGAAGGAACGGTCTTCGCCTTTTTTGGTGCAGATTTCCCCTTGGTAACCCATTGTTTAGATTGTTGTTTGGTCTCAGGAGTATAGTAATGTATCCATGTTTCATCCACAGTGACGAAACGACGCTTAAAGTCCTCTGGATTCTTCTGGAACAGCTGCAAACCATCCTTGCAACACTTCACACGATTCCGTTTTTGGTCAAGCGTGAACAATCGCGGCACCCATCTTGCGGATAGCTTTCTCATGTCCAAATGTTTATGCAAAATATTATGTACCCGTTCAGTCGAGATGCCCACAGCACTAGCAATCTCACGCACCTTAACTCTTCTGTCATCCATCACCATATCATGGATTTGATCAATGATTTCTGGAGTCGTAACCTTCACAGGCCGTCCAGAACGTTCAGCGTCACTTGTGCCCATATGACCAGTCCGAAAATTTTGAAACCACTTATAAACTGTTCTAATCGAAGGTGCAGAGTCACCATAATGTTTATCAAGCTTCTCTTTAGTCTCCTGAGGAGTTTTGCCTTTCATAAAGTAATGTTTAATCACCACACGAAATTCTTTTTCGTCCATTGCTTGAAAATCACTCGACTTCCTTGATTCACACGAATGCCAAACACAAAGAAATAGACCAATATGGCTGAAACTTGGTGTGAGTTCATTCAAGAGATGCTACTAACTAAACATGATCTTGATACGCGCCGGTGGTGCCATCTCTCGGACTTTGCACGGACTTTTCAAACCAGCCTCGTATATATATATATATATATATATATATATATATATATATATATATATATATGTGTATATATATATATATATATATATATATATATATATATATATATATATATATATATAGGGTGTTCCAGAGTGGATAGTCTATTAGATGTTTCTGGAGAACACATTTTGTTAGTATATGTTAGCGAACTTGCTCTATCTCAGCGGTTCCTAAACTTTTAAGGCCACGGAACACTCAATAAATCCCTTTTATTTTATGGAACTCCACCTCAAATGATAATAAATAAAAAAGACTGCTAAATTAAGATTAGAAATATTTCAAACAATGATTAATACGACGAATGAAACTGTCTCACCGTTTTATTAATAATTGTTTTAAAGTTCGGTTTTATGTCGAACAGTTGTATGCGTATATCTGGGGCAGCATTCAGTCTAGACCTAAATTTGTTTTTCGTATAAGTATAAGCTGAAAAGCCTGTTTCACAACGATACATTGTAACCGTTGTAACGAAAGGGAGCACAGTTAAGATAACCTTTTCGCCACTTCAGGATAGACACTCCTAACACCAACCCAAAACTCGTTCAGTGACACAGACTCAAATGTATGTTTTAATGCGCATAGCAGGTTGCTTTCTATTGATAAATAGATTTTGTACCCAATCGATGCCAATATCGGTATCTGGGAAGTAATTTGACAAAGATTTCAGTAGGTTTACCAAAAGGCCAGTGATGATACGACGACTAATGTGATTCGCGGAACCCTGATGACTTTTCCACGGAACCCATTTAGGAATCGCTGCTTTATCTATTTAAAACTTTTTTAACATTGCCGCTTCTGTCGGAAAGTAGTAGCAACTTTGATATTTTAAATAAATAAATATATACAGCATTTATTAATCAGTATATCAAAAAAATGTTTAAATAAGAGTTATAGGGGGTGTTATACAGCCCGCATGCTGACGTTGACAATAAAATGTTTTGAACTGTCAATTCAAAGAAATTACGCCACCTTAAATTTTTTTGAATGGAAAGCCTTGTATATTATTTTATTTTTGAGTCCTACTAAAAATTCTAGATATTATTTATATATACCACATGTCTAAATTGAACTGTTTTGGAATTATTGATATTTGAAATTAAGGAGATCAAATTTAAAAAAAAAATTAAACTGGCTTGTGTCAAACATTTACTGTCAGGTAAGACCTAACGCGTAAAAAAATAATTTATTGACCAAAATGTTTATTGCTGCATTTTGTGAAACTGCAATTTGAGCGTAATATCATAATGGTAGATTAACAGAAACTGAAAGAATCACTTTGTTAATGATGGTTGGTTACGGAGACCGTAGGAGAACACAACAGGAGGTGTGTGATCTTTTTAACGCAGAATATCCGAATCGAGAACCTATTACCCCATCTGTAGTTAGCAAAACATTAAAACGATTTAGACAATCAGGTCACGTTAAGGATCGTTCTAAATCTGGACCTCCAAAAGTTAAATTTACACAAAATCCCCATTCAGCCACTTGTCAGCTTTGCCTAGACCACAACACAAGTAAAGGTACCTTAAGTCGTATACTGACTGACGAAAAATTGCATCCATACAAACCCATTCTATTGCAAGTTTATCTGAAGATGACTACGAAAGACGCGATGAATTTTGCGAGATCATGATGGAACGAATCAATAATGATCCTAACCTAATTCATAATTTGTATTTTTTCCTGACGAGGCTATATTTGGTTTTAACGGAGGAGTTAACATGCATAATTGTCGGTACTGGTCTGCTGAGAATCCCCACTGGATAATTGAGAGTCATTCTCAAAGACCACAAAAGATAAACGTGTGGACAGGGATTTGTGGACCTCACATCATCGATCCCTTTTTTATCGATGAAAATTTTACAGGACAGCGGTATTTACAGTTACTCCAAGAGCAAGTTATTCCAACATGTGCGGGTCTTTTTTCTGATGAAAATAATTTGGATACTCCTAACAGAAATCTGTGGAATCAACAGGACGGAACACCTCCTCAGTATGAAATCAATGTTCGTAGATATTTGTATGCGATTTTTCCTAATCGATGGATAGGCAGAAGAGGTGCTGCAGAATGGCTTGCAAGGAGTCCCGACCTTACCCACTCGATTTTTTTGTACGGGGTCATTTGAAAACCAAAGTTTACCGAAGTCGACCTGAAACTATAAAAGATTTACAACAAAGAATTCAATATGAGGTAGCACAGATCACCCCGGATTCTCCGCAAAAGTCAGTTCAGGCTGTTTATGACAGATTGGGTCATTGTCTCGCTGATAACGGCAGCCATTTTGAACAATTGTTACCTTAAAAATAAACTTAACGTATTTATTAATAGTTTTTTGTCTTTTTTTATTTTAAACTTCAAATGACAATAATTCCAAAATAGTTCAATTCAGACATATGGTATGTTAGACAAATAATATCTAGAATTTTTACGACTCAAAAATAAAAAAAAAATACATTTAAAAAATCAAGATGGCGTAATTTCTTCGAACTGACAGTTCAAAACATCTGATTTATGAAGTATTGTTTTGTTTCGAAAGTAATTAAAGCAAAAAACAAAATTAAAAAACCATGTTTCTTTCCTTGAAATTTATAGATAAATATTTTGAAAAAAAAAATTGTAAAGGAAACCTGGTATGTACATAAAATTTTATGTGTCGAAACCTATAATCTCACAGTCCTGCCCATGCGAAAACATGATGGTTATGTAATCAATACCTTCTCCACTTTCTGTTCCTAATTGGAGGTCCTTATATTTCGGTATTTTAATAATTTTTTGATAGTATTCAGAAAATATATATTACCGCCATCTTCCGTGTTTTCTGTTATTTAACAGTAATTGTTACATCCCCATTAAGCAATTGTTTACCTCGTATAAAGCAAATAAATAGCAGATTACTTTTCTATTCTACAAAACGAACTGAAACAAAAATTTCCCTTTTTCAATTGCACACAATGGCCGCCAAGAGAAGAGACGTAATGCAAAGTTAACACCGCAGTGCAATGAATACAAAGTAACATTCATCAAATGGGTTTCATTTCGAACGGAAAACGACGGTTGTCTACAGGGGGTTCCCCTGAGAAATTCGAGGAACTAAATATTTCCGAAAAGGGATATTATTTTTTCCTAAAAGCAATAAATCTTCGTTAGCAACTTCGTAAACTCGGTTTAAAAAGCTCGATTTGTCTGTATTGTATAGTAGATGTAAAATGTGGGTAGAATTAATTGCAGAATCCAAGTTCAAATTATTTATTCAGTTAAAATCTGTGCTTACTTTATTCATAGAAAGAAATAGACAAAAACAACTACAAAATTTATATACTCTCTTCCACAGCAGCAATATTGTGATCTTCATCAGCGATCAACGAATTTGAAACAAACTTCTCGCTTGTCCCAATAATTCCAGGTCCTTTAGGGCAGCCGGTAAGGCAGTTAGTCAAAATTTCACCAAATTCACCATACCGCCACTCACGCGGCCAGATAATTCTATTGCAACGACACCTGCTGAGAAAGCGAACTTGTTGGCTGAACTCTTTGCTTCACATTCTACTGTCAATTTCAAAGGAAAAACACCACCTACTATTCCCATATTGCAGTCAAGGATGCCCGATGTTGTCTTCAGACAGCGTATCATAAAGCGTATTTTAATGAAGCTAGACACCAAAAGGGTACTGGCGCTGACGGAATACCTTCCATAGTTCTCAAAAACTGTGCCAGGAAACCAGTTTTCTGTAGACTGTTCAACCTAACCTACAGAAAGGGAATATTTCCTTCCTACTGGAAATGTGCCACACTTCAGCCGATATCTTAAAAAGGCAAGAAGACCTTGCCAAATAACTACCGACCAGTCGCACTGCTATCAATAATATCGAAAGTCATGGAAAAGGTTATCAATCAGCATCTTCTTAAATAACTTGAAGAATTCAACATTATTAGCGATCACCAATATGGCTTTCGTAAACACAGATCAACAGGAGATCTTCTGACTGTAACACATGTTTAGAACAACGCAATTGAACACTTTGGAGAATCTCGAGCGGTTGCTCTTGACATATCCAAAGCATTCAACCGTGT
Organism: Pachyrhynchus sulphureomaculatus; assembly: GCA_019049505.1. Classification (NCBI taxonomy): domain Eukaryota; kingdom Metazoa; phylum Arthropoda; class Insecta; order Coleoptera; family Curculionidae; genus Pachyrhynchus; species Pachyrhynchus sulphureomaculatus. The sequence goes on from CM032446.1 coordinate 196,289,857, forward strand.
TGGGCACGATGGACTGTTGGCTAAACTACGTTTTTATGGTATGTCTGAAAAGTTCTGTTTGTGGCTCTCATATTTCCTCAGAGAGCGTTCTTGACGAGTGGCGATCCACGGATTTCTTTCTAACACCTTCACTATCAACGCCGGTGTGCCCCAAGACTCCTACTCTCTTTCTCATTTACATTAACGATCTGCTGGAAAAGACCGAGAATCCAATCTACAGCTTTGCAGATGACAGTACGCTTATCTCTTCATTCAACTTAACAAAGACCTGGAAGAAATTCTATCTTGGGGTGACAGTAACCAAGTGGAATTTAACGCTATAAAAACTAACTAAAAAAGTTAACGTTGCTGAACCCAACGTACTTATGTCGGGGCACTCCATTCCCCTAGTAAATATGTCCTGGCATGAACATGTTGCAGGCGCAGCAAGGAGAGCTTCTCAAAAGTTGGGAATATTATTTCGACCCAGAAAGCTTTACACTCCAGAACAACTCTTAAGTCTTTACAAAGCTCAAATTCGATCAACTATGGAATACTGCTCCCATGTTTGGGGCTCCGCTCCCAAACACACTGCATTTGTTGGATTCTGCTCAGAGAAGAACTGTTCGTCTGATTGGAGACCCGGAACTGACCGGCGGCCTTGATTTGCTAGAACATCAAAGAACGGTTGGCGACTTGAGTCCGTTCTACAAGTATTTTCATGGAAAGTGTTCGAAGGATGTAGTCCGCTTCATTCCTCCAGAAATACACGTCGCGCTAATACTTCACATCCGTATGAGGTTCAGGTTGTTTTTCCGCGTACAACGCTTTTCAAGCAATCTTTTATATGGAGAACATCATTCCATAATTTGCCCAGAACAGTGTTTCCCACCGAGTACAATTTACAGCGATACAAGAACAACGTGAATCGCTTTTTCCGCACACATGTCGCTCTTGGAGCGCTTTAGGGACTTTCCTGTACCACGTGTGCTAGACCCATAAAAATAATCACTACGGGGACTCATATTATACGTCAAACCCTCTGAAATGCACGAATATGTCATGGATGAAGGGCCAGGGCCGTAAACAACTTCCAGTTATATTATCCAAACAATCGCAGATCTTGTTCCAAAAACTTCATTAATAGAACTAAACGTGGCAACGTTTATTTAGTTAATTTTTTAACACATTTAGATTTTAAATTAGATGAGTGTAAAGATATTTGAAGAAAATTGGTGCCGTATTAATTTAACTTGTGACGACTGTCCTTAACCATAAAAAAATCTACTGTTATAACTCTGTAAACCACTGTGGTAAAGATAGTAAGTACGGTTTTTGTATGCTACATACTTCATGGTCTACGTATTTATATTTAATGCCTTCCATAAATGCACAACCAAAAATAATAACTAAAATTGTGTAGCTTACAAAATGTCTGGGCAGATAACACAGACCCACAAAAAAAAATTCATTACCACGAATCAAAATACATGGATCTAGTGTGTTTTTCGACGCTGAATTCGAATCCACAGTTAAAAAAGAGTTATCGTGACATTTTTTTTGTCCAAAAACATTCCTTGAAATGGGATAAAACTAAAGGAATAATGTAATGACTCTTAATAAAGTGTGAAAAATGGTAGTTATTTTATAGTCTAGAAAAGAGAATATGCGTTCAAACCACAGTAAGCTATTTCTATTAATTAAGCCAAAATCCACACATGAGTTTAAATAACATGTACAAAGGACAAATTCTTGTAGCTATTACGACAAAATGTCTGAATTTGATGTGACAACCAGATATTACTCTTAAAGGGTTGAGACTCATCCCTACAGGGTGTAAAAACCACTCTCACCTACGGAGGTATCTCATAAGTTTCAATAACGACGAAAAAAGTTCAGGCTTTTGTAGTTTTAGGCAGGGTGAACAAATGTGGAGTAGATTCGCTTGAACTACCGATACACGACTATAAACTACTCTTAGAGGATGGTAAAAACTACCCTTACGCTCTAATGATGCACATGGACGTTACTGAAATTCGGAAAGGATCCTGCTGCCTGAGGATATTTGCATTAGTAGATGATGTTCGAGAGTTCAAAGTCAATGAAGAAATAGGCGTACTATCATCGGCAAAGCTGTACATTAGATTCCTGGTCCTTTTCAGCAGATCGTTGATGTTAATTTAAAATTAACCTTTTTTCATTATTTTAATCAACACAGAACTTCAGCATTCCAAAAGAGCTTTTCGTATAAGGCTGATCTTAACAATTTTCCTGATAAATTGAACACTATAAGCACTAGAATTTTTAAAACAAATTATGGATTAGTTCTGTTAGATATCCAGTATAAGTAGTTACTTTTTTGTGTGACTTCCATTTTAGTCTACCTTTGTTGTGCATTGTTCATTTCTACTTATTTATATTACAATTAGTGCAGTAAAAAAAGGTCAAAATAATGATGAGATAGGCATAGTTTAGATACAACAATATTATGATTTTATCCTCTCTGGGGTCTTGAGTTTTGTACCTCGGAAAACTTGTCCTCGTTTGTTTATAAACAAGTTTTCAAAACGCGTTTTTTGAGTTCTTCGTAATAAAATTTCCATTTCCAACAAATCCTCGTTAGTTTTAAGTCGCTCAAGTGCGTACATAACCTACAAAATGGAAAAAATAGGCAAAAAAATTGTTTTTCATTTTATTGTACAGGTCGACTAAGTGAACCGATTGACTTGAAACTTTCAGAAAATATGCCTTTTGTTATAGCAAAAATACCATGAAATTTTGGTGCAAAAATATTGAACCCAGTAGGCACAATTGAATTTATTGACAATTTGAATTGCCCGCCATTTTATGCCATTTCGTCCAAAATGGATTTTTTTTTCAAAATATGGGTCTCGACGCCAGCTTTCCGATGCCATTAAAAGAATTTTTTGGAGTCATTTTAACCGTTTTTTTTACATTTGTTTATTAATTACATAACAAATGCGTTTTTTCGATCATCTTGAAAAAACAAATGTTAACGAAAATTTAAATAAAGGTCTCGCGATTCTCTACCAGATGTGATAATTTTTTTTTTTCAAAATAACGAAAAAACGCATTTGTTGTTATTTGAATAATAAACATTAATAAACAAATGTAAAAAAAAACGGTTAAAATTACTTCAAAAAAATTGGATCGGATGGCATCGGAAAGCTGGCGTTGAGACCTTAATTTTGAAAAAAAAAAGATCCATTTTGGACCAAATGGCATAAAATGGCGGGTAATTCAAATTTTAAATAACAAATTCAATTGTACCCACTGGATTGAATATTTTTGTACCAAAATTTCAAGGTATTTTTGCTACAACAAAAGGCATATTTTCTGAAAGTTTCAAGCCGATCGGTTCACTTAGTCGACCTGTACAATAAAATGAAAAAGAACAGTTTTTTTGCATGTTTTTCAATTTTGTAGGTTATGTACGCACTTGAGCGACTTAAAACTACGATAATTTGTTGGAAATTTCATTACGAAGAGTTTGTGTTTTTTTTTGTCCCGATCCGACTTATATAACCGGAGTTATTCACATTTTAAGCTAAAAAAACACGTTTTGAAAACTTAAATTGTTTACAAACAAAAGGTTTTTGAGGTCCAAAACACAGGACAATACTCCTGGTGATACCGTAGAGAGGATAAAATCATAATATCGCTCTATCTGGACTGTGCAATTTCAAATGCACTATATATTTTATCTTTTAACTTTTAGTCCGTCTATATACTCGTATTTTCTATTGTATTCATTTATGTATTATATCTATGATAATATCTTTACATATCTTTATTCAAATAACATTTAAATATTAGTTATTATTTTCTAAATTTGTACTTTTAATTTTTAAACTATATATTTATTATGCCTACTAGTCACTTTAAAACATTGTGGTGCTATCTTTGAAATAGAGGAGCTATATACGAAGCTAAACTTACCCTAAGGATGGCACCAATAACTTGTTATTTTATAAAAAGTTATTGTACGTTTTTTCTTATATATTCTTAATAAAAGTAGATTTATTAATCTGAATATATTTTGCGTGATTTAAAAGGCAGCTTACTAGTATTTTAATGCTATTTTTTGAGAGACTGTAGTGTTTTAACTTCTCTATAAGGGAGATGAAGGGAACCCAATAAAATACTTTAATTAAGTCACAAAATAAGATATTCACATTTTCACCACTTCTATTACACCACAAAATAGTCAATGATTATGGTTACGTGTAATCGAGTCAGAAGTTAATAGATAAAGAGAAGAATAAATATTGCTTAGTCACCCAGTTAACCACGATAGTCGGGATATTTACAACTACATAAAGTCAATCGAAGCCTTATTGCCCGATTAAAATGATTTATAACTAATTAGATACATGTGTACAGTGTTACTGTTAATAACACTTATATTACATTCGTTCTGTCGGATCAAGATTAAACAAGTAGGTCAACAGCTGAATCAAATAATCTATATAATTTGTTCACAAATAAGTTTTCTCGGCTCCCTTTTTCTGAATGTGTTGCTCTAGAGAATAAAATGGTATCAATATTTTATCCAGTTAATAATAACTTTGGCTATAGACTTATATTTTATTTCAACGAAAATTGTTGTTTATTTGTATAAATAAAACTAATGATAATATAGTACTATTTTAGGAAATATTTTGTTTGAGCTATAACCTTTTATTTTGCAGCTAAATTCTAATTATTTTTGATAAAGAAAAATACATTTTCTAAAAATATTTCGTTCGATGAGCTATTATCTATATTATATCTATTTATCTTTTTTAAACTTTATAACCGGTTGACGTTTAGGGAGGCACCATCATTTTACAACATTGCAAAGAAAAAAGCGCAGGAAAGATGTTTACAGCAACCTGAATATGGCCGGAATAATTATGTTTTGGTTGGTAGTGCCGAGCCCGCCAAATTCTGGATACTATAAACATCTTCCAGGCGCTCTTTTACAATCTGTCAAGTAAGAACGTGTCCGCGATAATTCATTTTTGGAGATGCGATTCTAGCGATTCAACAAAAAATCGGTAGAGGCAACCTTTCTCTACAACATATTTTAGTAAAGTTATCGCCGAAATCACGTAAAATCCAAAATTAGTGATTTGTTTGCGTATCGGTTCAAGGCAGTCTTTCTTCGTTTCCATCCACAGGGGCCTAAAATAACACATTCCGTGGCCGCTAAATATATTAAAAAGTCGGTATCGTTTATGAAGGAGTGGGCGAATCATTTTAACGAGACGAAAAATGTCGACGACTTGCCAAAACGTGGCTTGGTAGGCAAAGTCACGCCGAAAATCGAAAAACGAATCGGGTCTTTGTTTTTACGGGACCCGAAATTGACGCTGCGTCAAGGAGCGGAAAAATTAAGAAAATTGAGTTTGAATGTGTCCCATCAAACCATTCGACAACATCCTCGTGCTTATGATATCAAATTCCGAAGCACGTTGAAGAAACCTTTGCTGCCTATGATAAGATATTACTGCACGATCGCCGGACGTCAACCCTATTGAAAACGTTTGGTCTCTTGTAAAGAGAATGCTCAAAGGAAAGACTCAGAGAACTTTGACTCGGTTATCTGGTAAGATTCGAACAATTTGTAGAGTATGTAGAAAATCTCGTCGACAGCATGCCTCGAAGATGCTAGGCGATTATTGATGCAGGAGGCGATTGGACAACTTACTAAGGTAATTGCGCCGTTGTTAGCACACCAAAGAATACATTGGTAGCAAACAATGTGCTCGAAACACATTTTTTCAAGACGTTCTTATTTGACAAACTGTAAACTGTTGTAAAACAGTGTTTCTCTTAATTGCAAATGCCTATAAGCAAAGACTGATGGCCATCACTCAAAATAAACCTAGTTAAGAATCTTGACTGGTAACTGAGCCAAAAATAAACTTCAATATGAAAATCCTATACATATAAGTATCCTCTAAACATAAAATATGCGAAGAAAATTGGCAAAAACAATGCTTTATGGTAATGTATTAAAATTACATTTTTTTATCTTCATACTTCAACATATTATATTAGGTGTACTTCGGTGTCATTCGGTACCGCTCTTGCCTTAACAAAATGTTTTTTGTGTTTTGATTGATAAGTCAGGCTGGATTTCTGGACGTCTTTTGCTTCTTCGAATGGCAAAATTTTTATTTATCGACGAACAGATTACAACTCGATCAGGAAAAATACTTCCCATTATACTTTATATATTTTGCCGACTTTTTAGGCTGCTGGCGAACTCCCTCTCTGAAAAAAGTTGGTGGTTTCGAGCAGGTGAATTCGTGTATGCGGCATGCTCCAATGAAATGAAGTGGGTATCGGCGACAGAAATAAACAGTGTAATCAGGCGGGCCATGTCCGGAGAATACGCTGCGTCCAAAAAAAAAATGAAATCTGGCATCGTTCTTGCTGCCCATGACCTAGCGTTGTATAGAAAAAAACTTTAAGGTTATTTTACATACACAGGGTGACTTCTAAGTTTGTAACTTACTGCTTCGAAATCGCATATTTGAACAAATCATTTTCACAGTTTCACGCATTTTTTTGCACTTGAATAGTGTCTCAAATGCTGCTTGTAGAACGAAATCATTTTCCAGACTGTCTTTTAAGAGTATGTGAATACATCGATATATGGAGAGAATGGCTTCTTAATATAATGGGGGCAGCCTTTTAAGTTTTTACAAACGACTACTAGATGGCGAGATTGAGATGTGACATTACCATTGTAAAATTTGACATTTGCTATTGTTAAAACAGTGGCAGCAGAAATTGGCCGAATAGCTTGTTTACAATGAACGTGTAAAAAAAAACAGTTTTGTGAACAAATGGAAATTCCACGTGAAGGTTTTCGTTGGATGATTTTTTATGATTTCAACTTCTGGTAATGAATCACCATTACAAAAGACTGTTTACAATTGGTTTGCAGAAGTTCGTTATAATCGTGCTTCCGTCAACGATGAATTTCGTAAAGGTCCACCAAAATCGGTTGTTGTTCCAAAAAACATCGATGCTGTGGACAACATGATTGAAAAGGATCGGCATGTGACTTACCGTGAGATATAGGCATCCTTAGGCTTATGGAAGACTGCAGTACATTCTATTTTGCATGAACATTTAGCTGTTAAAAAAGATCTATTCCCGATGAGTTCTGCATAATTTGACTGAAACTCAAAAACGGGCTCGTGTCAATTGGTGTAAGGAAATGTTCAAAAAATTCGATTGGATATATTTGTACGAGCCGGAAAGTAAGCAACAATTAACTGTTTGGATGTTCCAAGATGAACCAAATACAACAAAAGTGGTTCATTCGCGAAGCACTTCCAAGAAAATGATCGCTAGTTGCTTTGGTTATACTGGACCCACTGCTTTAGAGGATCGAAGAACAATTAATGCTGAATGGTATACAACAAACCTCCGAGTTCGTGGATAACCAAAACTTTTTTGTTGCACGACAACTGTAAGGTTTGTAAAGCTCACACAGTTCAAGCCATTATCAAAAGCTGTGGATTCTTCGAATTTTGTTCAAACATCTAAAGAAAGAGCTCAGGGGACAAAAATTTTCCTCTGATGATGAGCTGAAAGCCGCATAAACACCCCGATCCAAATAAACATTTTTTTTTTGGAAATAATGCGCGAAACGAACTAACTGTAATTGTCTGAACCGTATTTATGCAGAGTAATATTTTATTTTTTAAGCTCTGCGAGTTCCTTAATAGTTAAAAAGATAACATCCTCGTATATGAAGTAAAAATAGAATAAAAAAATTACTACAATGAACAAAGTAAATGAATTACTATGTTTAAATTTTATTAGAACATGCTTTATAACCACAATGTCATGTTTTCGTAAAGACCTGCAGACTATTTTAGTTGTATTTTAACAGAGACATTAGTAGAAGAGGTCAGCAAGTGAGCCATAAGAGCAACTTGATTCTCCGTGTAGGAACAGGAAACTATATTGGTGGTTATAGTTTAGAGAGATCTACATATTCTAAAGAAGTGCATTTACTTATTAGAGTGAGTAGTGACGATATCTGAAGTCTCTCTAGAAGCACATTTAGTTTCACATGTACAGAAGGAAATACACCATCCCTCCTAGGTAAAAGAAACTCTTGTTGCCTATTTCCCAATTGATTTATTAAAATTTGGATACCATATAACTAATCTAAAATAAATTAAATCGATATTCCGAAATAAAATTTCGGAATATGGTTTGTTACTTGATTGGTCACTACAACAGAAAGTCGAGAAATTTGCAAATGCAAAATGACCAACAAAGATCCCATGAATGCTATATTCCATGACTTTCCTCCTACGATTATAGTTTCTGAGCCTATACTCTTCATGAGGTAGGCTTTAGGCAACGGTATCGATCGTGAAGATCCGAGTACCATGAAGAGTCAAGTTGAAATGACTCTCGCTGGCTTATAGCAATCATGGTACCTTAAATAAACGAGATACTACCCGTTGGGCAAGATACAAACCCTTGCGCCATCTGTTGAGATTTTCGAACTTCGAAATAGTTGAGCAGTTTTTCGAAGTTCGAAAATCTCAACAGATGGCGCAAGGGTCTGTATCTTGCCCAACGAGTAGTATTTCGTTTATTTAAGGTACCATGATTGCTATAAGCCAGCGAGAGTCATTCCAACTTGACTCTCCACGGTACTCGGATCTTCACGATCGATACCGTTGCCTAAAGCCTACCTGAGAGTATAGGCTCAGAAACTATAGTCGTAGGAGGAAAGGCATGGAATATACCATTCATGGGATCTTTGTGGTCATTTTGCATTTGCAAATTTCTCGACTTTCTAATCTAAAATGTAATATTTTTAGTGTCTGAATATTCGTAAAATTATCTGAATTTCCTATAACAAACTCCGGTATTCATCATGACAATACCAACTCTCACACAGCACGTCAAACAATTGATAATTTGACGGAGAAAAACCTCGAATTAATATCTCCTTGCCGTATTCAAAAAAAAAAAATGCGTGGACAGCTGTTGGATCGTTCCAAAGCCATGTTTTTGAGTTACCAACTTCAGAGTGGAAAGAATGTTTCGAGAATTGGCTTGAAAGCATGCAAAAGTGTATAAATCTTAAAAACGAATATTTTGAGAAACAATAAAACGATTTGTACCGAAATTCTTTTTTTCTTTCATTGTTTTTGTAAAAACTTAAAAGGTAGCCCTCGTAAAAACATAAATCGAAATTCTTCGTCAAGAATTGTGTAAAAAAAATGGTCCAAAGAAAATTGAAAAAATTGCCATCACTTTCTTAGTTTTCACCAAAAGATTGTGGTTTCTAATTTAAGGTCAATAGGCCATAGGCTCTACAAATTTTGATTTGATTCCTGGCTCAGGAGATATTCTCAAAAACAAATTTTTATGCCCTTTGGGTATGTAAGCGATAAAGTCCCTTGTAGCCGGTTATTCTAATTATTTTTTAATTATTTTTAACAAAGAAAAATTATTTTCAGGGAATTCTGCTTTCTTTGTTGCTTGTTTCATTGGAATGTCGACATGTTTGTATCCATCTTATCGATTTTATTAGCAGAGATTGTTTAGCCTAAAAGAATCTGGTACAAAAATTTATATTTTTTTTATATTTTTTTTATGAGCGTAGCACATGTGCTGCAGAGAAATCCCTAAAACGCTGCAGGGGCTACGCGTGTGCTGAAAAAGCCATTCATGTGGGTCTTGCATAGCTGTAGGTTGTACTTGATGGGAAACACTGTCCTAGGCAAATCATTCCAAAGGGATGATCTTCTCCGTATAAAAGAGTGCTGAAAAGTAATGTAAAGTAAATCCCAAGATATAAGATCCTGCCTTTTTGCTTTTTTAATGGGGCAATAAACGACCCTATTAAGGTTTTGTGCATAGTTTCCAGGTATTACGATAAACGTATTTTTATTTTGCCTGCTTTATATACCTCCCCCACTTGCACCTGCAATCATATTGGATCTATTTTCACCTATATATTTACTACCTGATAATCCGGTTTGGAGCCTTTTAAGTATTTGATAATATACGCCTAATGACCACAGCTCCCCATTAAGTTTCGAAAGATACTTTTTATTATTTTTATTTTTAGTTTTACTTACAACTTACAACGTAACGGTTCTATTTTAATTATATGGGGGAAATTGCATTAGTGGCTATCTCAAGAGAAAACATTTATCGCTTGACGCTAAACAAATAGTGAAAAATGTTTACGACAGTTTGGTAAAAAGAAATTTGAATAAACAAAGTTCTTTGCAAGAAACCAGTGAACTAACAAAAACCCTAATTTCTACGATTAAGGGTATTGTAGGAAAACCATCACTCAGGAACAGGAAAAAACGGAAAGATATTCAAATGCATCATGTAGACGATTGTGAAAAAGACGTCATCAGCAGAAAAATATATTCTATGTATGAAGAGCGGTTGGTGCCGACACTAGACAAAATAAAATTAAGACTGGTGCAGGACGGGACCAATATACATTGTGGCCGATCAACCCTTCACAGAGTTCTCTTAAGAGTGGGATTCACGTTCCGAAAAATCAACAAAAGGCATGTAGTGATGGAGTCACAAAGATTACGAATCTTGCGACATACTTATTTACAAGATATTAATAAGTATCGATCCGAGAATTGGCCAATAATTTACCTTGACGAAACATGGTTCGATACCCATGAAAGTGTGCAAAAAGGGTGGGTTGACAGCAGTATAAAATGTCAGACTAACACACCTTCAAATAAAGGTAAACGAATAACCATTTTGCATGGTGGATCTGAAAAGGGCTGGGTTTCAAATTGTCTACTATTATCTGCCAAAAACATACAAGATTCTAGTTTGGACTATCACGAAGACACGACCGCAGAACTTTTTGAAAATTGGTTTCAAAATTCTCTTTTGCCAAATGTTCCCGAACAGAGTGTTATAGTTATGGGCAATGCAAGTTATCATAGTCGCCTACTAAATAAGGTTCCTAATACGGCCAACACCAAATCGGAAATACAGGAATATATGTTAGAAAATGACATTTATTTTGACTTTAGTTATAAAAAAGTGATTTTTGGAAGTTTTGAAAGACTATAAATTGAAAAAGAAATGTTTGTGACAGTATGGCTGAGAAAATGGGACACACTGTTTTGCAGCTTCCTCCGCATTATCGTGTGTTTAATCCAATTGAACATATTTGGCATCAAGTTAAATCAAAAATAAGGGAACAAAATGTTTCTACTATTTTAAGCGTGTCAGTGGTTGAATTAGTAAAAAAAGTTATAAATGATATATATACCGAAGCTGGAAGAATTCCATTCAGCACGTTGTTAAAGTTGAAGATTCATATATTTATGTAAATAATATAAAACCACTGATAATTACCTCAGCTGATGACAGGGGTAGTGAAACCGAATTAGGCTTAAGTTAAAATATATTTTTATTTATACAATATGTCCCCTCTTGTAAACCCAATTCATTCAAACTGTATATTTGTACTTCTTATCCATTTATTACATGCATCTATAAATAAACATCTCCAAAAGCACTTATAATTGTATTTATTTGCACTAATGAATAAAATTCTTAAGTCCATCTCTGCAACCTATCATAAACAAAAGGTCAGAATTTTTATATTGCCCACTTAAAACGGCAAAAACCAGGATCTTATATTTTGCGACAGGCTATACGAGGAGTAACAAGGTGAATCTCATACTGATGTGATGTATTAGAGCGATGTGTATAAATAGCATGTACCTCCTGGGAGGAATTTAGCAGGCTATCTCCATCGAACACTTTACATGAAAATACTTTTTTTTATGGGTCTAGCACACATGCTGCAGGGAAATCCCTACAGGAGCGACACGTGTGCGAAAAAAACGATTCACGTTGGTCTTCAATCACTGTAGATTGTACTAGGTGGGAAACACAGACTTGGGTAAATTATTCCAAAGGGATGAAGTTCTCCACATAAAAGACTGCTTGAAAAGAGTTGTACGAGGAGTAACAAGCTGAACCTCATACGGATGCGAAGAATTAGCGCGACGTGTATATCTAGCATGCACCGCTCTGGGAGGAATTAAGCGGGCTACATCCATCGAACACTTTCCATGGAAATACTTGTCGAATAGACTTAAGTCGGGAGCAGTATTCCATAGCTGGTCGAATTTGAGCTTTGTACAGAATTAAAAGTTGCTGTGGAGTGTAAAGCTTTCTGGTTCGAAATAATATTTCCAGCTTTCGAGAAGCTCTCTTTGCTATGTTTGCAATATGTTCATGCCAAGACATATTTGCTCCCAAATTAACGCCCAACAAATTGAGTGACGATGCTAGAGGAATGGAGTGCCCCGACATAACTATGTCGGGTTCAGCAACGTCAAATCAAATCAAATAAAGCTTTATTGTAAAAAACGATTGTTCCTTTGTCTACAAAGCTATCTACGAGGGTTGTGTAAGAAATAAAGTTCCCAACGCTGTAAACTCGCCGCGCGAGATGCTAGGCGAAATCCGGCAACACCGCCGTGTGCGCTGATTCCCCCACTCTAGATCCCGCCTCGGTAGAACTCGCTGCGACGTTCAGTGCCGGCCTGACAGCCATCCGCGATGGAACCCCCGATCGCCGTCACCGCCAGGTGCGAAGTTCGTGCGATAATCCGATTTTTGCACGCTAAAAAGTTACCACCGGTTGATATTCATAGGCAGTTGTATGAAGTGTATGGGGAAGCTTGTATCAGCGTTCAACACGTCCGCAAATGGTGTAGGGAGTTCTTCGAAGGACGCACAGACATCCACGATGAGCGAAGAAGCGGAAAGCCATCGATCTCCGACGAAGTTGTGTCGAAGATTGAGTGAATTTTGCTCGAGGATAGGAGGATAACGATTCGGGAACTGGCTGCCCGGGTTCCTGAGGTTTGTGAAAAAACAATCCACACGATTTTGACTGAAAGGTTACGTTAGCACAAGGTGTGTGCGCGGTGGATCCCGCACATGCTTTCAGAAACCCACAAAGCCGATCGCGTCAGGAGTTTCTTCGAGAATGCGCCGAAAATACCGAAGATATCTTAGACTCCATTGTTACCGGGGATGAAACGTGGTGTCATTACGTCACCCCGGAAACAAAACAACAAGCGCGACAATGGCGCCATACCGGATCGCCTAAACCGAAGAAGTTCAAGCAGACGCTGTCCGGGGAGGGAAAGTGATGGTTACGGTCTTTTGGGACCGTAAGGGTGTCCTGCTTGTTGAGTTTATGCCTCGAGGGATCACAATAAATTCGGAAAATTATTGTGAGACCTTGAAAAAACTCAGAAGAGCCATCCAAAATCGCCGGAGAGGAAGACTGACAAAAGGCGTTAGACTGCACCACGACAATGCGCGCCGGCACGTCTCTTGCCAAACCAAGGATTTAATCGACAATTTTGGCTGGGATCTCGTTGAACATGATCCCTACAGCCCTGATCTTGCACCGAGTGACTTCCACTTGTTTCCAAAATTAAAGCAACACTTGGGTGGACAACGTTTCGAGACTGATGATGAAGTGCAGGAAGCGGTCACCAAATTCCTCCACGGACTGGCGGCGGACTTCTTTGAAGCGGGATTCCAAAAGTGGATTAGTCGTCAACAAAAATGCGTGGAAAAATCTGGAGATTATGTTGAAATTAAGCTTTCCAATGATGTATTTTTCAGTTCAAATAAAAAATGCCTTACACCTGAAAAAAATGTGGGAACCTTATTTTTTTACACAACCCTCGTAATTTAACCTAATAACATAGAGTTAGTCATTTAGATCAATAAAAAAAGAAAATATATTCAAATAAAAATAAAATAAAATATGAGTCAAATGAGTTCAAGTTAAATAGCAGAAACAACACAATGTCACCACATCAATCAAAATATCAGTCAGTACGAAAAAACAATGCAGAAACAAGAAGATGCTAATAACATAATACAGAAAAGATACATACACCTACACGCCACACAATCAAAGAGTGTCATCAAAAAACTCCGTAACTGAATAGTAGGCACTCTCAATCAAGAGCCTCCGAACTTCCTCCTAAATCGGTTATTATTTAAAATTTTCCTGACGTTCAAAGGCAAGTGGTTCAATATTTTCTTACTCATATATATTATAGAGTCCCTTATTAAAGCTGAAGAGGGAATGGGTAGTGAGGTCACATAAGATGAACGCGTCATGGACGCACAGAAGCCCCTATCTCTCCCTCAAACTTATTATGTATAAGGCAGGTTGTTTCAATAATAAATATACAAGGCAACGTCAGAATTCTTTTAGTAATAAACACATTCCTGCAGGATTGCCGATAACTTAATTGGGCTATATAACGCAGTGGTCGCTTTTGTAGCATAAAGACCTTATTCAGTAATTGGTTAGAGCAGGAACCCCAGAAACATACCCCATAATGGAGGTGCGATTCAATCAGAGCAAAGTATACAACGTTAACTTTATTAGAAAAAACTGCCGCCTGGGTTTTTGTAGCGTTAAACTCCACTTGGTTACTGTCACCCCAAGATAGAATTTCTTCCAGGTCTATGTTAAGTTGAACGACTTCCTGCTGTCTGCTAATATTCGTCTGAGTAGCCGATGTTCGAGCGTTCAAAGTGAATTAAGAGATAAGCGTACTGTCGTCTGCAAAGCTGTAGATTGGATTCCTGGTCTTTTCCAGCAGATCGTCTAAGTAAAGGAGAAAGAGAGTAGGAGATAGTATGGAGCCCTGGAGCACACCAGCATTGATAGTGAAGGTGTTAGAAAGAAATCCGTCTACAGCCACTCGTAAAGAACGCTCTCTGAGGAAATATGACAGCTACAAACAGAACTTTTCAAACATACCAGAAGAGCGTAGTTTAGCCAACAATCCATCGTGCAAAACACGGTCGGATGCCTTGGATATATCAAGAGCAACCGCTCGAGATTCTCCAAAGTGTTCAATTGCGTTGTTCCAAACATGTGTTACATAAGTCAGAAGATCTCCTGTTGATCTATGTTTACGAAAGCCATATTGACGGTCGCTAATAATGTTGAATCCTTCAAGATATTTTAGGAGATGCTGATTGATAGCCTTTTCCACGACTTTCGATATTACTGAAAGCAATGCGACTGGTTGGTAGTTATTTGGCAAAGTCTTCTTGACTTTTTTAGGTATCGGCTGAACTGCGGCACCCCCTTTCTGTAGGATAGGTTGAGAAGTCTACAGAAAACTGGTGTTAGTTCCCTAGCACAGTTTTTGAGTACTATGGCAGGTATTCCGTCAGTGCCAGGAGCTTTTATGGTGTCTAGCTTCATTAAAAACTTAAGTTGCTAACCGTTCTTCGACGTTCCAAGTGTACTGTGGGAATACGATCATTTCTTATAATAGATCTGCCAATACAACTACCTAGACTTCAATGGAAAGCTGGACGTCAAGGCTGTCCTGAAATCAGTATTAGATCCAGAGCGAGCTTTTTTCTTTTACAGGAATGTAGCGGTGCTATAGAGATATTATTTCAAAAGCACAAATATTTCTCAGAAAAAGGAGCAGAGCAATGAAAGTTAAGCTTGCACGCTTTAGAGTTGGCACCCCCCCCCCTCCGCCTAGAAGGAACCTTGACCAGAAAATAGGGTCGCATATTATATGGGCTGAGAGTTGTTCTAACGCATAATGACGTTCAGTTCGAGGATGTTGGGAGGCCCAGAATTTCATCCACGTGTCTGAGAGGATCAAGCGGGAATACCTCTGAAGAAGAAGAAATTACCCTTATATGCTGATCTTAACCCGTAGTGTGGATCTTCTTTGTTTTTAGGATGACGAGGCATCTTTGCGTTTTCTATGAACCTGTGAGGCAGTGGAAAAAATAAGAGGTAACCCACACAGACTGTCAGTACTACGAAATGAGGTAATTAATACCACTTTATGGAACGACATCCATAGGGAAGACGAAATACTCAGCGACGGTGTAGTTGACTGCGTTGTCAGAATGATATTTTGAAAGTAGGTAAAAAAGAACGAGAACATATATAGGGTTGGCGGGTATTAATTAGGCAGGAAATAAATTACAGATCGGGACGGAGACAGATGAAAATCGTAGAATTCCAAATCAGAGATTCGTTTGCTCAAGCGTGATCAACTAGTTCTTTTAATTTTTGTGGTTCCACACTAGGTAATATATATTTTTAATTAAAAGTTGAGATTTTACATTCAAAATATACACAAAACAAAATATATGAATATCGAAATTATTACTAGTTGAGGCAAATGCCGTAAAATTTTCATGATTTTTGGAAATTTTTGGGTACGGCTTGAAAATCGATTTAACTACTGTGAAATAGTGCCAACATAATGTAAATGAGTTTTCTCAGCCTAATTTTGACCGCAAGGCTATTTGTCTTCTATTTTAGTGAATTTTTTCACATTTTAGCGCTTTCAGCTCACTATTTCTTAAATATCTCAGCTTTTGTTAGTTGTTATGTGACAGAAAAAATTCATTTTACTCGTCATAAAAATGCCTAAAAAACTGCGTAGACTGCATTAAAAAAATATTAAGTACATAACCTAAAAAAGTATTTACTACGGCAAATTGAAAAGTGTTTTTTTATGCGTAACTGCCGTTCAATTCGATATTAAGAGGATTGGTCAAAATTCGCATTTTAGTGCAATTCTTATTATGGATTATTCTTGTGGGCAAAAGGTAATAAGCTTTTTTTTTTAAATATGCGAAATTTTATGCTCTTCAAAATGGTTAGAAGGAAAAATAATGAATATACAATAAAAATATTTTATTTTTCAATTTTTTCATTACAAAAAATTTATTTTTTTTTGCTCAAGAAAAGGTCTGGTTCATTCTCTTTATTTCTATTCAATATTTTATCTTAAATATAACATGAAAAAGTGTTTTTAAAACAAATACTATCTATTTTACAACAAAATTGTGATTTAGATAACAGAAACTTTTATTGACATACCATTAATACATTTACATATACATATACATACAATATTTATAATTTTAACAAATCATTCGTGTTCTATAGCGAGCTTGTTTTCTACTATATTCAAAATCATCCGATTGAATATTTGAATCGGATTTAAACTGGCACGAGTATAAAAAGTTGTTCGTGTAAAAAAGTTGGACTTCGATGCAATAGTTTACGTAAACATTGCAATGGTTTGAATTGTGCGAATTGCGAAGATACTGCAGAAATATCCTCGTAAGATCACAATGAGAATGAGCTGATTGAAGCTTATGATCTGCAGAATCGTTGACAGATGAATTTACAGATCATTTTTCCGATGACGCATCTTTATTAGTTTCAGATCGTTCTATCGATGAAAGTAAGTTAGACAACGCCGACCTTTTATTCTCGTGCCAGGATGAATCCGATTCAGATAACCAATCGGATGATTTTAAATGTAGCAGAAAACAAGCTCGAGCACATACTCTATAGAACACGAATGATTTTTTTAAATTGTGTTGTGAATATTGTATCTGTGATAATTTTAGTAAATGTATTAACGTATTAATGATTTGTTAATAATAGTTTTTATTATCTAAATCATAATTTTATTGTTAAATAGGTAGTATTTGTTTTAAAATCACTTTTTCATGTTATATGTAAGGGTGAAGACCACTGTAAAATTTTCAAAAAATCGATTTTTTTGCTTGGCTTAAATATTGTCTCGAATGTGGGAATAAAGTTTTATAGCAGGAAAAAATCTGTAACATATTTATTTCGACGTAGAACCGGACTTCCTGCTGCGCGCGACAAGGGTACCTACTAAGACTCGCTGAGACCACCTTTTCTCACCTTACCGGAAACATAACTACTTACGGAACATTTATAAGATCACATCGGTGTCCCTCCGTAGGTTCGTCTGTCACACCCGATTTTGTCCGAAACTATTTGACACAGAAAGTTGAAATTTGGTACTAATATTGGAATTGATGACCTCATCAGAGCCGTATAGTTTTAAAAGTTAAATTTTGACTTAAGAGGTTAGTTTTGGGGGGTGCACTCGGAAATGAAAAAAAAAAATTTTTACTAGGTCATCGAGTGGGGTGTCAAATGAAAGCTTATAAAAACACGAGTTCAAATATATATATATATATATATATATATATATATATATATATATATATATATATATATATATATATATATATATATATATATATAATGTAATACTTGCGCACACTTTTTCCTTGTATTATTTTTAAAAAATTGTGAAAAATCGCTGTTCCCTACCCATATCTCGAAAAATATTGATAAAAAAATTTTGAAAAAATTCTGGAATATTCTCCACAGGATGTAGTTTGAACGAAAAATTACCCGGTATATAAAAAAAAATAAAAATTTCAGTTTTCAATAGAAATCAGAAACAAACTTTGCTGAAAACTCATTTGGGGGTGTGTTTTGTGAAGTCACTGATCATTTTATACTTCGGTAACAAAATTTGTTATTTTAAAAGCAATCAACGTACGGAACCTAATTGCGTAAGTTCAACTTGTACTTGACCAGTTATTTTTTGTTAATATAAAAGCTATATTTTTCTATAATTTGAAGCCGTAATATCGAAATAACCAGAAGTTACCTGTAAAAACCATTTTTCAATTACCGCCATTATCACCCACTCCAGAAGTAGCCGCCTCATCACCAGCAGACTTCAGCGCCACCTCGACACCCTGGATCCCTGGTTTGACCGCTGGAGGATCAAACTCAACCCAGCCAAGACACAAGCCATCGTCTTCTCCAAGGGCAGCGGCACTTCTCATGGACATCTTCAACTCCAAGGCTCCCGTATCTAATGGGCCAAGACCATCAAATACTTGGGCGTCCATTTCGACCGACAACTCGTATGGAAGGACCAGGTCTGCACTGCTACCAAGAAGGCAAAGCAACTACTGGGGAAACTCTACCCCATCCTGAACCGCTCCAGTAAGTTGCTCCTCCGAACCAAGCTCTTAGTATACAACTCCGTCATGAAGGCAGGCCTCACTTACGCCTGTCCCACCTGGTGCCAGCTCTCCAGAACAAGGAGAGCTCAACTCCAAGCAGTGCAGAACAAGGCCCTGAGAATGATCACGGGAGCCCCGTGGTTCATGAGGAACCGGCAAATTCACAGGGACCTCGGTGTGGCTACCGTAAAGGCACACATGAGGCAAATACAACAGAAGTTCCTCGAGAAGGCGTCCCAGCACCCCAACCCGTGCATCAGGGACGCCTTCCGACTCCCACCTCAAGTCAACCGCCAGTTCCCTAGACCGTCGGACCCGCTGTTGCTCTCGGACGAAGACGATGACCCCCCACGCCCACCATGACAAGAAAAATGTCATTCTAGATTAAGTTTTAATTTAGTCCTAATTTAAGTCTTGATGTCCTAGCTTAAGTTAGCATAAGTCTTAGTCTAAGGTAGTTTTTAGTCTTAGTTCAGGTTAGTCCTAGCTTTAAGAAACTCCATGTATACATAAAACACATTTCCTAGGTTAAGTTAGTATAGGACCCCTATTGTAAGAACTTAGGTTAAGATAGAATAAGTTAAAATTTATAATTAGAATAAGTATACTTTTACAATTATAAGAAAGAGGCTGTGCCTATCTTAGATTCAATAAAGACAATGACAAATTTTTCAATTTGCCGTAGTAAATACTCTTTCTAAGTTATGTTAAGTTTAATTCAATCTATGTAGTTTTTTAGGCAATTTTATGACGAATAAAACGAATTTTATGACGACAAAAATGATTTTTTTTTGTCGCATAACAACGAATAGAAGCTGAGATATTTAGTGAGCCGAAAGCGTTAAAATGTGAAAAAATGCATTAAAATACAAGAAAAGTGGCCTTGCGGTCAAAATTAGGCTGAGAAAACTAGTTTACATTATGTGGACACTGTTTCAAAGTAGTTAAATCGATTTTCAAGCTGTCCTCAAAAATTTCCAAAAATAGTGAAAATTTTACGGAATTTGCCTCCACTATACTATATATTTATGATGTACACATAATTAAAATTTATGCAAATATAATTTCGTGTATTACTGTCAGTTTATAACTTCCCAGACGTCCGGTAATTAATGGAAAACACAACTGAAGGTCGGACAGTTTATTGCCGCTCGGAAAATAAATATTTTAACAATACAAAATTAGTATTAACTGCGCAGTTATTAACTTATTAAAAGTAAACTTAATATTAATAAAATTAATAAGAAAAGCAGATATTATGATAAAAATATAATAATGCGATATTAAGAGTAGAGATCTATAGATATAGGGTTGTCGGAAAATACAGAATAAATTCGCCTGGGTCAAAAAGATTTTATGTTATAGGATACCCGAAAATCTATTTGATTTTATTTTACTTCGTATTTAAAAATTCTTAGGTATGGGGACCATGTAAAAAAAAAATAAGATTAAGAGACATTCTATACATTTTGGTCTCAGTGGATAGCGCTGCGAGAGATGTGTGGCCAAGTAGTTGGTGTGAAATATATGTCAAAATTTTGATCCTTTGAACTTGGTAGTATCTTCCATTGCTAAGAAAATACAAACTGAAGCGAAAGGTCCCTGAATAATTTTTGAATCAAGATTTTGGCAAAAAAAACGAAAATATAATTTTCCAAATAAAAATTTTTGAATGGATGATTCCAAAAATAAAATTTTCGAACTAGCAAAGATTAACTTAATCGAACCACTCACTAACTAAGAGATTCTTCTTCTTCCTCTATCCATGCTCTATCCTTTGGATATAAGCCTCTCTCATGTGCTTCCATATGTCCCTGTTTTGAGCAATTAATACCAACTGGGTCCCGCTGATTTTTTAATATAGTCATACCAACGTTGTTGAGGTCTGCCAGTACTTCTTTTCCCCCCCATGATTTCCACTTTTCCGCTCTAGTTATCAGTATTTCTGGCCACAGGGTCAGCCCAATTCCATTTGAGGGAAAATATTCTTTCAATTATGTTATGGACCCCTGTTTTTTTCCTGATCCAATGGTTTGCAATGCAGTCCCTAAGTAGTATACCTAGGATTTTCCTTTCAATTACTCTCTGGTGAACTTGCAATTTTCTAATAACTTTCCGTGTCAGAACCCAAGTTTCACATTCGTTACATACTTGACTTTTAAGTTTTTAAGGCAGTTTAGACTGAAAGACTTGCTTCATTTTACCGTAAGTCGCCCATCCAAGGCGTATCCTTCAATTGACTTCCAGGTCTTGATTCACTTTTCCGATTGTAAGTTCTTGTCCCAAATATACATATGAATCTACCCTTTCCACTTGTTGCCCGTGTATGGATATTGCGTCATTATTAATTATTTCTTCGTTCGTCATGAATTTGGTTTTGATGATGTTCATCTCTAAACCGACCTTTCCTGCTTCAGTTTGTAATTCTTGGAACATTTTTTTTAATTCGACTTCATTTTCGGCAAAAAATGCGATTTCATCAGCAAATCTTAAGTTGTTGAGTCTCCCTCCGGATATGTTAGTCCCCTGTTTTCCCAGTGAAGGCTCGTGAAGGTATCT
The DNA here is from genome assembly GCA_019049505.1 of Pachyrhynchus sulphureomaculatus. Taxonomy (NCBI): domain Eukaryota; kingdom Metazoa; phylum Arthropoda; class Insecta; order Coleoptera; family Curculionidae; genus Pachyrhynchus; species Pachyrhynchus sulphureomaculatus. The sequence continues at coordinate 196,311,358 of CM032446.1, forward strand.
TCTAGTACCAGGGTGAATATTTTGGGTGATATGATATCACTCTGTCTAACACCTCTCTTTATTTTTACTTCCTTGGTATCCTCCTTTCAGTTTTGATTGTTCATTAATTTTTGTCGGTATGTTAATACACCTGTGATCGACTCTTGCGTTTTTCATCGCTTTCTCAATTGCCCAGTATTCCACTGTGTTAAAAGCTTTTCGGAAGTCTACAAGTGCCATCCAGGCTGTTTGTGTTCAGTTAACTTTTCTATAAGTTGTCTGCCCGTGTGTAGATGTTCAATGGTGTTAAATCTTTTTCGGAAGCCTGCTTGTTCTTTGGGTTGGTAATTTTCAAACTTCTTATCAAATTAACTTGAACTGTCAGTTTTTGAAAATAATCACAAACTGAGAGATTAGTTGAAGTTAGTTTAATTAAATTGAATTTCTACTTTAAGGCTAGAGCTCTGGTGTGTTTAGAAACGGACCTCTTTTTTGATTAGGGATTTTCTTTAGGGTAATTTTTAGATAGGGTTTTTTTGCGAAAAATCAAATAACTCAAATCTCAAGGATGTTTGGTTAAGTTTTCCAGTATATTTCGTTAAAATTGATCCAGAAATAAAGAAAATAGTGACTAAAAAAATTTGGAAGAATTTTTCTTTCAAAGTCACTAAAAGGTTTTTCTAAACTGATAAGTCGAAATGCAGGAACGCATGAAACGTCTGGAGAATATTAAAAGATAAATCCTTCATTTGAAGTTATTTTCTCTAACTTGTATTCCTTTTAGGTCGGATACAAAATATAATAAAAACCCTGAGCGTATCCGTGCCATAATTTTGCAGATCACTCTTTTAGTAAACAATTAAGCTACCGTGAAAAACTATTGAAGGTTGTTTAGAATGCCATAAAACCCAAATGTTACAAAACTGCCGTCAAGTATGTCAAACAAGGAAACAAGTGTGGGGTTTTTAGGTTTTTATGTCTTTCTTTACTTAACAAAGAAGGCAAACGGGGTGCGCCGCTTTCAGGAAGGGAGCAGATAGAAATATTACCCGCTGAGGTTACATTTTAAGAATGAATCATTAGGGTATGTTCTGTTTGTTTTTGAGGTAAATAATCACCCAACTTTTACTTTTGGGGTAAAGGTACCAGCAGATATCTGGCGGAAAAAAAATAAATCTTCAAACTTTTGCATCTCCGAAGATGTCGGCAATGTTATCATTAAAATAATGGAATATTTAATTTATTTCTGCAGTATAAATAAATTCAGTCATATTTATATTTTTCTCATTCTTTTTTCACTTTCCTTGTATTGTAGGTAATTTTTGTAAACATTGTAAAAACAACTTTATATTCTATAGTAGTATACGAGGCGTATTAGAAAAGTAAGGGCCGTTTGCTTATATTTAAATATTGGCGGATTTATTGATTACTTCCGAAGCCACTGAAGTTATCGTTTTGATTTAGTAGTCGTTTGCCTGTCGGTGAACTTAAATCGCTATACAGCCATTTGTGTTTTTAATTAATTCATTTAACAGATTATTTTCATATTAATCATATAGTTTACTTGTAAAATTGTCCACTTGATAAAAAACATTCATAAACATTAATTTTTCAAATTCAACATTCCATTCCAAACATGGGACCAGTATTCCATCGTTGGTCGAATTTGAGTTTTATACGGAATTAAAAGTTGTGGAGTGTAAAGCTATGTAGTTCGATACAATAGTTCCAACTTTTGACAAGCTTTCTTTGCACGCACGCCAATTATTCATGCCAAGACATATTTTCTCCCAAATTGACGCCAAGCAAATTAAGTGACGATTCTAGAGGAATAGAATGTCCTGACATAACTATGTCGGTAGCGTTAAATTCTACTTAGTTACTATCACCTCAAGATAGAATTTCTTCCAGGTATTTGTTAAATTGAACGAGTTCGTGGTGTCTGCAGATATTTAAATGAGCGTTCAAGCGAATGAAGAAATAAGCGTACTGTCATCTGCAAATCTATAGACTGAATCCCTGGTTCCTTCCAGCAGATTGATAAAGTAAAAGAGAAAGAGAGTAGGAGACAGTATAGAGCCTTGTGGCATTGACAGTGAAGGTATTAGAAAGACTGCCACTTGTGGTACGTGTGAATAGCGAAAAATTTATTTACATTTTATATACCATTCTTAATTGGATTAAATCATAGTGAGGAGGGAAGCGATGACACTCTCGTTTCATTCCCTAGATATATTGCACTGGTAATAAAACATCCAATATAAGGTCTGCGGGAATGGACTTACTTTATTTATTATTTGTAGGTGTCAACATAGAAGAGTCTTGGTATTTGCAGATGATATTATCCTTATGTGATCGTCTAGGGTTTCATGTCGGGCAACTGATCTCTATACATCTTTTCAATTATTATATTATTATAGATTGTTATTTTAGATTAGAAAAATCGTGATGGGAGTTTAGCATTATCCGTTAGTCGGAAATGAGGAAAAAAAGAGGAAGAGAAAATAAAGGAAAAAATGCAACTAAATGCTAATTCAATGTAACCTAAATTCCTGATGCATCAACCCTTTAGTGTTTTCAGATTGACTATTTGCGGTTGAATTGAGTAATAAGTAGGCTTGTGGACATATTATTTTACCAAAATACATATATACGAAAAAATTTTGGTCAAGAATTGTTGTTTATATCTTTATGGAGTTTTTTTTTTGTGTGTTCGTTGGCACTGGCAAAAACCAAATGACCAACTGGATTTATTTTGATCTTTATGGATTAATCTAGTTGATATAAATCTTGGGGCACTCACAGTATTGTTCTGCCAGTCTAGTCTTTTGTTAAAATAAAGTCCCCACTATTTTATTTCTGAATACCAAATAATTTCGTAATTGCACATCCTAAGTTTGGTTCGGGGAAAAAGACGAATAGTTTTGCTGAAATAAATTGGCTTTATTTATTAGAATTTAATTTAATATTCCAATTTCCCACTCATAATTCCAAATTACCTATATTTTGTTATAATATTTTTACAGTTTTAAATTGTTAGGAAGCTAATAATTAAAAATAGTTTTAGTTAAGGTTATTCTAAAGAAACGTTGAAAAATCTGAACTGAATAGGATACGGCCCCTATCAATATATCGTTCGTGTTGGTACATACAACAGAAAGAACAGAAGACAGATGGGTCCTAAATTCTGAAATATATGTGTTTTACAATCATCTTTCATATTGTGAAATAAAAATAAAAGTATTTTTTTAAACTTGGTACACACTGTATTTTTGCAGATTGATATACTGATATGACTGAAATAAAACTGGTTCTTGTGGACAACACATAACAAAAAAATTTTGTTTTTGGGTCTCCGGTTTAAGTAAGTTTTAAATGACTTCCTGTTATGCATTATGTATTACATATTTACTTTTATTTTTTAGTTTATCTCTACTTTTACATTATCGTTATCGTTTTGTATTTTATGTATTGATAGCCAGAACATAAATGTAGCTTTGGCAGAGGGATTTTTCATTTTTTATCATTTCACAATTTAGTCTGGTACCCCTATAACGAGGGGGGTCTCAGTTTGGAAAACATTTATGTTACGATTGTATTACGTGGCATTACTGAGCTCTATTAAGGTAACAGGGCGCACATAGCAGGACCCGACCGAACCTGATGGAGAATTGCTAGAATATTTATAGTTATTTATAACCATCAAGAAAAAATTTATAGTATCAATCAGGTTTGAGAAAAACGACACCCTTCTAGCTTAAATTTAAGCTAGCAGGGTTTAAAAATAAAACATAAAAAAGTATCATACATAAATATATACCTAACCAAAATTTATAGCACTGAAAATGCTACAAGAGTATGCTATCCAATTTAAAAGAAGAACATAGCCTAAAAAAATTTAGGCGAAGAAAACTGATTTTTTATTATAAAAAAATATATATGTTTTACCACAACACCATAAAAAAAAAATATATTTTTTTTATGGTATTTAATCACTCTTTTTGCTCCATGGCCAGAAATACATGCTGTACGCCTTGCGACAAGAAACACTGAGCATAAGATGTCAATAAATGATTTTAAAAAATTTTTAAACTAAATCTTTTGAAATCCCCTCCCCCAACTATCATACAAATATAAAACACACTCACACATACAGATATAATGTTTCAAACCAAGCTCCTGATACAGTATATAATATTATGTGACTTCATTAAATTATACTCCCTTGAGCCATTAGAAATGGTCCTGCTAATACTATAAATTGTACCAGTGTATATAATCCGGTAACTAGACCTCCTTAGGCCTTTAGAGGCGGTCTTGCTAACGTTATAAATTATTAGAGTGTATATAAGGATGTAATTAGGCTCCCTTGAGCTTTTAGGAGCAGTACTGCTAATGCTATAAATTATTAGAGTGTATATAATCATGTAATTAAACTCCCTTGGGCCTTTGGAAGCGGTCCTGCTAATGCTATAAATTATAAGAGTGTATATAATCATGTAACTAGACTCACTTAGGTCTTTAGAAGCGGTACTGCTAATGCTATAAATTATTAGAGTGTATATAATCATGTAACTAGGCTCCCTTGGACCTTTGGAAGCGGTCCTGCTAATGCTATAAATTATAAGAGTGTACATAATTATGTAACTAGACTCACTTAGGTCTTTAGAAGCGGTACGGCTAATGCTATAAATTATTAGAGTGTATATAATCATGTATCTAGGCCCCCTTGGACCTTTGGAAGCGGGACTGCTAATGCTATAAATTATTAGAGTGTAAATAATCATGTAAGTAGACTCCCTTGGGCCTTTGAAAGCGGTCCTGCTAATGCTATAAATTATTAGAGTGTATATGAGGCTTTGAAAAGATTTATTTAAAAAAATTTTTTACATCATTTATTGACATCTCATGCGCAGTGTTTCTTGCCGCAAGGCGTACAGCCTGTATTTCTCGCCATGGAGCAATTGTGAGTACAAAAAGAAAGTGAATAAAAAAAAATATATTTTTTTATTATAAAAAATGAGTCTTACACCTCACGGTAAAAAGACTTAAGAATAAACGAACAAATACACAAAAAATCAGTTTTTTTTTTCGCCTAAAAGTATTTAGGTTATGTTAGGCATATTTTTGTAGCATTTTCAATGCTATAAATTTTGGTCAGCTATATATTTATGAATGGTACTTTTTTATGCCTTATTTTTTAAACCCTGCTAGTTCAAATTTAAGCTAGCAGTGCGTCGTTTTTCTCGAACCTATTTGATGCTATAAATTTTTTCTTGATGGCTATAAATATGCCAGAAATTCTCCACCAGGTCCGGTCGAGTCCTGCTATGTGCGGCCCGCTACCCTAATAGAGCTGCACTACTGTGAAACTATATTCTACGGCAATATATGGAAGAATATATGGCAGTATGTAAGTACATGATGGTACTTATCAAAACTGTGTATTTGTGATTAAAACATGGCATTATTATTCCGTAATATTTGGCAGACAGTACGTGTACGTTAAAAAAATAACTGAGACGAACCTTGCTTATTAGTTTGTAACAATTTCTTGATCTACATATCATACTCGTTCACCAGATTAACTGAGGAAAAAATTGGAATTTTAGAAGAAATGTCACAACAAAAAACATTACAGTGTATACAGAAATAACTGCAAATTAAAAAATAAAACAATACTTAGAAATGGTGAATTGTGTCTTATTCGGTTACAGGGCGCATAATTAAGAGAATCTATTTAAATTTTATTATTTCAATAACATAATCGACAATACGCTTCAGTTATTAGTAAAGTAACACAAGGATGTGTTACAAAAAAAACAAAATTGGCGAGATACAACGCCACGGTCGCTAAAAAGTATTAAGATTTTTTGCCGTATTGCAGCTGCCAAGTTCCATCTCGCAGTTCGGAATGATTTGTGGCAATACTGTTTCCTGTAGCTCTTTTTTTGTTATTACACTTCCTGGTTGCATCACTTCATAATCATATAAGACCTAATGTAGGAGATCATAGTCAATTTTACAATTTCGCAAAATTAGAAGTAAACGATCGATAAAAATGATAACCCCCGTGAGTGACCTCGTCCAATAAAAATTACAATAGTTTAAAATCCGACGCAATATTATCTATAGTTCTAGGACCACCAGATAATAGAATTTTGTTCTAGAAGCAAAACTCTTGAATTTAATGCTTCAATTAAAAGATTAAATGAAAACGAAAGTTTATCATATTTTTAGCGACAAACAACACAAATTTTTAAATCGAAGTTAGATTATCATTAGAAACAAATGTGAACATACTACTACATACTACTGATCTGCAATCTGAAAAGTTTTTGGTCTGACATAGATGTTATCCTTTTCAAAAAATCCATATGATTTTTAGGAAGTACCAACCTTCAAACGATACGTGTCAAAATTTCATAACATTTCGACGATTAGTTTACAAGTTACAGTGGTTTTAGTGACGTTACTTTTGATATTTTCAAAACAATGGAAAAAATCGAATTTCGTGTGTTGATTAAACACTGTTTTTTGATGGGAAAAAATACCGTTTAAGCAAAGCAAATCACTCATCATTTACTAGTATGTTGAATTTAAACGAGGTCGTACAGACACAAATGATGCTGAACCCTCTGGACGTCCAAATAAGGTGGTTACACGGGAAAACATAAAAAATCTACAAAATTGTTTTGGATGACCGTAAAGTGAAATTGCGTGAGATAGCTGACACCCTAAAAATATCAAAAGAACATGTTGGTCATATTTTGCATGAACTTTTGGCATGAGGAAGTTCTGTTCGAAATGGGTACCGCCTTTGCTCACAGTTGATCAAAAACAACAACGTGGTGATGATTCTAAGCGCTGTTTCAAGAATTTTTTCATACCCATACATAAAAATGCTTTTTTGTGTTTCTTTTAGATCTACGTAAATGGCACTATGATTTAATAGACCAAGAAGTCGACCCGAAATTTTGTCCTGTCGCCTGACCAACTGCCTAAAGTCCGTTTGGTTAGAGTTGATCGCACACAACATAAGTTATAAACATTAAAATGTCATAAACCATAAGCGCCCGAAATTTCTCTACCAGTTATTTGCAATTTTGGTTTTAATCACCTTTATTTTCTATCTCTATACAACAGTGCGACATTTTTCTAAAAAATATTTTATTACAAGCCTTCTAAACTTTACAATAAGCTATATAAATCAACGCAGCTCAAAGTTTATTTCAATGAGTAAATGATGAAACTAAAAATCTTATTTGTATGGTAAAGGCCTAAACGAGTACAATTAACAATTCTTAAGAACTAGAAATCTACAGTGTTATAAATGATAATAGGTACAATAAAATTATTTGGGATTTTAGCAGTTACTGGAATATAATTATCCAAAGTACTTATCAGTAGGTAGGTGCCTAAGTACCTAAGTATGCAATAAAAATATTCTGTATAAGTATAAAAATAAAGCAAAAACCTATAATATGCTTAGTTCAAATCAGAACAGCGATGGCTTCAACTTTCAGTTTTGCCCCGGTCAAACTTCGCGGAGTCTGTAAATCTGCATTTTCCCTGCGAGAAAAAACAATGATACTTAACGTCCACGATGCCCTAGTGCATCAACAGCCAACAAGCCAAGTCCGTGAAATTATGGGAACCTGTGCCAACACGACGGGAGTTGGATCAGAAACTGGTTATAGATTTCTAAAAGAAAGAAAACGCGGTCCTTACAACAAACCTCAGAATTACAAAGGAAAGGAGCCCTTAGAGGTCGATGAAGACTTTAAAAACGCAATAAGAAGAAAAGTACACCATTATTTTATTAAGAAAGAAATATCTACACTACATAAAGTTTTGCAAAAAATCAGAGAAGACCGGGCCTTACCAGATTTAAAAAAATGGAAATTATGGAAAATCCTTCATATCTGAATTTTCGTTGGGAAAAACACAATAGAAAAGCTGTTCTTATCGATAAAACAGAAATAATTTGTTGGAGAAGAGAATATCTACGAGCAATCAGAAAATTTCGAGCCGAAGAAAAAAAATATTTTTTATTTAGATAAGACTTGTGAAGTGAAAAAATTCTGGATTGACAAAAACATTAAGAGTGCCAAACAAGCTTTTATGGAAGGTTGGTCAACTGGATTATAACCTCCTTCAGGAAAAGGTCGCAGGCTAATTATAGCACATATGGAATTCAAATCACAGTCAACTAAAGATTATCATCAGGAGATTACGGCCGATGTTTTTGCAGCAGAATCAGTTGCAATTGTATAATTGAGGTGTCCGTTACTTTGTGACAATACATTATAAATTTCTAAATGAAATGAAACGAATTACTTTGTTATTTGTCACTTATTTTTTATTTATTTATTTATCTGTTACTGCAGTTTCGTAGATTTTCTACATTATTAGTATTATTATAGTATTACGCTTGATAATGTAGAAAACCTACGAAGCTGCAGTAGCAGATAAATAAAATGTAATAAAAGACTGATTTTGTCAAATTTCCATTTTATTTAGTTTCACTGAAACTGTATGACGCGTTTCGCTATACTATAGTTTCGTCTGATACAAAATGTATCAGACGAAGCTATAATATAGCGAAACGCGTCATACAGTTTCAGTGAAACTAAATAAAATGGAAATTTGACAAAATCAGTCTTTCATTACATTCGTTACTAGCCGGGCCCGCGGCTCCGCTCGCGTGGACTTGATTCACCACTATCGTCACTGCTTATTCCTTATATTACCCAACGTAATAAAATATCTCCCATTTATTTCTCCTTATCTCCCAATATTTCTCCTTATCTCCCATTATCTCTACATAATTTCCATTATCTAGGCTTATCTCTGCTCATCTCCCATTATTTCTCCTTATCTCCCATTATTTCTCTTTATCTCCCATTATCTCACCTTATTTCCCATTATCTTGGCTTATCTCGACTTATCTCCCATTATTTCTCCTTATCTCCCATTATCTCACCATAACTCCCATTATCTAGACTTATCTCTGCTTATCTCCCATTATCTCACCTTATTTCCCATTATCTAGGCTTATCTCGACTTATCTCCCATTATTTCTCCTTATCTCCCATTATTTCTCCTTATCTCCCATTATCTCACCATAACTCCCATTATCTAGACTTATCTCTGCTTATCTCCCATTATCTCTCCTTATCTCCTATTATTTATACTTATCTCCCATTATCTCACCTTATCTCCCATTATCTAGGCTTATATCGAATTATATAGAACATATGTATAAATTTATAAAAACACGTAAATCGGATAAGTGGTTCTCGAGTGATAAGCGCACTAACGGACAGACAGACAGACAGAGACGTTGCATTTTATATATACTATATTCTTTGCTACATGATATTGTTCCATATTTGATGCTTTAGGGAGTGTATTGCAAGAGAACGCGCTAGCGGCAAGCTTTTCTCCGACTTGATTCACTATTGTCGTGACTGCTTATTCCTTATGTCACCTGATAAAATATATCCTATAACCTGGCCAGAGAACAAACGTATGTTTAAAAAAAAATGTAAATCGGATAAGTGGTTCTCCAGTGATAAGCGCACTAACGGACAGACAGACAGACAGAGATACGTTGCATTTTATATATATTATAGATGTAATAAAATATATACCTATAACTTGGTCAGAGATCATATATATGAATTTAAAAAATCACGTAAATCGGATAAGTGGTTCTCGAGGGATAAGCGCATTAACGGACAGACAGACAGACCGACAGACAGACAAACATTGCATTTTATATATATTATAGATATAGATTATTATTATTATTATTATATAACCTGGCCAAAGAATATATGAATGAATTTAAAAAAAGACAGGTAAATCGGATAAGTGGTTCCCGCGTGATAAACGCACTAATGAACAGACAGAGAGACATTGCATTTTATATATATTATAGATTATAGATTACAGATATTCTTTGCTATATAATATTGTTCCATATTTAATGGTTTAGGCTGTGTATTGCAAAGGCACGCGCTAGCGGCATACTTATTTCCGACATCATTCGCTATTTTACGTCACTGCTCATTCCCTATGCTACCTATCGTAATAAAATATAGCCTCTAACCTGGCCAGAGAACATATGTATGTTTTAAAAAAAAAAAGTACGTAAATCGGATAAGTGGTTCTTCAGTGATAGGCGCACTAACGGACAGACAGACAGACAGAGAGACGTTGCATTTTATATATATTATAGATGAATTTCCATCAAGTAACAGCCAAAACAATTCAAAGATAAATAAAAAATAAGTGACAAATAACAAAGTAATTCGTTTCATTTCATTTAGAAATTTAGAATCAGTTATAGTATTAGACAATGCCACATACCATTCTCAATTATTAGAACGACTCCCGACAAATTCATGGAAGAAAGCGGATATTCTTCAATGGATAAGAGACAAAAATCTCAAACATAAAGATGGTATGTTAAAAGCGGAACTTCTCAAAACTGCGAAACAAAATAAGGCACAGTTCAAGAAATACGCAGTCGATGAGATGGCAAAGGAACGGAATATCACAGTGCTTAGATTACCTCCATTGCGAATTGAATCCCATAGAGCTAATTTGGGCACAAATGAAAGGTTTCGTTGCAAAGAAAAACACCACGTTCAAACTTCAAGACGTAAGGCAATTATTACTCGCCGGAATAGAGAGGATCAAAGAGGGTAATTGGAAAAATGCCATTGGATATGTTATAGAAGAAGAAAATAAAATGTGGAAACTTGACGAATACATCGAAGAAACTGTGGAAATAGAACCCTTAATTATCAATTTAAGAAAAGTCGAGTCTAGATATATAGATTAATTTAGTGAATTTAGATATATAGATTAAAACATTTTTGGTAATAAATCTTATATTTCTATGATTGTACTTTTAAGATAATTTTATTTATTAAACGCTAAAAGCAGGTTAGGCTCGGACGGCTATGCTACGGCTGAACCCTCATTTACATTTTATGATTCTATTGTATAGCAGAGGTTTTCTGCCTAAAATAGGGTGAACCCTTAAGAATAATTCATAACAGGTAGCAAAATCCAGTAAAATGCATAACAAATCTCTTTTTTTTTTAGCGAACCCTAACATGTATTTCCATCTACAATGTGAAAATTCTGCTATCAACTCCAAACAAATACACTTTGTTGTTCATTCTATCGGGCGACTCGAATAAAAGCCTTTAACGTTGATTTTGCGGCCCTCGTGCCCTGGAATGTCCAGATAAGGCCCAAAAGGCTACATCCAAAAATGGACTGTCGTTTAACCACTTGAATCAGGTACCAGAACATTTGTTGATACTAAAAAAGTCGAGCGCCTTTTGAAGTCTAAAAACGACCGTTTTTGGCTGGAAAATACGGGTCCAGCTTCGTCCTTCGGTATTGGCGGCGTCTGCCTTTTGCAGGTTCCCTCTTATTGTATCAAGAACAAACTAAATTTATTGATTTTATATGGTTAAATGGTCCATTTTTGGATCGACGTTTTTTGGGCCCTAAAGCTCGGTCCGGTCTCGATTGCGTCTACCCTTTGGAGCGCTCGACTTTTTTAGTGTCAACAAATGTTACTGTATTTGATTCCACTGGTTAAACATGTAACATTGTAGACCTTATCTGGGCATTCCAGGGCACGGGGGCAGCAAAATCAATGTTAAAAGCTTTTATCCGACTCGCCAGATAGAATGGAAAACTAGCCAGACAGTTAAGTTGACAGATCAAAATTTCGGGTCACCCTCTTGATATAACTGTAAAAGGCTGGTAGAGGCATACTTGAATTTTTCTCCTATTGTACTACTTTACCCGTCATTAGAAGCACATGGACAGTAAAGGAGGTAACCCTTTTGTGTTTTTATTATTGCAATAATAGTACTAAAAAAATAAAATAAGTGGGTACTTTATCAACAGACTCAACGAGAATGGGGGAGAGAAACGGAGTTGTTCCTTCGGACTGGTCTTTCCAGGGGGGCTTGGTGCATATCTAGGTTTTCCTGGCAGAAGTTCTTTATTGAGAGGGCTCTTTCATTAGAAATCTCTCGCCATTGTTCATCAATTTGAGAAGGTATAAGTTTAAGATAAGAAACCTTTTCACTTTTATAAGAGAAGCCTTTTTTGTGGAAATCTGCCCCCCCCCCCCCCGATCATTACTTTTAGTAGATGGTAAAAAAAAATTCTTACCATTGTGAGGACGCTTTTTTCGTGGATATTTTTAAAAAGCTCTTTCCCCTTCTCTCTTTCGAAGTTTTACTATATGAGAAAGTTTTTTTGAGCTCGGATTTTCTCTTCACGGCTCTGGTTATCAAAAGCAAGTTTTTCAAAATAATGTATGATTTATAAAGTATTTTGAAAGAATACTTATTCATTTTTTCCTTCAACAATATATGAAATTTCATTAACCCTATTCATAAAATGAAATATGTGTTGAAAAATTATTAAATTTGACAATACAATTATAGGTTAAATAAGTTTAAGAAAATATTTTAAAAAATACATATATTAATGTATCACATCTAACATATCATAATCAGGGGATAAGGCACATAGGGGTGGATTTAGAAAACAGAATTGGATTAGCCTTAGGGGTCAGAGGTTAGACCTATATAACCCTAAACTTTTAGATTAAATTCATTATAACTTTTATGTTCCTATTATTAAAATTTATAAACTTACACAGTTTAAATTCCAATGAATGTCTTGACAGTTGTATCCATTATCACTGTTAGTCACTAATTTACAAGTAAAATTCCACAGAACATAACATTACGTCAAGAAATGTCACCTATATGCAGAGATGTAAACAAACACACTTTTTTACAATTTCCTTCACTGTATCTCACCGCAATTTTCCCGGACGTTTCCCAAATAAACAGAGTCGAAAATTAACGATTACGCAGATAAACACATCGACGTAATTTCGACGTACAAAAACATTATTTTAGTTTCTAAATTATTAACACACATTGCCAGTGCATATTGACGATGCGTACGGCGCTTGCTCGAGCTCCGGCCTCGGGGGCATAGAACATAGAACGAGACAGGCGAACGGGGGGATTGCCGGCTACCTACAACAGAGGGAAAGGCGAGAACGACGCAACAACGTTGCCAGGCTTAGCCTGTAAATTTTCGCTATTGGACATATAACTAACAAACTATTTCAACAATAACTACATACTTTTGAAAATGATTATTTTCACTTTTTAAGCGATAGAATTCCTGCTCATTTTTTTTATTAATCTAAGTTATCATGATTACTTAAAATGCATTTGAAATAAATGGGAAATCAGCTCATTATCAATTTCACTTCTCTTACTTTGGGTACTACCAGCTTAAACGTAAATATCCAGTATCAATAACAAAAACAAACTGGCTGATATAACCACGATTATGAACTGATCTAACCAACAGTACAGCCATAATTTACCGGATGGCCAAAAAATGCAACAGTCCAAGAAGTAGGAAAGTGTGAAACGACGGCCACCTACCCACTAACCTAAACTAACTCTGTGCTCTGTATTTTGAACCATTTCTCTTTCTCTATCCAACGTTCATTGTTAATGTGTGGACATACCTCAATTGTCCTCCATCTGTTTTTGTCCTGTGCTACGTTCGTCCGTCCCTTCCCTGCCACTTCCTTAATGCCATCATATCATATCAGTGTGGACGACCCTGGATTTCTCATTTCTCCGCATAGTTTCTCTTCTGTCCTTTTCCTTGCTAATTTTGTCCTTTTCATTCTTGCTACATGTCCTGTGATCTTCATTTTGCATTTAGTATTGTATTTTTGGCACCTTCTATTTGGGTATGTTTTCCAAACAACTTTTTTTTCTCTAGAGTAATATGTAGGATTTTTTGATATTAGATAGCGAATTTTACTAGTAATGAAAGGTACATTTTAAGGATAGCTGTAGCTAAGGTTTTGTTTCCGGCCGCTCTTTTTTTTTGTTATTACAGTCATATAAGACTTCGTCGATAAAGAGTCAATTTTAGAATTTCACAAAATTAGGAGTGAACGATCGGTGAAAAGGGTAGCCCCGCCACTACAACCTCTCCAGAAAAAATATCACATAGGTAACGATGATTTTGCTTCTAAGAAAACAACTATTCGGTGTTTTTTTACCTAAATTAAAACGTTTGATAGTCATGTTGGCAACAAGGATCAGATGAATGGGCGATGGCGCGTGGGTCAAAGATATTGAAGAAATCAAGAGTGTATATTGGCTAGGGTAGTGCGGTAGACCCGGTGGCGTCATCTCTGTTTAGCTTTGTGTTATAATAATTAGTATTACTTACGAGGGAAACGCAAAATGTGGATTATAGAAATTGTTTTGCTTATATTTATAGCCTATACATCTCAGCTGCGTTCAGAAACTGTTACAAAGTATGCGTTTATAAGATTATCTTACCAAGTTCGATGGTCAATTTACCCTGATAGCCATGCTGAATCCAACTTTTATAAACTCTAGGGCCGGAATTCGTAGTCAATTTGAAGAAAAAAGTTGGAGAGGGGAAGGTTGTAGTGAAGTTGGCAGTAAATTCCTACGCAATTTGAGTACAACTTGACTACAAAAAACTGTACAAGTTATTGAAGTGAACTTGTACAAAAGTTGGAGTACATATTGTAGTACAAGTTTGCCTACAACTTGTATTCAATTACTGGCCGTAGATTTCGATCAACTTGTATCCAAATGTTGCTCACCAAAAACTTACCGTAAACTTGGCGTCAAATTGACTCCTAATAAATAATGACTAAGTTTTTGTAGTGCAACACTGGCTATCAGGGTAATTTTGTTCTTTGGAATTTAATTTCGTAACGTTCAGCAATTGTTGGAAATTATCCCCCGCAAGTACATTTTGCATCACGCTCAAGATTACAACAATTGGCTGAGTATGCGCAGTGCAAAATTTGACGTTTCAATTAATGTTCAAATTTTCCTGGGGCAATTGCTCGTTTTAAGATGATGATTTACTACATGCAGGGTTGAGGAGATAGGGATAGGAAGGTTACCCTCGGGCCGGTTTTGCCAAGAAGGGCACTGCTGTCCGCTCTTTGACATTATATTTTAGTTCATGGCAAGAGACAATTTTTTGAAGAAAGGCGTCCCTCGCCACTCGTCAATTTTGTGGAGTACCCTGGAAGGATATTTTTCTGAGGACAGTTTCGGTTGTGATACTTGTTTTGAAGGTAGTGAAGTTTTATTATAATATTTTTTATAAGAATCAATTTTAACTACTTAAATTGAACAAAGTCCATATTGGAGCAGTTGGTCAATGTTTTCTCACCCATCTCGGGATCCGTTTCGCTGTATCGTCCAACTAGGATCGACAAAAAATGAAGAAAATCAAAATATTCATCACGGTACTAGCGCAAAGAATAAGATACACAATAACTTGCATCTATGTCTGCTGTAAGCCTAATTTTGAAGGTATACCTGCGCTCTGTCGGGGGCTGCTTAAGACCACAAACTCATAGAGGAATTGTTCAACGAGTTGCTAACAATTACCGCTAGTCAGCGCTTGTGTCAATTCTAGCCCATGTATGTAAAAATCAATATCAGTTACTAAAATTAAACAAAATCCATATTTCAGCTGTTATTCTCGTAACTTATATCGATATAAATTGACCTACGACTGAATTATTTAACTACTTATTTTTATTTATACTTGCCTGAACGATCCTATATCTATATTACTTAAAAATTAGGTAAAAATTGATTAAAAAGGTATTACACCGTACCTGTAATCACCACACCAAACACTTCATTCTTGTCCTAGACGTGCATCTCGCTAACCAGGTTATCATCAGTAAGAATGATGACTAACTCAACCAAAAATTAAAAATTAGATTATTAATACTAATATCCTAGTTACTCAAGCAGAACCGAACAAATACAGTCGTCGGCTTAGTCCCGGTCAAGTAACCAGTAGAGAGGACTGTAAGGAATCGGTCATCTGACTTTATTTAGACTAATTTCATATTAATTACGTACAAAGACATGTTTAGCAATGCTCGACTTTTCTGCTCTACAGTTCCTCAAATGGGCAAAATGGTCCTTTGACTCGAATTTCTAGTTTGTCCATCATACTTCTTGTCGTAATCATTACAACGTACCTCATGCATCCTTTTTTTCCCATTCGTGGATTTTATCCTTTGAACATCCTAAGGCATTTTTTAAATTGTCTGATGACTTATAGACGAAGGCGAGACCTACATTACCAAATACATTATTATATCCTCTATCTATTTCGTCTTAGTCTGCTCCCGAGCAATAAAGGTAGAATTATGAATATTAATATAAACTTATGTCTGTTTACCATATTCACTGATCCTAGATAGAGATAAAGAGCTATATAGAGATATCCCTAACATGATTCCTCTCATTTTTGATGAACCAAAAAGTGGAAAACGGCAAGTTTATGTTGTTTACAATGGAATGAATCGTTAGGAATATATCTTTTACGATCTCTTTCCTATAGAAGAATTTATTATTATTTTTAATAACTGAAGAATGGTAATTGTTCTTTGTTCTCAATTTCACAAATAAATTTTATTTAGAAACAAAATTATATTTACTACACTGAAATTTTTATCTAACATCAATTTCAAAGATACTCATAAATAAATTTGCAATGAATTATGATAAGCAATTAGCAATAACTATGTTTTTTTACCAAAATTGATTCTTATAATCATAATTGTCTTCCATACAAAATTCCAAAATAAAGTATTCATGAATAATTTTTCTCGAGGTCATTAGCTTCTCGAGGTATTGCAATGTTAAACATCGATTTTGGTTAACGAAACGAGCATTGAATGCGCAAACATAATGTTTGGTATGTGGTGATAACTGTTGAGTATTGTACCAAAGATTCCAAAATACTAAAGTAGTCGAGAATGTTATGTTTCATCGATTCTTTTCGACGAGTTATCATGTAAAATTTATCCATTCGAAAATCGTGTTAATATTCCAACATCGGAAAATTAATCTATAAGAACATTTCGCTTTGGGTGTTCGGAAAGTAAATCAAAGCATGAGATCCGCTTAATATTCTTAGTGATTTTATTTACATAACCAAATTCTAGTTATGCTCTTAATATTTTGTTTTTTTTTTATTCTTTATTCTTCGAGATTAGAATACTAAACAAAATATTCAGTGCTTTAACATTGAATACGAGACACGGGCGTTGTTAAAGAATGCGCGGAGGGTACAATCATTCTTGCAGGGAGATTCCTGGATTCCCCATATTTTTGTACAATTTAAGGAATCGTGGAAAACAGTGATATTTTATAAAATAATTATTGATGTATAATTTCAATAGGGTAATTTGACTGGATGTCATAACGAAATTGTACATATTTTAAGTTTAATCATTCAAATGGTAATTTATTAAACTTTGTGTGTGCCTCAATAACGATTACAATGAATAACGAGTTTATGTCTGTCATTTTTAGTATTCCGTACAGACGACTTATGGGATCACTTCAGTGTCCGTCTGTCACACCCTCGAAATTACGACGTATAAAGTTAAAATTTGGCACAAATATAGGAATTGATGGCCCAATCAGAGCCGTGTAGTTTTGAACGTTAAATTTTGACTTAAGGGGGTGAAATCAGAAGTGAAAAATTTTACCAGGTCATCGAGTAGGATATCAGATGAAAGCTTGTGAAAACACGAGTTCCAGAATATATCTAATGTAATACTTTCGCACATTTTTCTTTGTATTATTTTTAAAAAATTGCCAAAAATCATTGTCCCCCACTATCTCGAAAAATTTTGAAAAAATTCTGGAATATGAAGTGTGGATTGAGCGAAAAGTATCACGCGTGTTTGATAATTTATCTGGTATAAAAGAAAAAACTATGAAAATTATGTGCCTTGACAATACGGTGTCATATTCTTTTACTATAATTTCCAGTACATTACTGCTTCTATACCGAGACAAGGTAATTTTATTTTATTTGTTTATAATTAAACAAATATTTAGGTAGTAAATATCTGTTTTACATTTTTATTACTAGGTTCTAAACTGAACTAGATTGATTTATTGGCTATTAGGTAGCTAAGATGCTATAACTATTACAGATTATTGACTAAGAAAAAACGTGAAAATACATATTGGATCTTAAGATATATAGATGTTAGGAACTTTTTGTCTTATCGAAAACTCATTTGGGGTGTATTTTGTGAAGTCTCTGATCATTTTATATCCCAGTAACAAAAATTTTTATTTTAAAAGCAATCACGGCACGGAACACTAAGGAGCAATTAGGTCCAAAACTAATTATTCGAGGAGGCATTACTATGAGACACATACTTAAGCCTTTTGTTGAAGTACCAGTTACTGCTGGCCTTCTCTCCTAACTTTTAAATCTATTTGCCTTGAAACTATATACATAGCTGAAGCGATGTAACAGAGCTCGTTTTATCGTAAAGAACCCACCATTTACAGCCGCCCCTGGGTGGAATAATTTCCAAGTAATTGTAAGATCACAATATACCTAGTTCATCATATTTATTGAATACGAAATGTACCAACAGAGACGTGCTCATATCATATATATTAGTGGCGTAGACAAGTTTTTAGGGTAGATGGATTTGGATCCATTTTGGTGTTCTTGTAAAGAAGAGAATATTAAATGCGGAGCGGCACGCTAAGGAAGTGGCATCTTACTAGGAAAAAAATATATGACCGGTGGACCTGAGGAAAAAGAAGCGTCTTCAAAAAAAAAAAGATCCTCCACCGCCACAAAACTTTCAATATAAAGTAAAACTGTTGATCAGATCCTCTCTTGCTACAAAACCCTATTTATAGGAAGAGAAGGGGCATCTTTTTGCAATGCACAGGAGAGGTGGGGTATATGTCTCTCGGATTTCCCTTTTATAAATATGAACACTTTTACAGTAGTAATTGCCATTAAGTTTGTTTGGAAATGTTTTTACTGCCCGGACACTTGTGGATAAAATGGATAGTTAAAAATGGTCGGCAATAATAAATATAACATAGTTTATTAACAATATAATAACAATATCTTAAACATACGTTGCATGCTGCAAAGCCATTTTTGCACATCTATGTAACTCTTTTTCTAAAGGATCTGCAAAATAAATTAATATTTATATTAATATATAATAACTATTATATAGTGCAGTAAAAAATAGGTCAAAATAATGATGAGATAGGTATAGTTTAGATACAGCAATATTATGATTTTATCTTCTCTGAGGTATTGTCCTGAGTTTTGGACCTCAAAAAACTTGTGAGCTTAAAATATGAATAGCTCCGGTTATATAAGTCGGATCGAAACAAATAAAAAACTAAACTCTTCGTAATGAAATTTCCAACAAATCCTCGTTTTTAAATTGCCAAAATGTGTACATAACCTATAGAATTAAAAAAACGCTCAAAAATAAGGTTTTTTTTTTCATTTTATTGTATAGATCGACTAAGTGAACCGATCGGCTTGAAACTATCAAAAAATATTCCTTTTGTTATAGCAAAAATACCCTAAAATTTTGGTACAAAAATATTGAACCCAGTGGACACAATTGAATTTGTTATTTAAAATTTATGTTCGCCATTTTATACCATTTAGTCCAAAATGGATCTTTTTTTTTTCAAAATTTATGTCTCGACCTCAGCTTTCCGATGCCATTAAAAAAAATTTTTTTAAGAGTCCTCTTAACTGTTTTTTTTTACATTTACAATTATCATTACATTAATCAAATAACAATTGACATTTTAAAAAAAGAAAAATTTTAAGGAAAATGATTTTTTTTAAAATAAAGGTCTCGCGATTCTCTACCCGATGTGATAAAAAATTTTCATTTTTTTTTTTCAAAATGACCGAAAAAAACGCATTTTTTTAATTTGATTAATAAACAAATGTAAAAAAACGGTTAAAGTGACTCCAAAAATTTTTTTTTTTAATGGCATTGGAAGGCTAATATCAAGACCTAAATTTTGAAAAAAAAAGATCAATTTTGGACCAAATGGCATAAAATGGAGGAAAATTTTGAATAACAAATTCAATTGTGCCCACTGGGTTCAATATTTTTGAATCGAAATTTCAGGGTATTTTTGCTTTGGTTTTTTCAATTTTGTAGGTTATATACACATTTCAGCGACTTAAAACTAACGAGGATTTGTCGGAAATTTCATTACAAAGAGTTTGGTTTTTTTGTCTGGATCCGACATATATAACCGGAGTAATTCGCATTTTAAGCTAAAAAAAAACGCGCTTTGAAAACTTCAATTGTTTATAAACAAAAGAGCACAAGTTTTTTGAGGTCCAAATCTCAGGACAATACTCCTAGTGATACACCAGAGAGAATAAAATCGTAATGTTGCTATATCTAATTCGTGCAATTTCAAATACTTTTTTATTGCACTATTATGCATGCAAATGTATTACGTAAAAACTTAATAAAGCCTTGAAAAATTGTGTGTTACCGCATTTTTTTTAAACAATGGAAGAGAAGTGACTACAAATATTTTACCGTAAAAGTATGTTTAGATATAAAGTCTTATATAACTGAACTCAATAGCTTTGCCGTAAAAGCAATTTGAAATTTTATACTTTTATTGACAGCGTGCCAACACGGGAATCATTTTTAAAAGTAAAAGATAACAAATAAATTTAACGGTAATTGTCTTGACATTTAAACAGATGTTGGTTTTGAAAATTCCTCTAAGGAAGTGTATTCATAGACCTGTTTTTTTACCGGCCAATATTTGAAAAAAAAACATATTTATTAAATTAGAAACATGTTGCTAGACAGATTTTTGAGTAACTGTTGAAAATACACACGTTCACTTTTTAGTATTCTGTACGGAACACTTATAAGATCACTTCGGTGTTTGTCTGTCCGTCTGTCACACCTGATTTGCTCCGAAATTATTTGACATAGAAAGTTGAAATTTGACACTAATAGATGAATTGCTGGCCTCATCAGAGCCGTGTAGTTTTGAAAGTTAAATTTTGACTTAAGGAGTTAGTTTTGGGGGGTCAAATCGGAAGTAAAAAAGAATTTTTAATAGGTCATTGAGTGGGGTGTCAAATGAAAGCTTGTAAAAACACAAGTTCAAAAATATATATAATGTAATACTTGCGTATACTTTCTTTGTATTATTTTTAAAAAATTGCGAAAAATCGCTGTCTCCTCCCTTATCTCGAAAAGTACTGATCAAAAAATTTTTAAAAAATTCTGGAATATTCTCCACAGGGTATAGATTGAACGAAAATTATCACGAGTGGATTATCTTTAATAATTTATCTGGTATATAAAAAAAAATCAAGGTCATCAGTTTTCAAGATCGGAAACAAACTTTGTTGAAAACTCATTTGAGATGTGTTTTGTAAAGTCATTGATCATTTTATAACAAGAATTTTTATTTTAAAAGCAATCAACGTACGGAACACTAATTACGCAAGTCCGATTTGCACTTGGTAGGTTATTTTTCCATAGGCATGGCACCCGTGCTGCAGGGAAATCCCTAGGGCGCTACAAGAGCGATTTGTATGCGAACGCTTCGAATAGAATTAAAAGTTCTTGTGAAGTGTAAAGCTTTCTAATTCGAAATAATATTGCCAAGACGTATTTGTTCCCAAGTTAACGCCCAGCAAATTAAGAGACGATGCTAGACGAATGGAGTGTCTCTACATAACCATATCAGATTTCACAACGTTAATTCTTTTTTTGAAAGAACCGCCGCTCGGGTTTTTGTTGCGTTAAATTCTACTTGGTTACTGTCACCTCAAGATAGAATTTTCCTCCAGCTCTTTGTTAAGTTGAACGAGTTCCTGCTGTTTGCGAATATTTGCACGAGTATCCGATGTTCGAACGTTCAAAATAAATGACGAAATAAGCATACTGTCATTTGTAAAGTTGTAGATTGGATTCCTGGTTCTTTTCAGATATTCGTTAATATAAGAAAAAAAGGCGTAGGAAATAGTATGGAGCAGACCAGCGTTGATAGTGGAAATATGAGAAAGAAACGCGTCAACCTCCACTCGTAAAGAACGCTGCCTGAGGAAACACGAGAGCTATGAACAAAACCGTTCAGACATACCATAAAAACATAGTTTAGCCAACAATCTGTCATATCAAACAGGATCAAATGCTTTGAATATATCAAGGGCAATCGCGCGAGATTCTCCATAGTGTTCAATTGCGTTGTTCCCAATAGATGAGAGTTAGATGATTTCCTGTTGATCTTCACTTAAGAAAGCAATATTAAAGGTCGCTAATAATATTGACATTCTAGAAGATGCTGATTGCCATAACTTTCGATATTATTAAAAGCAGTGCGACCGCTTGGTAGTTATTTGGCAAGGTTATTTGCCGTTTTTGGGTATCAGCTGAACTGTAGCGTATTTTCAGTAGGAAGGAAATATTCCTTTTGTATCAGACAGGTTAAAAGGTCAACAGAAATTGGTACTAGCACATTTTTGTAGTACTATGGCAGGTATTGCATCAGCGCCAAAAGCTTTCTTTTTGTCTAGCTTCATTAAAATACGTTTTATGACACGCTGCCGGAAGATAATATCAGTACATTGGGAATAGTAGGTGGTGTTTTTCTTTAGAAATTGACAGTAGAATGAGAAGCCGGTAGGTGTTGGCTTTTACAACAGGTGTTTTTACAATGGTATTATCTGGCCGTGTAAGAGGTGGTACAGTAGATTTAGAGAGCTGCTCGTACAAGCTTAGCATCGACGAATTTAATTTTCGCAACATCTCTGAAAAACGCCCTGAGGGTAAGTAAAAACGGTATTAATCATTACTAGACCTAATTGCGACACTTACAAATTTTATGTTTTCCACTAATAGGATAAAATATAGGTAAAATAATAGGATTCGAACAAATCATCACATAAGGACTTGTGGATTCTTCATTTGTTCCAAATCTCTTTACATATTCTTCTTGACTCAAACAATCTTCTACTGTAACACATCCCAAAAGACAGCTGGTTGGGTATTCCTTCGGAAACTTCAAAGTTGGATCTACAAAAATTTATTTTCTATCATACATCGTTCATAACTACACATATTATAGAACCAGATAAAAAGATATCACAAACATGCAGTTATGAATTAACATAATGATTCTAGGTGGGGATAAAATATAATCATATTCTTAACAGTATGTACTAGAAACTTATAAGTCACTATAAATATTTCAAGGTAATTTGTCCTAACATAGTCAAAACGAAAGCAGTGGGACCGGCCGTCAATGTTCAGTTATTGGGATTTTTATGACAATAAGTGTATTATTATTGCTACCATTAGTTTTCTAACTAGTTATTTCCTCGCTTGTTTAAGTTTCCAATCAGCTGAACAATTTTATATCAATGAAATTTTTGGGGACACAATCTACAATCTGTAATATATATAATCAAAAAATTATCTAACCTTTATGAAATTCCCTATAAAAGGTTTCTAATGCTAGCATTTCTTCATCTTCTGGTGGTTTTTGCGGCTGCTGCTATCCATAAACGCCCTCTATGTGTAGTAGGCCAAACTCTTCCTTCATGTCTAAAAGCCAGAAAATTCCATTACTTAAATTGTTATAGGAGATTATGACAATTTAGATAAAGAAGTTATTGGCCGGATATTATCAGTAACAGCCCGTCAATCATAATTTATTGCATCAGTTTAGAAAATGAAATTATTGGTCGAGCATTACTGGTAATACACATATTTAGCTGAATTAGTTTAGACAGGTAAACTACGTACTTAATTTTTAGTGGCTCTTCTAATTTCAGGATATGATGAAATCATGCAGAAAAATTTATTTTCTGCTCTTGTGAGGCAAAGACCATTTTCATTTAACATTGATAATGATAATTTTCCATATGTGAAAAAAATATTTTATGGAACCCCAATGACCATGACATATATTGACAGAACTGGTAAAAAAGTTTAACATCTGTGCCAAAGATTGGCAATCAGTACTTCAAGTATGACAATTATATAAAAGCAAGAACAACCCTTTTGCAAACTGTGCGCACATAACAAAAATGTAATTGTTTGAGAATTATCCTTTCAAACATTTAAAAAGCAAATGGTATTCTTTACACATATTTCGAATGAAGCGCCTCTATCTAAAAAGTGTTACATTATCTCCTAGTTGTCTTAATATTCATTTTATTATAAACGGGAATGCACTTCATCACTGCCTAGCTAAAACTGCTTTCAGCATAGTGTTATCAATTGCTTATTTTCCCAAAATCTTGTTAGGAAGGGTGGTAAGTAGGAGTAGAATCTCAATTAATGTCTGGATAATGTCAACTAAATAGGACCTACCGTTAAACATAGGATCCAAACCACATGATAGGCAGATGGTAACTTTTCGCTAGCCACAAACCTTGACATGTCGTCAAATCCTTAATACTCCTATGTATGCCTTAATGACATTAGGATTCAACTTCAGACCTTTTTCTCTTTTAAGGGAACTCCATCTATTGGGTCTGCCTTCTGGCTAATGTGACTATGCGGCAACAATATGCCATTGGCAGTTTTTCTGTTGGCTTCCTGCCCTCGAGGGCCGACTTCAGGTAGGCCCTACTCATATGTAGAGGCAGCGCCTTTAACATCATCATTTTATGGTCCGAGCCTTCCAACAACAGTTAACTTTACAGCGTCTTCGTGGCCTTAAAGACTTTACTAAGGTCTGTAAGCAAATAAAAATCTGGCAAACTACCGGGTATCGAACCCGACAGTATGGGCATGGTAAGCTGGAACTATATCATGGAGCCAAAGTCACTACCACACTTGTACTAGTTGCTAGAACTATGCGCATCACTGAAGCAATAAATGACAAAAAAATACAGAAACTCTATTACCTATCTATTCACTACTAACACAAGCTTGACTTATACATTACACCAAAGAATATTTGAATTTTATGATTATCACAAAAGAAAGATGGGCAGAGGAAATGCTTGTATTAAAATTAGATAATAAAAAAATAATATAATTTTCAGATTCCTTGATAACCTTAGGTGTTCTGCAATATACTTCTCTATTGAAGTAGAGCAATATGTGTACCTTTTTACTCCAGCCACTAATAAACTTGCATATGGTTGGTGCATACTTAGACATAACCCTTGATCCACATTTGCCATCATGTCCTCGTCAAAAACTTTTGTTTCATATTTTATAACAGGCATTTTACTATCTTCTTCTCCTAGATCTTCCTTTTCAGTTGGTTTCTTGTGTCTCATTTGAATCAGAAGTTTTACAAGGTCATCGTTGACTTTCTAAAAATAACAATACAGTGAAATTCTAATCATCCCTTATTCACACAATTTTTAGTGTTACGTACGGAACACTTATAAGATGACTTCGGTGTCTGTCTGTCCGTCCGTCTGTCTATATGTCACACCCGATTTTCTCCGAAACTATTTGTCATAGAAAGTTGAAATTTGGTAATAATATAGGAATTTAAACAGTTTCTTAAAAACCATAAAATTTTCAGTGGTAATTTTTTTTTTTTTTAAAAATTAAAAACAAACGATTTTTGGTTGAGTTTTTAAGATAATTTTTTAAATTTCCTCAGATAGATTGTTCTCACATTATTTTTTGGTAGTGCTGCTCCTTTATGCTGACTCTGTTTCTGAAGACTTCTATAAACTTCATCCACTTTTTTCAAATGTTCAATTGAATCTTGAAGTAACAACTGTCGTAATTTCATGTCTTCCTGTGTACTTTCAATGACTTTTCTACTGGCAAAATCTAAAGCTACAACCATTTTCTGTTTACTACCTTCTAACTTCTTTGCATTTACTTTAAAGTAGTCATTGTCATCATCAAAAATCTTATTCTGCTTATGCCTAAAATTGAAAAAAAAGTAATTAATAATAGCCACACACAAAAAAAAGTTCATTACCACAAACCAAATACATGGACATGTACTGTATTTATGAGACCCTTTTCTTTAAACATGGAACATGTTCAATAGGAGGGGTACTTTTAAAACATATCATTTGGGGGGTGGCGGATAGACAGGGGGTAAAATTAAGAGGAGGTAAAATGGACAGGGGGATAAAATAGATGTGGGGGTAAAAATAAGTAATGCCTAATGTGGGAAAGTCTCAGAAAACTGAAAAATTAAAGAGAAAACCGGGATCAGGGTTAAAAAATATGAGAATAAGTTAAATGGATAGTTGAAAGTATAAATCTTTAATAAGAAAAGTTTGTCTTTTTCTAGTTTTAATAGTCCTCATGTATATCATTTGAGCATAAGGATAGTTTTAACAAACCCTCTCGGGGTACTCTCTAGTTCTATCTCAACTTTATCTTCCCTTCCTAAAGTTACAAAAGCTTGAAGATTGTTCCCAGTTATTAGATCTTAAGATTCTTTCATCAAAGGGGGTAGGTTTTACTCTGCATAGTGAATTTTAATGTAATTAAGGGGAATGAGCTTCAAGAGTGGTTTTTTTTCTGAGTAGGGGTAGTTCTTACGACCCTCTAGTGGTAGCCTTAGGCTCTTTTTAGGAATTTTTTTACACTCTACTATACAAGCCACAAAAAATCTGTTTTGAGGTTTTAATGCATGTATATTAAAATGTACAAAATAATTTATGGTGACGGCACACTAACATGCAGAACAGAGGCATCTGTTTTTGGAGGTGATCCGTGGCCGGCAGTACAACAATTTTAATTCTCCATTTACACTAGTTTTGCTTTCAAAAACTTGCGGAAGTTTGAAAAAAAAATCATTTTTGTCCTAAGAATCAGCCTTTATTTGTTTATAAAAAAAAAGTAATTGATTAATCCTAATAATCTTATGTACTTCCTTAGAGAATCTTATTAAAAAGCTTTAGTTAAAAGCTTAAGTTAATCAAATGTAAATTGTTGAAGTTATGTTGCTGGCCGATTTAAATACATACTTTTGAGAAAAACATGTTTAAAATTGGCCTGGATGTATGGCATAAACAGAATGTGGAACAAAATAGGCAAGGGAGTTAACGTATTAATAAAGACATTATGATGCCAACTTTACTTAATTTAATAAAGTATTAGCTATTAGTGATAGATTAAATGCACCCACTAAGCAAAATCGCTCCAACAGGCTGCCCCCAAATGAACACTAGAATCCATGTATTTTGGTTCATGGTAATGAACTTTTTTTTTTTGTGAGGCTGTGTAATTAATAGCACAAAAGCATTACCTTTTATAAAATCATATAATTAGATGCTCAGAAGCATTACATTTTATGGTCATGTGATCAAGTCATGCATTCAAAACATAATGTACAACTCATATCAGTGAATCTTAATTAAACTGCTCTTGGCAAGATAAAGGCAGGTTACAAAGAAATTATTAAAAGCAAAAAAACATAATTTTTTTCTTGTGAGCCAATCATTCACTTAAAACATAATTTATGATTTGTATGACAGAATCTGAACTAATCTGAATTAACCTGCTTTTAGTAAAATGAGGGCAAGTCATGATAAAGCACAGAAATATTAAATTTTATTTAGTATGATTGGCCAATAAAAATATAACTTGTGATTTTTATGAATGAGTTTATCCACAAACAGTCTATTTATTGTACTTACTTCATTAATGGTTTAGTATTGTCAGCACTTTGGATTTCACCTCTCACAGATATCTACAATTAAAAGAAATCAAATATAATCTTGTTAAAATAAGTTGAATTAAATATTACCGGAGTGCCACAAAATAAACATGGCCCAGGTCCTTCTTGAAAACAATGAATTCTGCCACATTCTTGACAATTATTCATAAACTCATGTTCCTGACCTAAACAATCACAGGGATGTCGACCTTAAAATAAAATTATTATATTACGAGTAGTTATTTTCATTACAGTTGCAAAAAAAAAACAAAATCTACGCAATATTTATAGAAATCACTAAAACCATTTAACTCTTATAAAATAGTTTAACTGTGTTTAAAATGATCAAAAATTTTTAGGTGCTATTATGAAATAACTCGAACTGAAATATTAGGGATTTGAGTATAGATTTAAAAGCTGTTCTTTCTTGAATTGTACAATTTATTTTTTATTTGGCTTTTTTTTCCATAGTTTTACTTGTAAAACATTTTTTTGCAATAGAGACAATTTAAACAGGAAATGTGTTACAGTATTATTTTTTGTAGTAACAGATAATACTTAGAACTAGAATTCTTGAAATATCACC
The DNA here is from genome assembly GCA_019049505.1 of Pachyrhynchus sulphureomaculatus. Taxonomy (NCBI): domain Eukaryota; kingdom Metazoa; phylum Arthropoda; class Insecta; order Coleoptera; family Curculionidae; genus Pachyrhynchus; species Pachyrhynchus sulphureomaculatus. The sequence continues at coordinate 196,339,543 of CM032446.1, forward strand.
ATATTGTTACTATATATAACTACTGTAAAGTGACATTGTTGTCTTAATGCTATACTAGTAATATAACCTATTTTTTTATAGTAACATTGACTTCCAAAACTGAATATCTCCCAAATGTTCACTCTAATTGTTTACCTTCTCTTTGCTTTTTCTTCTCCTGAAAATCTCTTATATCCCTAAATTTTTTCTTCCCTTTCTTTCCATAAGTTGCACCCTGAGCACTCTGTACTTCTTGTGTTTTTTCAGGCTGTTTTCGGAGTAAATTTGTAGAACTTTTGACAAGAGTTTGATCTGAATGTGCTTTCTTATTCTTAAGTTTGTTTCCAAAAATTATGTACTTTATTTCATTGTAGGCATTAATATGGGCTGCATTACTTTTATCGAGAATATTTTCCATAAATTCTTCATAATCTTCTTCGTGTTTTATCTTTGATATATATCTACAAAATAAAATTAGATTTATTTTGAGATATTCTAAAACTCAGCAAGATTATGCAATAATACAAAATAGAACAATACAGATCTGAAAACTAATATATCTCTCTGACGATACTTTGCAAAAAATTGCAAAACGTAAGCGATTTAAGGTTCTTGAATAGAAAAACAACAACAAAAAATTAACTATAATTATGTTTGTGATATCATTAATGAGTACTTTTATTTAAAAATTATCCATGATAAGTTTAAAGTAAAAGCTGTTGAAGCACTATTTTAAGATGGGTATATTAACTTACGTTACTATATTTGGTTCCACATCGTTTCCTAGTATAACTTTTAAGTTATTCATGATTTTTTGATTATTGGCCATTCTGTTAGCAATAATTAGTTAATTATAGTTCTTAAAAAAAAAAATTACAACAAATTCAAGAATTTTCTTTGGTTATGGTAGGGTGTCAATGTCAATCTACTTCATTACTTACGTCATGAAACGTAGGAGTGTTCGCTTGGATTATTCAGTGTCGCTAACACCCATAGTGCCTAAACTATTTTTTAGCGTTGTGTATAATAAAAATATCATTTGAAGCATTTTAAACGTTAATTGACATTACTTATTATCCGTCCTTATTAAGACGTATTTACCATAGACAAGTGATTCAGGTGAGTTGTTCTTATACGTTTTAACTATTTTTTCTTTCTTAGCAGAATTACTAAGTTTTTCACTTTTTAAACTAATGAACAGTATAGGGCAACGTACTTAGGAAAATTGTGTGCAAGTTACTTAAATTTAATTACTTGCAATTAACACTGTCAAGTTTCAAATTATTTTGAAAAAGTCTTAAATACTATAAAAGTACTTAAGGTACTACGAAGTGTTTGAAGCTGTCTTAAAGTCCTGACGTAAGACGCCGAAGCACTTTTAAAGTTCTGAAGGTTCCTTGAAAAGGCTCTCTCACTATAAGGCCTCCTTATATACCGGTATACGAGAAATTCTGCAAACAATATTTTTGTAGGTGAGACAAAGTGTAATATAATAATGTTGTCATCAGCATTAAGATCGACGGCCGGTCAGGATAGCGCTGTGGGTATAGAGCCTATCAAGTCACTCAAAGGTCGTTGGTTCGATTCCAGCGCTAGTGGCTGGGTGTTATGGTCTCTTAGATTTTAAATTAAAAAGTATACATTCAAATATATATAGAAGTCCGGGTCTGATATTTTAAGTTCGCGAGGTCGCCAAAAGAGAAAAAAAAGGTTCGATCGTTGTTATATAATCATAATTTAATTTTAATTTTAAAAATAAGTCGAGCTTTTCCCCAGTAAAAAATAAAAATTAGTAACAATAAAGTAAAAATTTAAAAAATATTTCAGACACATAGTCTGTTAAGGTTTTAGGTCTATTTAAATTAAAACTGTAAAATGGCATCCTAATGAACTTGTAAGCCCTTTTGAAAACTTGCAAATCACTTGGGTTTACAAGTCCTTAAAGGAAATGCAAGCATATTAAAAGAACTTGAACTTCAAAGTTCTTGAACTTTCTCTACGGATGTTAAATTTAAACCACAAGATTTGGCACTACAAATCTGCTAAATGGGAAGATCTTATGGAATATTTTCGAACTTTCCCTTGGTTAGACGTTTGTTGTCGATCCCACGACCCATCTGACTGCGCCAGGGAGGTTTCCGATGTTATTTTCGCTGGTATGGAAGCTTACATCCCTTTTTCGAAGAAAAGCCCTTCCAACGGCAAGCCTTGGCTTGACTGAAATTGCAAAGAAGCTGTTATTTCTAAATATCTTGCCTACCGACAATGACGTGAAAATCCTAATACCATAAATACCACCACTCACACGGCTAGATAATTCTATTGCAACGACACCCGTTGAGAAAGCGAACATGTTGGCTGAACTCTTTGCTTTACACTCTACAGTCGATTTTCAAGGAAAAACATCACCTACTATTCCCATAGTGCAGTCAAGGATGCCCAATATTGTCTTCAGACAGCGTATCATAAAACGTATTTTAATGAAGCTAGACACCAATAAAGCTTCTGGCGCTGACGGAATACCTGCCATAATTCTCAAAAACTGTGCGTGGGAACTAACACCAGTTTTTTGCAGACTTTTCAACCTATCGTACAGAAAGGGAATATTTCCTTCCTGCTGGAAATGTGCCACGATTCAGCCGATGCCTAAAAAAGGCACTGCTTTCCATAATATTGAAAGTCATGGAAAAGGCTATCAATCTAAAATAAAAAGGATTCAACATTATTACCGATCACCAATATGGCTTTCGTAAACATAGATCAACAGGAGATCTTCTGACTTATGTAACACATGTTTGGAACAATGCCGTTGAACACTTTGGAGAATCTCGAGCGGTTGCTCTTGAAATATCCAAGGCATTCGATCGTGTTTGACACGATGGGCTGTTGGCTAAGCTACGTTCTTGTGGTATGTCTGAAAAGTTCTGTTTGTGGCTCTCATGTTTCCTCAGTGAGTGTTCTTTACGAGTGGCGGTTGACGGATTTCTTTCTAACACCTTCACTATCAACGCCGGTGTGCCCCAAGGCTCCATACTATCTCCTACTCTCTTTCTCATTTACATTAACGATCTGCTGGAAAAGACCGGAAATCCAATCTACAGCTTTGCAGATGACAGTACGCTTATCTCTTCATTCACTTTGAACGTTCGAACATCGGCTGCTCAGGCGAGTGTCCACAGACAGCGGGAAGTTGTTCAACTTAACAAAGAACTAAAAGAAATTCTATCTTGGGGTCACAGTAACCAAGTGGAATTTAACGCTATAAAAACCCAGGGGGCAGTTTTTTCTAAAAAAGTTAACCTTGCTGAACCCGACATAGTTATGGCGGGGCACTCCATTCCTCTAACATCGTCACTCAATTTGTTGGGCGTTAATTTGGGAGCAAATATGTCCTGGCATGAGCATGTTGCAGGCATAGCAAGGAGAGCTTTTCAAAAGCTGGGAATATTATTTCGAACCAGACAGCTTTACACTCCACAACAAGTGTTAATTCTTTACAAAGCTCAAATTCGACCAACTATGGAATACTGCTCCCATGTTTGGGGCTTCGCTCCCAAACATACACTGCATTTGTTGGATTATATTCGATGGACTGTTGGCTAAGCTATTTGTGGCTCTCATGTTTCCTCAGAGAGGTTCTTTACGAGTGGCAGTCGACGGATTTCTTTCTAACTCCTTCACTATCAACGCCGGTGTGTCCCAAGGCTCCATACTGTCTCCTACTATCTTTCTCATTTACATTAACGATCTGCTAGAAAAGACCCGGAATCCAGTGTACAACTTTGCAGATGACATTACGGTTATCTCTTCATTCACTTTGAACGCTCGGACATCGGTTACTCAGACGAATATCCTCAGACAGTAACCAAGTGGAATTTAACGCTACAAAAACCCAGGCGGCAGTTTTTTCTAAAAAAGTTAACGTTGCTGAACAGGGTTATGTCGAGGCACTCCATTCCTCTAACTTCGTCACCCAATTTATTGGGCGTTAATTTGGGAGCAAATATGTTCTGGCCTGAACATGTTGCAGGCATAGCAAGGAGAGCTTCTCAAAAGTTGGGAATATTATTTCGAACTAGAAAGCTTTACACTCCACAACAACTGTTAATTTTTTACAAAGCTCAAATTCCACCAACTACGGAATACTGCTCCCATGTTTGGAGCTCCGCTTCCAAACATACACCGCATTTGTTGAATTCTATTCAGAGAAGAACTGTTCGTCTGATTGGAGACCCGGAACTGACCAGCGGCGTCGATTCGCTGGAACATCGAAGAACGGTTGGCGACTTGAGCCTATTCTACAAGTATTTTTATGGAAAGTATTCGAAGGATGTAGCCCGCTTAATTCCTCCCAGAGCGGTGCATGCATGTTAGAAATACACGTCGCGCTAATACTTCACATCCGTATGAGGTTCAGTTTGTTACTCCTCGTACAAGGCTTTAGTTTTTCAAGCAGTCTTTTATATGGAGAACATCATCCCTTTGAAATAATTTGCCCAGGAGTGTGTTTCCCACCGAGTACAATTTACAGCGATTCAAGAGCAACGTGAATCGCTTTTTCCACACACATGTCGCTCCTGTAGCGCTTTAGGGACTTCCCTGCGGCACTTGTGCTAGACCCATAGAAAAAAACAGTCATGGTCCCTTAAGCTATATTTACAGTATTAACATGAATGCAATGCTGAAAATTTGTATATAGAGGATTGCTTTCTACTGAAAATAGTAAAAATATTTTATAATTTCTGTTTCAACTGGAAGTATAGTGTAAACTCATTATTTTTGTTGGAATTCTCTTTATATTAAAATGACTTCTAGTAATAATTGTATATCAAGAATTTAAAGGTTTTAGTCTGTCAGAGGGACGGATCCAGCCATCTGTTAATTTTTCTCACTAACGACTACACAGAAAATAGTATTTCCGTTGATCGGTACTAGCCAGTGCGTTGCCTCAAATTTTGGTGACTAGATTGTACTCCCAGCGATCAAGACCGGTTTACTATATAAATATTACGGAATATTATGAACCGCGCGCGAAGTAAATATACCGCTGCTGAGTCGCGCTAGAAATATTTCATTCCCAATTTTGATAAATAAATTGTTTTCTTTAAATTTTTTTTAAGCAATGCGATCAAGATATCTTTCCGTCTCTCCATTTTTTGTTTAAAATATTAGCATCATTACCAGTTAGCACTGCAAGTGCTGAAAGAGCATTTTCAACTTTAAGAAGGGTTGAATTATGAATGCGTTCAACTAGGACGGAAGGCAGATTACTAGGATTTTTTCTTTTAAATGTACATACCAACATTCCATTAGATGTAGATAAAATTATAGATCGATACGCTGCATTAAGCCCTCCTTACGCGGTCAATATTATTGAAACATTATCGATATTGATCAATATATTGATCTTCTGAAGAGTATATTGAAACAATTATATTAATGGAGAAAATATTGGAGAAAATTAAAACGTTTTAATTTTTATTGAAGGCTCGTCAATATATTTAGGCGGCCTCAATATTATTTTTACGTATGGGGGGTATACTGCCATATTGTGTAATATAACGTCAGTGATTCTCAAGACGTGGTAGAGGCTGTTTTTAGTAATTCGAGATGGAAATTAATAAAAGTACAGGTACAAGTACAAATGAGAAGAGGAAGCGAAAGAAGTGGAATTCAGCAGATGAAGAAGAAGAGAGGGAATTTATTATAAGAAGTATAGATATAGATAGTATTTTATTTATATTTTCTAGTCTGAAAATAAAAGTGGTTATTTTGTAATTTCAAAACGAGTCAAGTACACCTAATTTCTAGTAATATACCAATGTGTTGAATCAAATCATTTACTTTTATAATTTTTTGGCTGCCAATGCAAAATTTCATATTGTTTATTAATGTTTGTTTTAGTTATACCGGTCCATGCCGGTTTTATGTAAAGTAAAAAATCGGACGACTACATGGATAAAGACAAAAAAGCTCAAGCATTGGAACAATTGCTTCAGTTTTATCAAGAAAAATTTCCCAATGCGACGACAGACGATTTAAAAAATAAATTTAATTCCCTCCGAACAAACTTTAGGAAGGAATTTAAAAAATTAAAGCTTCGAAAAAATCAAGGGCAGGAACAGAGGACGCGTATTAGTCCACTTTATGGTGTTTTGACGCAATGGGCTTCCTCGTGGACCAAGAGAGTCCTAGCAATTCAATTAGCACAATTGATGATGAATATGAGGTAGGTTGCAATTTCATTAAAACATTTATATATTTGTAAAACTTTTATTATGAACTTTTATTTTTATATTTACTGTATTTATAAATTTTGATAGTTTACTATTACTTTATACTGCCAAGGTACTGATCCCGTTCCGTTAAAATACTCTGAGTAGCTATCTCAGGTATATATAGCACTGATAGAACTATATTTACTTCTGTTAATATCTAATGGGTGTACAACAAAACCCTCGTGTCTCCAACAGTCAAGTATTGTTTCTCCAGTTTCAAGTCTACGGATCCTTTGGCATTCGAGCGCATTTTCCTAATGTAGTTGTGTAGATAACAACAGGCCAATACGACTTTTCGAACTTTTACGGGGGATGGGTGAATGGCTTTTTGAAAGATCTTGAATCTGGCAGCAAGAATTCCAAATGCATTTTCCGAGACTCCTCGGGCTCTACTGCAACGGTAGTTATATATACGTTGTTGATTGGTGAGTTTGTTTCCCTTGTAGGGCTTCATTAAATTGTCACTTAGTGAAAGGGCATCATCGCCAACAAAAACGTATGTCAGTTTTACAGCAAAGTTGGGCAACTCTTCTTTATTGGGAAGAGCAAGAGTGCCTTCAGCCAGTTTTTCACCAAATTTTGTGTAGCCAATAACACCACCGTCCGAAACACGCCCATTTATCCCACAATCAGCCATAATAAATTCATAATTGGCATTTACAAAGGATATCAATACACTGAAATCTCCTTTATAATTGTAGTAAAATGAACCTGAAATGGCAGGCTTAACAATTGGTACATGTTTCCCATCAATAACGCCTACACAATGTGGGAAATTCCATCGTGTAGCAAAGTCTTCAGCTAAAGCCTTCCACTCCTCAGAAGATCGGGGTATCTGAAACAATAATAATTCGATAATAGATTATATTTTTAAAAAGATTTAGTTGCCAAATGAAGGATATTATTATTATTATTTTTATTATTCCAACTTTTTCTCGTTTTAATTTTCAGGATTTCGCACAGGAGAAAAAACCATGCTCCAGGACCCCATTGTGTGCCAAGAAACGGAAATCTCAGCCAAGGGAAAGGAATCCAACCAATGAATTTATTAAGTTAGCTTGCACTCGGCTGCAAGAACCGCCTTGTGGTGACTCCCATATAGCTTCCAATTGGACCAGAGAACTTAAAAATATGGCTCCACAGCAAAAAATATTTGCCAAAAAATTTATTAAAGACATTATATTTGAAGGGCAAATGGCGACACTACACCGAAATTCAGTAAAAATTAACGAACCAGAAAGATATGACACGCCTGTATCTCAGTCTTCAAATTCAACTCAACTCAAAGACATATGGTCTCTCTTCCTGAGTATACATCTCAAAACTTAAAATAACCGTTGTCTCATTATTTTTCTTCGTTTCAATAACTTATTGTTCTGTTAACTTTGTTTTTTTATACTAATGTAAAATACACTAATTTGATAAAGTATTTATAGGTTGTATACTTGAAATAAATTTTGTTTCAACGAAAGTTTATTATTTCCTTACCTTAATATAATCTTTGAGAGTCAAACACAGTGCATCACAGGTTTCTTCAACTATTTCACTAATGGTTGTTGCAGCAATGTAAGACGAAAATTTCAAATCTTCAAAGCTGTTGCCAGTTGCTAGAAATCGTAATGTGACGGCAAGTGGATCTGCCGGTGAAATGGCCTTCATATTCGTATCCTTTTTTTTATTAATGGTGAAACCAGTGCAACTAGCTGTTGAAACATTTTTTCATCCATCCGCAAAAAAATTCCGGTAGTCGTTTGGCTCCGTAGTGAGTCTTCGAAGTAGTTCCCCATATTCATGACTCGTACGTTTATTTAACCAGCTTTTTCCACACTTTTCTTTGTCTCTTCTTTTCCTTTTCTTGAGCACCAAAGCAGACGCGATTAGAACCGATTGATTCATCTTTGTTCAAAGGACGATTCTAACTGACATTATATTGATCAATATTATTGAGACGTGTAGGGGTACCCGACTTTTACCATATATTGCGTCAATAATATTGCTTCAATAATATTGACCGTGTAAGGGGGCCTTTAAGGAAACATGAGTCGATTCTTTAATCTTCGATTGACTGAACTTTTTTATATTATCATTAATTATACGTGTAAGAATAATTATATCTATTTTCACCTTATATTTTTAAGCTTTTATAAAATTTGTTACTGTAAATACTGTTATAAAATATAATAATTTAATTATTAAAATGAAAATATTATAAAACATTTTACAATTCATTGTATATTTTGAATTCAACAACAATATATATATGGTATATAAAAGGTTAAATATATTATGTTAACTTTATGAAATTATTTGGTTTAGAAATTATTTTTTAAACCCTTTCAACATTAAGTTATGTTGGGTTTATACTTTACAGAGGTATTAGGATTAGTATATACACACTTTTATATTTGTACTATTCTTTATTAGATTAGGTCAGGTTGACTCGGGGGGGGGGGGGGGGGCGATCGTCCCTCGCTGGATTCGTCCCTGGTCTGTCACACCCGATTTTCTCCGAAACTATTTGACGTAGAAACTTGAAATTTTGGCTCAAATATAGGAATTGATATCCTAATCAAAGCGAAATAATTTTGAGAGTTAAATATTGATTTAACGGGCTAGTTTTTGGGGTGAAATGGTAAGTGAAAATTTTTTTTTTATCAAATCACTAAGTGGGGTGTGAAATGAAAGCTTGTGAAAATACGAGTTCAAAAATATATATGATGTAATACTTGCGCACACTTCTCTTTGTATTAGTTTATAAAAATAAAAAAAAACACTCCAGTCCCCCAAACTTATCTCGAAAAGTACTGATCAAGAAATTTTGAAAAATTCTGGTATAGCCTCAATAGAGTGTAGATTGAGCGAAAATTATCACGAGTACAGTACGTGTGATAATTTATTTGGTATAAAAAAATACTGAAAAAATACCGAGAACTATTATGACACGTCGACATAATTTTATTTTATTTGTTTATAAATTAATATTTAAGTAGTAAATATTTGTTTTCCACTTTTATTAATAGATTTTAGATTGAGCTAGATTGCTCGGTATACTCTATCCGTTTGCAAAGCGAAGTAATAAATCATGTAAAATTATGCAAATTGACTTCACGCGATAGTACGAGTCTCGGTACCGCACAGTACATTTTACGCAAAAAAGTTACAACAAGATTACTTGGACTAACATTTATGGAAAATTACAATAGAATTATGGCATTTTTGCCTTGAAAATCTCGAAAATGACCGAGCAGTGGCGTATCGATTGATTTCTTTTGTATTAATTATAGCTATAATAAAAGTTGGTTATATTAAAAAAATATGTTACAAAATATTACAGATAATACAATAATATCACAAAGGTAAAGTAGTATTAAAAACAAAATTGAAAATGCCAGATGATTACCTACCTGCATAATATATGCATACAAAACAATATGATAGTTCAGATCACATCAGATCAAATTTATTTATCCAAACATATAAATTTACAAATAAATAGAAAAATTAATTATATATAAACAAGTTTTAAAATATAAACGTACCTAGGTGCATGCTCCTGTATGTGCCTTTACAAAACACTATTTAAAGCCTAAAATCTAAAAGAAAACAAATACAAATGTCACACAGGGAGGACCCAATAACTGTATGTTGACTGGTTTTTTATTTGTATTAATATTTATTTATTTATTTATCCACGGGATATGCCCATTTAACACTGAGGGTAACAATTAAAAGTTTATCATTTATAAAATAACACCTTAAACTATAACTGACAAAATAAAATTATTATATCTAGCCCTAGTGCTATGTTAATCTTAAACACCTTCTATATCCGACATGTCAGATATATCCGAACTAAAATCTGACATAGCATCATCTGTACCTAATGATATAATTAGTGGTTCTACGATTTGGTCCATTGATGAATCTAGTGTCCACATTTTATCTTCTTTTTTAATTACGTGTTCAACACATTTTTGCCAGTTTTCTGGAGTGACCTTACATATTGCTTTTGCAAATAGATTTTTAAGGTCTGTCAATTGTTTCTAGCCTTCGCTTTTTACTTGAGCCCAAATAAGCTCTATAGGATTAAGCTCACAGTGGTATGGTGGCAAGCGAAGAACAGTTATATCACGAGTTTTGACAATTTCGTCGATAATGTACTTATTGTACTTATCTTTGTTTATTAAAACTCCATGTTTGACTAATTATATCAACTCGTGTTTAACACTGTCACCATAGAATAATATATTTTGCTGAGTTAACCAAGACTGTATATCACGTTTAAGCCATCTTATCGTGGGAATACGTTCAACTTTTTTGGAATGTTAACTTGCATTATCCATGACAATTATTGAGCTTCGGGGAATCAAATCTAGCATCTGCGTAAACCATTCTTCAAACACATCAGAATTCATATCCTCGTGGTAATCTCCTGTTTCTTTTGATTCGAATGTAAGCAGACCGCCATTAACGAAACTGTGGATACTCCTATATGTGTTATAATTAATCGGCGTCCTTTTTCAGAATGTGGACATAGACCGGTTGACCAACCTTCCATAAAAGCTTGTCTTGACCTCAAAACGTTTTTGTTCTGCCAAAACTTATTTACGGTGTACCCTTCATTTATCCAAGTTTCGTCTAAATAATAAATACGTTTTCTTTGAGAACGCTCATGTCTAATTTTTCTTAGATAATCTTTTCTCCAGCGTATGATTTCTCCCCTTTCAATTAACAAGGATTTTCTTTGAAATTTTTTCTAACGAAAATTGATTAATTTTAAAATGTCCCACAAATTGGTCCTGCCCATCGTTGTATCTGTGAGTTTAACAGCCTCTACAATTAAGTCCAAAGTTGGGATTTTTTTTTCAATGAAAAACCCATGAATGATTCTTCGCAGGGAATTTTTTTTATCTTCTTCTTCTGTCAGCTCCGGTTTTATTTTACCTAGTTTTAGCTTTGGCGCAGTAACTCCTCCTGCTCTTTCTTCCTTCAAAATTCGATAGATAGCTGTTTTTCCAACTCCGGCCATTAAAGAACACTTTTTGAACATTATCGTCGACACTTAAATTGAGGATTTCATCACTTTTGATGTAATTCAACACATTCCTAATTATGGTCTCTTCATTTAAGCTTAAAGCCGTTACTTTTTGACGTTTGGGTGAAGACATCTTTATTGTTCTGAACTGATGCACTACGTGTTACGTGAGAAAATAAACTGAGAGTATACCCTCGATACGGTTTATAATCCAAATTAACCCAATCAGGTAAAACAACCCGCCTTTGGTTTATTACCCACTGGTCACTTTTATTACTAATTTGCATAATTTTACATGATTTATTACTTCGCCTTGCAAACGGATAGAGTATAGCTAAGATTCTATAACAATTATAACTATGACTAAGAAAAAAACTTGAAAATACATATTGGATCTTGAGATGAAGATGAAGATTAACTTAGCCTAGGTAAGGATTTTATTTTATTTTAAAAGTTATCACAATACGGAACACTAATTGCGCACAACTCCAACTTGCACTCGACAGGGTTTTTTTAATATTATTCTAAATGTCTTCTCCAGCAGAACAACCGTTAACGATTCTGCCTTAATGACTAACAAATAAACTTTCAAATAATAAAATTCCTTAACAAGAATGTTCCTGTCTACAAGTCTTGTTGCTGACAACAGGGTCTTCTGTCTTGCAGTTTTTGGTTTCCTAAACGTAGCATTCAAGTCGCATCGTTCACCTCATTACAATTTGATGCTCACGTGGGGTTGAGTCTTTCTACTTACATCAAAAAATATGTTATACCTACGGGATTTACACGAAAAAAAAAAAAAAAAAATTTCAAAATTTTTATTTTTATTAATACTCGTCAGGTATATTTATTTAAAAATCAATAATGTGACAAATGTATAAACAGCATAATTTACAATAAAGACTTTTATCTTAAATATCACATAAAATTAATAAAATATTAATTACCAAATATTATTAAATAACCCAAAAAAATGGTATTTGCATTTATTGCCTAAATGTCGTTTCACAAAATATTTCTCTAGTCATATACATAAATCTGAAATATCGCGACCAATGCTTACTTTTGAATTAACAGATTTATATATACAGTCGGTCAAGTAATAACGTGTCTGCGATAATTCATTTTTGGTAGATGCGATTTAACAAAACATCGGTAGAGGGAACCTTTGTCTACGACATATTTTAGTAAAAGTATCAGTCGATTCGGTTGTTTCGTCGAAATCACGTAAAATCCAGTCACTTGTTTGCGCGTCGGTTCAAGGCAGTCTTTCTTTGTTCCCATCCAAAGAGGCCTAAAATGACACATTCCGCGGCCGCTAAGTATATTAAAAAGTCAGTATTATTTGTGAAAACGTGGATAAATCGTCTTAACGAGACGAAAAATGTCGACGACTTGCCAAAACGTGACTCGATAGGCAAAGTCACTCCGAAAGTCGAAAAACGAATCGTATCTTTATTTTCACGGGACCCCAAATTGACGCTGCATAAGGGAGCGGCAAAACTAATCGGGTTTGACTGTGTCCCATGAGACCATTCGAAACATCTTCGTGCTCGTGATGTCAAATTTCGAAGCACATTGAAGAAACCTTTGCTGGGCAAAAAGCACGTCGCGAAGCGGCTTGCTTGGGTCCACGATAAGATACTAGAGTGGCCCTCACAATCGCCGAACCTATTGAAAACGTTTGGCCCCTTGTAAAGAGAAAGCTCAGAGGAAAGACTGAGGACTTTGATTTAGTTGTCTAGCGAGATTTGAAAAATTTGGAGATCATTGCCGTAGTATGCAGAAAATCTCGTGCACAGGATGCCTTGAAGATGTTAGGCGATTATTGATGCAAGAGACGATTGGACAAGTTACTAAGGTAATCGCGCCGTTGTTAAGTCACCAAAGAATACATTGGTGGCAAAAAATTTTCTTGAAACACATTTTTTCAAGAATATGAGCGGTCACGTTCTTACTGTACCACTAAAATATTGAAATTAAAATTTATTATCACAACATTACAAGATAGGCTTAAAAATTATTTGTCAATTTTTAAATTCCTTTTTGTATTCATGTCAAAAACTGGTCACTTTTTAGTGATATACGGATGTGAGAAATTATTAACAACTCAGTATATCATTTTAGGCCTATATATTAAAAAAAAAAAGAGTATGTTAAGAGCCTTAGTTGCTTTTAATAACTATTTGAATTAAAATTACGTAGTAAGAAGTAATTATATTTTGTTAAGTACAACATATTGCCATGTTTTTTTAACATTATTGCAAGTAAATTTGCTGAAAAAGAGAAAAGTAGTGCCTATTGTATAAAATATATGCAACATTTAAATATTTAGACACACCTAGAAGCTAGTTACGTTGTCAGAGCACGACCTAAAAAATTAACCAATTTCAAGCAAGAAGGACCAATATTTACTGGTAGCTACCCTGAAATAGCCCTTAAACTGCCAACATACCTAATCAAATAGCCATATTAGCCATTTTTAGGGAACATCTACGTTAGGAATAACTCATATTTGTTGGTGCAACCTAAGCTATTTGCGTTTTTGGTAATTGTCCTTTCAAAAAGTTGGAAGGAATACAAACAATAACAATTTTTATTCAGATAAAATAATTATCATAAAAAAAACTGCTAAAAATATTATTAAAATACATACAGAGATGCTAAAAAAAGGATCCCACTGTATCGATGGTACGTTAGCGGACAATGACCAGGGATTTCTGTTGAAACTTGCTTACATTAATATTAACCAGATAAATAACGGTCCTCGTTTAAAATAAACCTAAACCCTGTTTTGGAAAAACTGTGCTTTTTGGATTTATTGTTAGATAAATTGTACATCTACTTAATCTTAGGCAGAGACTTACTTAAAATATAGCAAAAAAGGAAAATTAATCTATTAGAACTAAAAAAATTTTTTAGCGAGATGTAATTGAAAATAGGGAATTTTATACAATTCCAGATCGGATAGTATATATAAATTACGTACATATGACAAATTTCTTGCAACGAAAGCAGACTAAAGCCGTGATAGCTCTGGTCAGACAAATAACCCTGGTTCTTGGAATATATTGAAGTACTAATGGATTATCCAATTGTACGCGAAACGTTCCAATTTAAAATGATCCTGAAATCTCAGGAACTATGATTTCTCGCAGATACCATGAGATCATAACTGGAATTTTTATAACGAGAAAACACGTAGTGCAACTACAAGTCCATCTCAACCCTCCCAGAAATATCCGAACTAAGTTACAATAGACGTGTTTCGTCTTTGGTTAATCACCAGTGGTCAAAGTAATAACAATGAGAGTTCCCACGTATTCTTTTGAACTTTTATTTTAAGCGAATTTTAAGTGACCATGGCCATTTTAAAGTAACCAAACGGAAAGTGAGGATGCTCCAAAAGAACGGATCTAAACGGATGTAAACTGAAGTGTTCAATCATAGAAGAATGCTGGCAAACAATGTTTTTGTTTTTGTTATAACGTAGTGTAAGTTAATGTTAATCTTTTCAATTTATAGCGTAACACATTGCCAGTGATAGGATGAAAGACGGAGATTTTCCGATAGAATAAAAAAACCCACCATAGGTAGTCGACAGGTATGTTTAAATTATAAGAAATAAATTTTATTAGGATAAATATAACTAAAAAATGTTTATTTCAGTTCAGTTTGTCAACGAACATAGAAATAAATTATGAGAATCTACTTGTATATAAATACACTGCATCCAAACATGAATACAGAAACTCGATGTTCGAGAACAGAACACGTTAAGCTAGTTTTACATGGACAAATTTGATTTCAACTTATTGATTATTCAATTGACTAAATTATTAATCACAAAACTGGTATTTTGTTAAAACTGTGCAGAGACAGCATTTTCTAAAAAAAATTTCGTCAATTTTAAAAGATACTAACTAAAATTTCCAACTTCTAAATTTTTAGATTTTGTTGGCAACTCCTCTTACAACAATTTGGAGACTAGGCCGTAGGAGGATTTTGCCAATGATAATTTTATAAAAGGACACTTACAAAAAATAAACAAAATTTTAAATAATATGAAAAGCCTGTAATAAATATTGTTATTTCAACTCTTTTAACATAACTTAAAAAACACCGACAATGGTTGAATAAAGAAATATCAGATGTATTAAACAAGATCTAATTCCTTAGTTTTTTGACTAATAAATTGACAAATACGTTGAAAATAAAATTCACTTTACGTTGAAAATAAATTATTCAATTTCAAATTGAACAATTTCGTCCAGGTAAAACTAGCCTATAACTACTATAACTGACAATATTCGTATGCAGACAGTAGCTCATCTTATCTTAGTGATTCGCTGCCAGTAAGAAATCATCTGTAATTTTCTTGTGTTTCTAGCCACATGAAACAGAGGTGTATTGACTAAAATGAATACTTTTAATAATTTACAACTATTTGTCTTTTAGGTGAATAGCTAGGATAAGAAGGCAACTATCAACCTACCATTAGAGTCAATTTTCCGTCATCACGAATGATCTGGTTACAATTCAATTCGTCTAAATTGCGTATATGTTCGTAGTCACTTTAGGGACCATCCATTAATTGCATCACACAATGTAAGGGGAGGGGGTCTACAGAGTGTAACACAGTATGACAGGGGGGGAGGGAGGACTTTTCGTGATATCACATCATAAATATGAAAAACAACCTATGTCTGTATTGCAAGCAGTAATAAATTAAAATTTACGAAAAATGTGAGGGTACAACAGGAGGTCAAAAAAGCACGAAATTTGTGTGATGTAATTTATAGATGGTCCCTTATCATTATCCTAGATATGCATAAAAATAATTAGCATTAGCTATTTTTTATTTCTAAATGTATTTTTATTACTTAAAATTTAAAAAGTTACACCCATAGACATAGAGGATGGACTGAGCATTAACCTCACAAAATTGACCACTTTCTAGAAAGAGACAAAGCCACTGTGCGGCCAATATCTGGCTCTTTTCTGTAGGCCTGTATTAACCAAGGCGCAGTACTCCGAGACGGAATTCAAGGCGAGAAAACCCCCCACTCGATTCTAGTTCAAATAGAACACTTAAAAAGATTATTTTCAAGGGTGCCGTAGCTTCGCGGCATTCTAGAAAGCGACAGCTACTGGCCGCACATTCGCTTTATCTCTCTCACACTTTTACGTCCATATTTACTTCACAGTGGGTTTCGGAACGCTCAGTCCATCCTTTATGTGTATGGTTACACCGTATACGTGTACATAAAATGGGGGTGACAAAAATTATTGGTTATAAAAAAACATAACCATATTTTTTCTTCTTTACTAGTCCTTATGAAACGAAAAATTTCACATGTTAATAATTAGTGAAGTAAAAACTAATTATTAAAATGTACAGAAAATTTTGCTAAATCCTGAATATTTATGTTAAAAAACTACAATATCGCATAAGATTATTTAAAGAGTAAAAACTCTATTTGAAAAACTTAAATTATATACCTTGAATCACAGCGTTGGAAATAGGGTACATTTATTTACAATCTTACTTTTAAATAAATCATTATCACTAATAATAAGTGGCAGTTTACAACTAAAATACACTAGGTACAAAAAATAAATACATCCTTGGATACGACAATATTATATCTTTTTTTTCTTAAATCTGAAACGTTTATTGATGAAAGATTTGACACTAGTATTTCCACAGAGAAATAGTAACGAATTATTTTGATTTGCAGAATAATGAGTATTAGAAAATTTACTAATTCATAAGTAGTATGATTCTTCTCAGAGTAATCTACAGTTATATCATAATGATATGTTACGCTGACGTGAGAGAAACACAAGAAAATTCTTTTCTATTTATTTACGTATGGATTTACGTGGAACTGGAGGTAATTTTTATACACTCAAGAGTTCATGACATCTAATTTACGTTGATCTCCGGTGTGCGCGATTCAAGAGACGCGAGTTATTTTGATTCAATTGCTTTACTTGTGTCGCCATTAGACGTAAAAATTGATGTGTCGTTTTTTGTCGCTTTAGTCGAGTCGCTAATGGTAGTCGCTCCCCTAAGATACAGCGTTAACACATGACATAACTGAAATTGAAACAATTGAAAACTTGACGCGGCGTAATAGTAGATCATTTTTAAAAAGATATACATGTTTAGTAATAATAAACATCTGATGTGACTATGACACTGTTTATTGCGACTTTTTTTCAAGCTATCGACCACTGTTACTTTTTTACTTTTATACTGACTTTTAACAAATTGGCTACCAGATCATATTTCATTCGAAGCTAGTACGGAATGTAGAGTTATTCTCAGTAATGCGAATCTATGAAACATATCTGTGATGGTTAAGTTTCTGCAAAAGCTACGTTAAGTTCGTCTTTTAATTTTTTTTAAGAGAATGACATTCGCGCTGCAGGGGAATCCCTAAATCGCTAAAAGAACAGCGCCTGCGCGGATGTAGCGATTTACGTGAACCTTACATGGCTGCAGTTGGCGCTCGGAAGGATCATCCTGGGTAGTTCATTCCAAAGGATTGCAGGTTCTCTATGTAAAAAATTTCTTAAACAAGGTGATATGAGAAGTGACAAAATAAACCTCATACGGATGCGGGGTATTAACGCAGTGTGTATTGTTAGCATGAATCGCTCTGGGAAGAATCCAGCAGAATATGTTCATCGAGCACTTTATATGTATGTATCTATAATATATATAAAATGCAACGTTTCTCTGTCTGTCTGTCCGTCCGTTAGTGCGCTTATCACTGGAGAACCACTCATCCGATTTACGTGTTTTTTTTTTTTTAAAACATACATATGTTTTCTGGCCGATAATATATATATATATGTTTTATATATATATATATATATATATATATATATATATATATATATATATATATATACATATATATATACGCAACGTCAACTCTTTCTGTCTGTCGTCCGTTAGTGCACTTAGCACCCAAGAACCACTTATCCGATTTATGTGTTTTTTTTTTATAGAATAGATATGTTCTCTGGCCAGTCTATAGGATATATTTTATTACGTTAAGGAACATAAGAACAAGCAGTGACGATAATAGTGCATCATGTCTACGCGAGCTGAGCCGCGGGCCCGGCTAGTGTGTTTATATAATAGACTCAGGTTGCCAACTGGTCTTCGATGTTGCAAAGTATTAAGGTTTTTGGTGAGTTTTCTGGCTATCGAATATCTCTATTCTGAATAGAAGCTAATAATAGTCGAATCAATGAAGATTTTTGCTTCCTAATCTTCAAGTACAGTCCCGATTCTGATAATTTTTTTTTTTAAATGTTTATTTTAATATATTATTTGAAATCAGAAATATTATAGGGGGGGCATAAATATTTATATTTTTTAAACAATAATAATGATATTTATGGTAAAAATTCATTTTTTTCCACGATATTTTTTTTTTTAAGTTTTTTTTTTATTGAAACTGTAGTATAAGAAATAGTTTTTAAGCAAAAATGTAAAAATTCAATTTTTCAATTTTTACATTAAAATGCAGTAAAATGAGAATCAAGAAATATGCATACATTATGTGTATATATTTTATGATGATTATATTATTATTATTACCGCGTGCATATGTTATTAAAAATGAAAAAGGGTGCTTTTTGTACAAAAAAATCTTCCCCCACCTAGTCATGGATTTTGAAAATACTGTGTTGAAAGTTTTATAGGCTTTTAGAGTTCAGGTATTTTTTTATTAAAGGATGACGCTTGTCAAGTGATGCCCCCTCTACTGTCCTATTTTTTTTCCATAAAACAACGCCCTTTCTATCCATATGCGCTCTTATCCCTTGAACATGGCTAAGTTACTGTGTATCAGTAATCTGACCTTCAAAATACTATCTTGATTAGCCATTACATTTGCTAAATTTGGTTTTCTATTTGATTGTTTTGAACTTTCCATATACGTATCCAATTTTTATAATCTTATCCATCGCAGTTTTTTTGTGGGTTGGACGGCTTCTGTATAAGGATTTGAGAACAACCGTTCAATGGAACAATCCATAATGTATGCATTTCGACTTAAACGTTTTAAAGTTTGAATGAATTAAGGTATAAGCGTTTTATAAAGTTAGCCCTTAAAGAATAAAAGCGTACAACTTAGTTCACTACCTCCGACAGAAGCTGCAGTCAAACAACATATCAAAAGAGTCTATTTACGAGTTCAGCAATGGAAAAATATTTCTCCAGTATCTCCCGAATAATAGGGTTGGCAAAGAGAAAATTATTTGACACCAGTAAAAATGATGCAACTGGCAGCACCGAATAACGTCTTGAAAGTCATATTTTGCTCTTGCAACACAGGATGCGGTGCAGCATGTGACTGTAGAAAGAGTGGTCTGCATTGCTTACCTGCATGCATTGTTTGTAATGGAAATGATTCCGATAACCATCCACCACTTGAAGAGAATGAAGTCTCAAATCCTCCAGATTTAAATGCAAATTAAATCTTATCATTTTTTTTTTATATATTTAAATTATAAATTAGTAAATTATTCATATGCAATAAAAAATTTCCTTATTTTATTGTATATATCAATTCTATATCGTTCTTAGATTATGGGCGTTTTTCACATCTACCGACACAGCATAGACAACGATGCCGGTGGACTAGAAATAACATTTAAATTCATACTTAATGACTTATCGGTGCTGTGTCGTTGCATCGCCGGCTGTCGTCGAGGAGCAGTCTCTCCACTCGTGGCGTCCCGATTTTTATAAATTTAATTGAAGTGCTAAGTGCTCTCGAAGCTGATACCTTCAAGTTTCATATTGTCACGTTAATTGAACTTCTGGAAACTAAACCCTTGGGATAAAACCAACGAAAATAATAAAAATAAAATTCTACGAAAAAAAAAGGTGGCAGGCTTTGACTACATTTTAGCCTTTTACGTCTACAAATAATTGAAATATAACTTATTAACAGCTGCCCATGACACTCGGCGGACCTAGTAAAAAAATGTCCCGGTTTTATATCACACTTTTGTCGGTGATGTCGGGTTGATGTCGTTGGTGCGTTGCGGTAGATGCGAACACGCCCTATTATGTAAAAAAAATCTTAATTTCATAATTGATAATTCATATAATTTTTTATATAATTTAAAGCTTTTTATAATGACGTAATTAGAAAAAGACTTTAAATACATCTTATTATTTAAAATTTCAGTAAACATCACGAAAAAAATTAAATCTTTCCATAAATATCATTATTATTGCTTAAACAATATAAATATTTATGTCCCCCCACTACAATATTTCTGATTTCAAATAATATATTAAAACAAACATTAAAAAAATATATTTAAAAATCGCTACTGTTCTTGAGAATTAAGAAGTTTTTAATGATTTTTTCGTTTCACTGTCTCAACTATAAATGAAGTACATGTTTGGAGGCAGAGCCTCAAAAACATGGTAGAAGTTTTCCATTCACGGTCGAATTTAGGCTAGTAACCGATTAAAAGGTTTTGTGGTGTATTAAGCATTCTAGTTGAATTCTTAACTTTTTTATTCTAAGTTAACGCCTAACAAGTTGAGTAATAAAGCTAGTGCAGTGGAGTATCCCGAGCATCTGAGTTTTTCTAGCCTTTAATTCTACGTCGTTACTGTCACCTTAACACAAAATTTCTTCTAGAACTTGGTTAGTTTCTATAACTTACATATACATACTTGTATTAGTGGCGTAGCCAGGTTTAATGGCGGGGGAGAAAGCAAGGAAAAAAAGCCGAAATCAGTGACTGTACCGATACCTTTTTAAAGAAAAAAAAATTCTCTTCCTCCGAACTCTCAACAACTTAAACATGAGTTAACAATCGATGGCCGGGAGGAGAGTTGCTTTTTTTCCAAAAATGAACCCTTTGATACAGCAAAACTTTATACAGTTAAACCAAATTTAAAAATCAATGACTAAGGAAGAGACTTTTTTCATAAAAATAAAACCTTTCACGCAATAAATTTCAAACGCCCTTAGCTACTTCCCTGACACGTATAACTCTACTGTTACAGAAATTTATCATCAATAGTTGTTTCATAGTGTTTCCACTAATTAGAATAAGCGTTAAAGTTAAAGATTAACGACAAATTTCTGTGTTGGTTGAACCCTGACTTTCATTCATTTTCAAGTGATTGAAATACCTTCATATATTTTTTTTCACAATTTGCATTTTCCAAGAGAAACCCATTTAAGTACGACCTACTAAAGTATTTGCGATCGCTAAAAAATGTTCGTAAGTTCGACTTCACAACGTTACACAAAACGTTCTACGTTGCATTGTTACACATAATAATGCGACCTCGCATAAATTTTAAGATTCTTTTAATCTTATCTAAACATTTAACTTCGGAGGGCGTCAAAATATGTCCTAAATAAAATATCTTACGCCATAGTGTTAATCGCCAAATTAAAACCTTATTTAATGATCAATAGCACCGCCAGAGAGTGGGCATGATATACATATGCTCCTCCTGGGTGAAGAGAGAAAAACGCTTCTCCTGTATACCGCTTATGGTAGCCAATGTCCCTCTTCTTTCCTTAAAAACGCTCCTAGATCTATCTGTCCTCCCATCCCTATATTCTGGCTACGCCAGTACTGATGATGTAATAAGAAGAATCTCTTTTTAAAAATAATAATGGCTTGAACGTGACTAATGGAGCAAATGTATATTGTTGTGATTATTTATTGTAATTTCTTTGCCTCTCTAAATTAAATGCAGTGTGTACACACAACTATTGTGATCTGATGTCGTATCCACAGATTTTTTTCATAAATATAAATGTACAAATAAATTAATTTATTTTCAAAATTTTGTTTTTATACTCCAATTGCTGTTGTCCTATTATGGCTGTGCCCATTTAATTCGGAATGCTCTGAAGAATCTGGTTCAGATTTTGGTAAAAATAATGTCGAAAAGAACCGTGCCTGAAAAAGAAAAGGAAATGTTTCATTTTTACCCAGTAATATAAATTAAAAATCCTTATTTATTTACACTACTATAAATACAACATTTTGTGTTTTATTAATTTAAAGTAAAATACTTATTGAAATGATTCCTAATGCTGTGAAAATATATAACGGCTTAAACTGTAACTTTCGTAAACTGAAACCTTTGGCCCAACAAGAATTGAAATAGACACCAATTTAGGCGATAAACGGCGAATTTGGTTATGATTAACCGTGTTACTAACAAATAGTTGTCAGTTATTAACCAAACGTACGGTTGTTGATCAACAACCGTTCGTTTGGTTAATAACTGTTATATATAAAATAAGTTTCCACGATTTTTTTCAACCAACGATCAACAAGCCCAGCTTGCAGGCAGTGTAGATACATGGGAGGATAACAAGAGAGTTTCAGCGAGAAGATCATTTTTTGGTTGGTTATTGACTTTTTTAATCGTCAACATACCTAAATTCACGGTTGATCGCCTAAAGTTGATGGTCGTTTTTATATTTGTCGTTATTTGGCTAAATTCTGAGCAGCTGACATCAGTAAAATATGAAAACTTGATTATTTAAACATAAACACAAAATATTGTACTTAGGTTTAGTGCACATATGTGTGGAAAAGCGAAACACAAAGCACAATTTAGCCTAGATATATCATTTGAATGACTTTATCAACAAATTTTACTTATAATACAAAGTAAATGCTTAACGTTCGTGAAAAAATATGTAGAAACATATATATATATATATATATATATTATATATATATATATATATATATATATATATATATATATATAAAGAATTATTGGATCAAGACTGTCAATAAGTTTTTGCCCTTCAGTTAAAAGTACGGGTATCCAAGGATAGTAGCCTACCAGAGCTATGAATTACCAAACTAGGATATGTCATGTTTCGCTCCATATGAGACCTAATCAGTGAGCCAAGGTGAAGAAGCAATCGCAACACAATCCTAGTAGCAGGAGAGATTTAAGAAGCTTATATCCCAAGATAGCAGTTGCCAACAAACCTTGGCAACATTTGATGTAAATTGTCACAAATCCAAGAGCAAGCCAAAGGCAAAAACTTACTGACGGTACTGGTCCGAGAAGCCATTTTATATATTTTCTATATATTTTTCCAAGGAAGTTAAATACTGTATATAGGTGTTTCTTTATACAAGCACCACGTCCTCCTGGTGAGATTGAAAGTACAATCTCTCTGAAATCTTAACGCGAAAATGATGATTAAAATATAAATATTGGACTCTATACCGGGGTCATTTCTATAGTTATCAATAAACATCCAATAGTGGTTTAGTACTCTATTTTCACAGTTACTGCTAAGTATTTAATTCCGTGCTTTGCTCTTGGATTAAGAGTTTTTGCGATTCGCATCCGATGGTACTAAGGTTTGATCGCAACTGGCATCTTTGTATATATGCTTCTCAAATCTCTTCTGGTATTACAGTTGTGTTGCGACTGCCTTTTTACCTAGGCTAGCTGACCAGCCCTTATATGAAGCGAAACATGGCATGTCTTAATTTTGATAGGCAATGTCCTAGTTTGGTGATTTATAGACGGCACACCCGTGTGGTCTAATACTCTTGGATGCCTGTACCTTTAAAGCAATATTTCGAAAAAGAACAGAGATAATTGAGTTAATTTTTTTTTATTGTAGCTAAATGCAACTTTTCAGTTGAATTCATGAGGTTGTTGTAAAAATTTACTTTGTTAAAGTTATAAATAATTTTTTTAAAACAATTGCGAATTAAACTATGTTCGCGGTTTCACTCGAAAATGAGATCGCATTCTTTTAATGCATAAAACGCGACAGAGTAAATTTTTTTTAAAAAAGTTAATAACCTCTTATATTAAAGAAGTTACTGATATTTTTCAAGTTCGTGAACTCTAACGCGCGAGCCGCTAACGCTGACGCTCTCGAAAACCTCATTAATCTTTAAGGAAGGAATGATAATATTAATAACCTGACATTTTGCATTTATTATTTAATGAACAATTAAGTAAAAATTACACAGTAGATATTAGATTTTTTCAAACATTAACTGTTAAATCTTCTTCAGAACTAGAAAATATTTTGCACATCAATTGGTTATTTTCTTTCGGTATAAACGTATAGAATTAGCGAGTCTTCCCAGGTGTACAAGTATGAAATGCGGATTTCAGACAACAGATGGTGCACCAATGCAGTTTGTGCTATAAAGATTCGACACTGCGCCATTTTGTTGTGTCATCAACAAGTGTCAGACGCGCACGAGTGATAAGTTGGAAAAGTGTGTTCATAGCGTTGTGTTGTTGTGTTCAATATGTAGAAATTTATACCGAACAAAGAGCATTCGCGGACAGCATTAATTTTTTGTTTTCATTTGAAGAAAACTGCTGTTGAATCATACCGATTACTTCGAGAAGCTTATGGTGAACATGCTCCATCGCAAGATACGTGTGAACGATGGTTTCGGCGTTTCAAAAGTGGTAATTTCGATGTTGCAGATAAGGAACGTGGAAAACCGCCAAGATGTGGAATTGCAAGCATTGTTGGACGAAGATGATTCGCAAACACAAAAACAACTCGCCGAGCAATTGGGCGTTAGTCAACAAGCTGTTTCCAATCGGCTATAAGAGATAGGAAAGATTCAGAAGACCGGTAGGTGGGTACCACATGAGTTGAATGACAGGCAAATGAAAAGCGCAAAAAAACACGTGTGAGATTTTGCTCGCTCGGTACAAAAGGAAGTCGTTTTTGCATCGTATAGTTACAAGGGATGAAAAGTGGATTTATTTTGAGAATCTCAAGCGCAAAAAATCATGGGTAGACCCAGGCGCACCATCCACATCGACCGCATCGATGAGCTATTAAAACCTGGGGAAACGGTTAATACTAAACGTTACCAAGAATAATTGACCGATTTGAACCGTTCGCTGCTTGAAAAAAGGCCAAAATACCGAAAGAGCCAATACGAAGTCATTTCTCTTCATGACAATGCTCCATCACATACGGCAAAACCAGTTCACGACACGTTGGAAGCACTCAGCTGGGAAGTTCTACCCCATGCGGCTTACTCACCAGACTTGGCTCCTTCCGATTACCACTTGTTTGCATCGATGGGTCACGCACTTGCTGAGCAGCGCTTTGGTTCGTACGAAGATGTGAAAAAATGGCTCGATAAATGGTTCACAGCAAAAAGGGAAGATTTTTACTGGCGTGGTATTCACAAATTGCCCGAAATATGGGAAAAATGTATAACAAGCGATGGAGCATACTTTGAATAAAACACTTTTTATCATTCTTCCGAAATTAACATGTTTTTTTAGAAAAAAATCAGCATTTCGTACTTGTACACTTGGTAGATATAGCTTTACAAGTTCAATGCTTCGATTGATAAACGTATTCGTGAGTCTGACATTCTTCATTTGTACAAAAATCGAAGCTTACATTTTCAAAATAATTAACTGCAAAATCAAGCAAGCGTTTGGGAGATGTTATTTAATTTTGATTATTTCTCTGAAGACTTGCAGTTCCCGCCGCACTTTTAACGCATCCACCAATCCCTTTGCAAGCCCCTTTTCCACGGGAAGTGGCGAAAAAATGCCACTCAGCACTAATACCACATTCAGATTCATGCGAGAGTAGAGAAGAAAAATTGAATTTGTTTTTATATTGAGACGCAGCTCCGTCAGAAAAATAATAAATTTTTCGAATGGCAGAGTCGTGTAGCCTTCAAATGTTGAATCAATTTCTTATACAAATCAACTGAAGCTGCTGAATGTTTCACGTTCTCTGATCAGAGAGAGTAAGCTTCGATCTTTGTACAAATGACGAATGTCAGGCTCACGAACATTTATCAATCGAAGCATCGAACTTGTAAAGTCACAGTGGCGTGCAAAAGTTTCGGGCCAGTGACATTTCGTACTCTAATTTATTAAAAAAAAGACTAATGATTTTTAATTATTATGAGATGTGAGTATGAGATAAAGGAAACAAAATAATATAGTAAAAGAATATTATTTATGTTTATGAATATATTTATTATTATTATTCTTATATTTATATGTGCAAAAGTTTCCGGCCACTTTGTACTGCGAGAAAAATTATTAGTCCATATGCTCTATAATAGACTTAATTTATTTTTTTATGTTAATATTTTGTAACCATACCCTTTGCAGCGATAACAGCTGCACAACGATGTGGCATTGACTCAATTAATCGATTAATACAAGCAGGTGAAATTTTATCCCATTCTTCCTTCAATGGTTTGAATAATACGGCTTTATTTGAATATGTACGCTTTCGAACTTGACGATCTAGCGTTTCCCATAAGTGTTCTATTGGGTTCAGGTCCGGTAATTGAGATGGCCAGCTTAAAACTCTCACATTTGAAGCAGAAAACCACTGTTTTAACAACTTGGATGTATGTTTGGGGTCATTATCTTGCTGAAATATCCAATTCTGCGGCAATGTTTCTTCAGCATATGATAACAAATTGTTTTTTAAAATGTCCTTGTAAATATCAGCGTTCATATTTCCGTTGATCTGGATCAATGAACCGACTCCTTGTGCAGAGAAAATTCCCCAAACCATCACACTTCCTCCACCGTGTTTTACAGTAGGAATTTGGTACCGAACATCATTTCTCGTACCAATAGGACGTCGTACATGTTGTCTACCATCGCGTCCAAAAAGATTAAATTTAGATTCGTCTGAGAAAGCTACTTTTTTTCCAATCTTTGATTGTCCAATTTAGGTGATCTCTGGCAAATTGTAATCGGGCCTACTTATTCTTTTTACTGATTAATGGTTTTTTAATACCTATACGGCCAAAAAGTCCCACATCTTGTAGTCTTCGTGCACAGTACTACGACTAACATTAGCTAGGTTTTCATCCTTTAGCTCGCGTGCAATTTCGGCAGCATTTTTGTTGATATCCGCAGTTGATTTGCGTTTAATGATACGATCTACTTTTTTAGACGTTTTTCTTGGTCTTCCACTACGCAGACGATCTTTTAAACCATATCCACAACGGTATTTTGCAATAAAATCGTTCACGGTTAATTTACCTATAGATAATAATGAAGCAATCTCACGAGAAGACTTTCCTTCTTATGAAAATTTTATTACTCTCTCACGAATTTGGATTTGCATATGCCGAGCCATCTTTATGCTCTCACGATCTTTTATGAACTAAATGTGAACATTCAACGCGCTATTATTCGTAAATACGTCTTTGAACGTCCTACTGCGTCAATGTATATTATGTGGCCGGAAATCTTTTGCACATATATAAATATAAGAATAATAATAATAAATATATTCACAAACATAAATAATATTCTTTTAACTATATTATTTTGTTTCCTATATCTCATACTCACATCTCATAATGATTAAAAATCATTAGTCTTTGTTTTTTAATAAATTAGAAAACAAAATGTCACTGGCCGGAAATTTTTGACGCCACTGTATATCTAAGACTCGCCAATTCCATGCGTTTATACCGAAACATAAATAAGCAATTAATGTGCAAAATATTTTCTAGTTCTCAAGAAGCAGTAATAGTTAATGTTTGAAATAATTTAATATGTATTGTATTATTTTTACTTAATTGTTCATTAAATAGTAAATGCAAAAGGTCTTGATAATACTACTATGATTCCTTCGTTAAAAATTAAGTTTTTTGAGAGCGTCAGCGTTAGCGGCTCGCGCGTTAGAATCCACGAGCGCATTGGAGGGCGCGCGCCATCAGAAAAATATTAACTTCTTTAATATAAGAGATTACAATTTTTTTTTAAATTTTAATTGTTTATAACTTTAACAAATTAAATTTTTACTACCGAATGACTTCAACCGAAAAGTTTTAGTTTTAGCTTCATTTAAAAAAAAAACTCAATTATCGCTATTCGTTTCCGAAATATGAAATAAATGAAAAGTTCTATACATAAATATTCAACTAGGGATTATGCGCAAAATAATTGAAGTATTGCAAAAAAATTTAGGGGGTAAAAAGGTCCATTACCTCTGTGGAAAACATAGTTATCTTTGAAATCCGAGAAAAATTTTTCAGGTGGTCCGTTTTACTTATTTTGACCTTCATGGAATATATTAATATTTCAAAAATCCTATAATCCACATAATTAAAATTTCCAAACGTTCAGCGAAATCTTTACAAAATTATCACAAAAACTTCCTAGATTTCAAATGTGCGAACATATGTTTTTTAGTGTTCCGTACGGAACACTTATAAGATCACTTCGGTGTCTATCTGTCCGTCTGTCACATCCGATTTTCTCCGAAACTATTTGACGTAGAAAGTTGAAATTTGGTACTAATATAGAAATTGATGGCCTCATGAGAGCCGTGTAGTTTTGAAAGTTAAATTTTGATTTAAGGGTTAGTTTTGGGGGGTGAAATCGGAAGTGAAAAAAAAAATTTTTACTAGGTCATCGGGTGGGGTGTCACATGAAAGCTTGTAAAAAAACGAGTTTAAAAATATATATAATGTCTTGTCTGCGCACACTTTTCTTTGTATTATTTTGAAAAAAATCGCGAAAAATCGCTGTCCCCCCCCCTCTATCTCGAAAAGTACTGATCCAAAAATTTTGAAAAAATTTTACTAGGTCATCGGGTGGGGTGTCACATAAAAGCTTGTAAAAAAACGAGTTCAAAAATATATATAATGTCTTGTCTGCGCACACTTTTCTTTGTATTATTTTGAAAAAAAATCGCGAAAAATCGCTGTCCCCCCCTCTATCTCGAAAAGTACTGATCCAAAAATTTTGAAAAAATTCTGAAATATTCCCTACGGGGTGTAAATTGAACGAAAATTATCACGCGTGCATTACCTTTAATAATTTATCTAGTATATAAAAAAAAAACAAAAATTTCAAGGTCATCTGTTTTTAGTAAAGATCGAAAACGAAGCTTGTAAAAACCCGAGTTCAAATATATATAATGTCTTACATGCGCACACTTTTCTTTGTATTATTTTGAAAAAAATCGCGAAAAATCGCTGCCCCCCCTCTACCTCGAAAAGTAGTGATCCAAAAATTTTGAAAAAATTCTCAAATATTCTCCACGGGATGTAGATTGACCGAAAATTATCACGAGTGCATTACCTTTAATAATTTATCTGGTATATAAAAAAAAACAAAAATTTCAAGGTCATCAGTTTTCAGTAAAGATCGGAAACCACCTTTGTTGAAAACTCATTTGGGGTATGTTTTGTGAAGTCATTGATCATTTTATACCTGAGTAACAAAAATTTTTATTTCAGAAGCAATCAACGTACGGAACACTAATTGCGCAAGTTCAACTTGCACTTGACCGGTTTTTTTTTTGTATATAACCGCGCTTCGGAACACATACCTAATTTATATTATCTTTGTGCATATTTACATAATTTCCTTTTCAACTAAATATTATTATGCAGATTTATGTCCAACTTAATAAGGATTGCATAATATATAAATACAACAACCTCACCGACCTCAATATATAGAATCCAGCAATGACGCACGCTTCGATTGAATATTGGTTTTCAACTACTACCCACCTTATTATTTATAATACTGCAACAAAATTACCATACAAATTATTATTTCAACGTGTTTAATTTTTCGTAGTTAAAATAATTCATTTGGTTTCTCTGTTGAAAGCGGAAAAACAAATTAAATACAAGGTGTTTCTTTTTACGGAGGGCATTGTCTTTATTTGGTTATTCATCAAATAACGTCTATATAACGGCTTTTTTGAAAAAGTAAATTTAAGAACCCATCTTAAAAATATAATTAGTCTGCCAAAGTTCAGTGTCGACAAGAGACTATCGTTTATCACCTAATAATCACATTGATCATATAGCAAACAGTATTTTAAAAACTAGTCCATTTCTTAGGCTAATTATTTGTTGCAATCTTTGTATGATACAGTTAATATTGTAGAATATAGTATGCCTGTTCGTTACTTATAGGCTTGATACAGGGTCTGTCCAATCAAGTATCGAAACTGATTTTTTCTAGCCAAGGGAAAGGGATGGAGGGGATCTCTACGGGCTGGGACATTGGTAGAGGATGTCAGATACACGATGTAACTTAGCTCAGTTCCCTCGGAGCCTTGCCAGTGTGTAGGTCGCGCCCAGAGTGGGTAGTTGTTTAGTGATCGATAAAGGTTTGGGTGAAGCTGAAAAAATCCGTTACGAGACTCTTGCAATGATGGGTAAGTATACGGGAAGGATGCCATGACCAAAACATGCGTTTTGAATGGCATCAAATATGGAGGACGTGCAAGAAGAGCAGCGCCTTGAATATCAAACAATAACCCGGAATGACGAAAATGTAGCAGTCAGAGAACTTTCGAACTCTGTTCGGCGTCTTAGTGTTCGAATCCAGGGTGCATTTAATTATGACATGCCATCTTCATAGAAGGAAAGTTTGTACTAAATTGGTTCCGAACATTTTCTTCGAACAGCAGAAGGAAACTCTCGTGCTGATTTATGGCGGACACTCCCTAGTCCAGACCTTGCACCACCCGACTTCTTTCTCTTCCCTTGCATGAAAAGGAGCCCAAAAGGCCACCAAGAGTGTTAACTCAATGTACAGACCCGGTATATACGAGGATGTTTTTCTAAGTTATCTACCTAGTCATAAAAATGACATCATACAAAACAGTTGCTCGAATGTCAAATTACTGGCGCTGTTTTAAGAACTTTGGCGAAATCTTGTACGATCTCGTTGGCGCTTTGCAGTTTTTTATGATTCTTTTTCTTCTGAAAAATGAGTGAAAAATAATTTGAGCATCACGCACTGATCAAGTTTTCACTAAAGAGGAAAATAGACCAAATTATTTAAGAAAGAATGTCCCAGGTGTACAGCAATGACGGATCATCTTACTAGTAAATAAAATTTTGGTCCAAACAGCTACGAAGAGACCGTGGCTCAATGCAGAATTGCCCCAGATCAGGAAGACCGTTTGAGATAAGAGCCGAGGTAATTGTTAGACTTACTGACAATTTTCTGCTGTCAGATCGAAGAAAATATAGATCCCAGGCTGCGAAAGAAAGTAGAGTATCTGAAACTACAGTTTTTGAGAAGATTTAAGGATGAAAAAAGTTAGAGCTTAATGGATCCCTAAACTGCTATTGATTTTCCTTAATGAAATGGTACTGGGATGCTATCGTTACATATTCGATTGTCTTGACAGTATTTGCATACACATTTCAAAACTCTTTATTTAATAAATTTAAGTTTGACCTAGAATTAGAAAATTACATAAACTATCAATTAATTTACTACAATGTGTTAACCCAAGCAGCAATAAGTCAAAAGCGTGTTAGTGTGGTTAGTTAGATAAAAAAAAAAGATAAGACAATTGGACTACATTAAAATATTTCAAAACATTTCACAAAAAAACATTACTGCATTTTGGTAAAATTTATTAAATGTCGCGTTACATCCATACAATGTTTGGTTCAGTTGTGTCGTCCACTTAGTAAAGGCTAAGCTTGAAGCTCAGCGCAGAAAAGGCGCATAGAAAGGTAAAACATCCGAAAAATGGAAAAAACCTCCTAAAGTACTTCAGTAATATCAGTTACCTATTCGTGGTACCAATTCCAATGTATTTTTTCGTGCTGAATCGAATGATACAATTTTCTAGTCGATAGGGCCAACTGGCTGCATGCTATGCTAATTTATTTAATGTTATTACCCATAAAACGGGTTTTTTCTGAATAGTTTTAAAATTAGTGCAATTTTTAATGCATTTTTGCTGAATCGAATTATTTTAGTGTCACTAGGATGAATTAATCAGAAAATATAGTAAGACACTATTTCGAAACCAGACATTTTTTTAGGTAGGAACCAGAGATCACTGATTACACACGATTTTTGTATGGAAATGTTTTTTAGGCATAGTGAATTCTAAATTTCTTACAACATTTTTCGATGGTTTTATTCTTGAAGGAACTCGAGTATATTACCATATACAGTGGCGACCAAAAGTATGGAACCATTTTCTTAATCAAAAATATAAAATACTATACTTTAGGAATAAAAAAACTAGTCTTGTTTTGTTGACAATCTTTATAGAATTTTATTATTGACTATAAAAATTTTGTATACCTTTTCTGGTAGATAAAGTTTTTAAGAAACCAGTTTTGTCCTTATCGAAAGCATTGAAATAATTTTATTATTCTGCTTTAAGAGTACGTTATGGTTGATACGAAGTAATTTAGTAGCATCGTTTAAGAGTGCGGTTTTTACCAATATGCCAAAGTGCAAATATTACAGTTCAGAAACATAAAATTATTTCTCTGTATCAAAGTGGAAAGAAGCAAACTGAAATAGCAAAATCTTTAAACATGCATAGGGGCACTGTCAGCAAAACTGTCAAGAAGTTCTCGAGAAGGGGCACTGTTGATCAAGCATTTAAAAGTGGTAGACCTCGAAAAAAACAAGTAAGAGAGTAGACAAAATTATAATTCGAAAAGTGAAAAATCATCCCAAGAAAACTGCTGTTGACATTAATAAAGAACCAAGGCAGGAATATCAGGGTGTATTGGTGTCAGACATGACTATTAGGCGTCGTTTGTTATCTGAAAATCTTCATGGTAGGCGTGCTGTTAAAAGCCACTCCTTACAAGGCGTCACAGAAAAGAGAGATTGAAATTTGCTGAGGAACATAAAGACTGGACTCAAAATCAGTGGTCTCTAGTAATCTCTTTGGAAGTGATTCTACTGGTTATGCAAGAAAACCAGTTGGTCTAAGATATGACCCAAAGTACCTTGTACCTACTATCGAACATGGCGGTGGAAATATCAAGGTATGGGGTTGTTTTCGACGGTCTGGTACGACGGGCCCATTGGCAAAGATAAATGCAGAATGGATACTCAAATGTATCTTGAGATATTGGAAAATATTTTGATTCCTTATGAAGAAGATTTGTCACTGTCATGAATTTTTCAACAAGATAATGACCCAAAACACACATTTCGCTTGGCCAAGAATTGGTTTTCTGAACAGAGTAATCGGGTGATGCGCTGGCTTTCACAATCACCAGATTTGAACCCGATAGAGAATCTTTGGCACTATCTGGATAAACAAATTAGAAAAAGAAATATAAAAAACCGGGACGAACTTTGGATCGCATTAAAACAGGAATGAGAATAAATACCACCCGATTTTTGTGCTAGACTTATTGACTCTATGGGCAGAAGATGTCAAGCAGTGACTGACACAAAAGAATATCCCACTAAATATTACATATTTTCGACATCTTAGTTGTCTTAGTGGAATTTTTATTTTTTAACAAAAATGTTTCCATACTTTTGTTTGCGCATAATTTTGTTACGTTAAAAACTAAACACATTTCTAATAAACAATAACTGTTTTAGTCTTCAAAATGTTTGTTAGCATGTACACGATTAATAAATAAATATTATAATTGTCAACCGTTTAAATGTTAAGACTAGAGATAGGAATTTAAATGATTCCATACTTTTGTTCTCCACTGTATATTATATTGCTGATTTTAACTTCCATGAAAATGGAATATTGATAAGTTTTTTGTTTTCCCTGAGTTTTGAAGATGAACTTCACTGGCCACCAAAGAACCTCTTATTTGTTTAGATAGTAGGTGGTGAGGTTCAGTTTCCCGCAAAGAATGCTACCGAATATCACCGAATGCTATTTCCGTTAATGCTCCAGTAAACAGTGACAAAAAGTGGCCATTTCAGGAAAAAAATATAGAAGTTTTTTTTCTCAACTATGTTTTATATTTTTTTGGGGTGCTGAATACGAATTTCAACATTGACACCTTGTTAATGTTGTGTGTTTTTGACTAAAAAAAAAAAAAGCGGTAAAAAAAGCTATTTTTTTTTAGTTTTCTCGTTCATAACTTGAAAACTGCGTACTTTTTAAGAAAAGTATTCCTGCATAAAAGTAAACGATATATTTCCTACAAATATGTTCAATAGGTTTTTTTGTCAGGCAAACGGTTTAGCCTCTAGAGCGCTTTAAAATTTAACGAAATTTCGGACAACTGGTTACAAATGCAGGTTAATATTTTTATTAAATATTAACTATTATTTTGAATAAAGATATCGTGAAAATAGAGCTCCGAGTGAGAAATGGGAGAATACCCTTGGCCTAATGGTATGTCCGAAATACCACTAAATTTCAATGCGCTCTAGCGGCCAAACCGTTGGAAACTTGTTTATTTTTGCGTAGAAATGCTTTTATCGAAAAATACGTAGTTCTGAAGTTATAAGCGAAACAATTTAAAAAAGCATTTTTTCAAAGTTTTTTGCATTTTACCCATAACTAAAAACAGGTAGCAAAGTCGAATTTCGGCTTCAGTATCCTAAAAAAGATAACGAGCAGTTAAGAAAAAAAACTTCTATATTTTTTTACTTAAATGACTACTTTTTGTCTCCTGTTTACTGGACTATCAACTGAAATCGAACCTCATAGAACCTACTAGTCAAGCAAACAAGAGGTTCTTTGGAGGCGCGTGGAGCTAGGCTTCAAAACTCAAAGAAAACAAAAACTATTACCATACTTCCATTTTCATGGAAGTAAAAATAAGTAATATAATATATACGGTAATGTACTCATGTTCGCTGGATGGTTGCTTCATGGCATCCACTACCTTCACACTTTGTATATATTATATATATATATATATATATATATATATATATATATATATATATATATATATATGTATATATATATATATATATATATATATATATATATATATATATATATATATATATATATATATATATATATATATATGCATGTTTCTTTAAGAATAAAAACCATTGTAAAAGGTTATAAGCAATTTAGAGTTCACTATCTCTAAAGAACCTTCCCATGCAAATCGTGTGTAGGCATGATCTCTGGTTCGGTTTGCTTTGGTGGACGTTTTTATTTTTCTGTGAACGCTATTGGAAAAAGCTTGTCGAGGTAAGAAACTTTGGGATTTAAACTACAATAAAAAATTTTAAACGTGTTTTGTAATTTAGGGTTTTTTCCACTTATTTCCCATTGTGCAGTGTAACACGAGGCAGCGCAGGATTCAACTCTAAGTAGAATTCATAGAAAGCCGACTCGTCTTAGGTCCGACCGCTTGGTTTTGTAAAAAACTAGGGTGTACCATGGTTAGCACATAGATTAAAGCCTATTCTGTGATTTTGTACTGATATTTTAATAAATTTATATAATTAAAACAAATAATTAATTTGCTAAAATGCAGAACCCATAACAAATTTTGAATACAGTTGTCCTTTTCACAACAGAATTAAAATTGTAAAATTGTATGGCAATTATCAAATAAAAGTCCAACTGCCTTAAGTACAATTTTTAATTGGATAAATACCTTATTTCTGTATTTCTAAAGCCACTAACGCATGATTGTGCTCTGTGTTATTTAGATTGGTATATAAGTGTCTCTTAAATTAACATTGTTGGCCCAATACCGTGCAAAGCAATTGGCCTGCAAAATTCAAAAATTAGTAACGCACATAACAACAGAATTTTAGTCGAGTTAAGACCCTTTAAGAATATTTTATAGTTAAGCATATTTTCTTTGAAGGTTTTTAAAATAACCTATCGGTCGAAAAATATTATTTTAGTTTTTGTGAACACAAACCTTAGGACTAAATAAATCTATGCGAAATAGAGCCCTCTTTTCATGCAAGCAAGTTTTTTCGAAAAATCATTCCCAATAACCGTATTTTACATTAATCTGAGAGAAACAAAAAGGGACAGATCTATTTAGGTAGATAAATATCAATCAGGCTGAGAAGCTTTTTAGTGTTCTGTACGGAGTACGTACGGGATCACTTCGGTGTCCGTCTGTCTGTCACACACCCGATTTTTCTCCGAAACTATTTGAAAAGCAAAGTTGAAATTTGGAACAAATATAGGAATTGATTGCCCAATTAGGGCCGTGTAGTTTTGAAAGTTAAATTTTGTCTTAAGGAATTAGTTTTGGCAGGTGAAATCGGAAGTGAAAAAAGAAGGAAATTTACCAGGTCACCGAGTGAGGTGTCAAATGAAAACTTGTGAGAACACGAGTTCAAAACTATATATGATGTAATATTTCCGCACACTTTTCTTTGTATTATTTTTTTAAAAAAAAGTACTGATCAAAAACTTTGGTAAAAGTTCTGGAATAGTCTATATAAAGTGTAGGTTGAGCGAAAATTATCATGAGTGCATTACGTTTAATAATTTATAAAAAAAAACTATTTGACCGCCAAAATGGTGAAGGTTGATTTCGTCTAAAGTTGTGAATTGAACCGGAACTGAAAGCTACTGCTCTAAGCATTAAGTACTGAGACAAAATAATTTTATTTTATTTGTTTATAATTAAGCAAATATTTAGGTAGTAAATATTTGTTTTAAACTTTTACCACTAGATTCTAGATCGAGTAAGATTAATTTATTGGCTCTTAGGTAGCTAAGATGCTATAACTATTATACATTATTGACTAAGAAAAAATGAAAAAATTCATTATTGGATCCAAAGATAGATATATACATGTCACAGCGAACTTTTTGTCTTGTTCTGGTTGGTCTAATTAGCCTGCTGAGTCAGTATCTCACTAGACATGTTTGTAATTCTTTTATTTTAAAGACAATCACAGTACGGAATATTAACTATGCAAGTCCAACTTGCACTTGACCGGTTTTTTACCTAATGTATTGATTGGTTTTATCGTGGGATTTAATTTATGACATTACTAAAATTGAAACAATTGAAAACTATTTGGTTGCTTGGTTGGTTGATACTTTTCCAGTTTGAGTAGTCAGTACTTGTATTTATCTTGGTTCTACCATTAAGCAATTGGTCCTGTTATTTTAAACATAGTGGTATAGTTAGTATTTTCGTTTAGTATATTGTTATACTCTTTGTATTGGCTCTGTGGGTGATATAATACGAAGTGTGGTTAGATACCATTGATCGTTTACAAATTAACTATCCAAATGCCGAAATTCCCATCCTGGGCGACTTTAATGTTCACAAAATCAACTGGCTTAAATATTCAAATACTATCGACGAACAAGGTCGTGAAGCTGAATCATTCTCAATCAGCTATGGCTTAACTCAGCTTATTGACGAACCAACACGGATCCCTGAATCCCTGATCGAGACGGAGAGTTCGCCAGTCTTCTTGATCTGTTTTTAACCACCAATCCGGAGATTTACACGGTCACCGTAAATCCGCCGTTAGGTTCTTCCGACCATAAACTGCTTTCGACATCACCACCCGTCACCAATCAGTGACGCCTAAGCCGCGCAAGATTTGGCACTACAGATCTGCTAAATGGGAAGATCTGATGGAATATTTTCGAACTTTTCCTTGGTTAGACGTTTGTTTTCGTTCTGACGACCCATCTGACTGCGCCAGGGAGGTTTCCGATGTTATTTTGGCTGGTATGAAAGCTTACATTCCTTTTTCGAAGAAAGCCCTTCCAACGGCAAGCCTTGGTTTGACCGAAAATGCAAAGACGCTGTTGCTTCTAAACATCTTGCCTACCGACGATGGCGTGAAAATCCTAACACCCTAAATCATAACACCTTTGCTCGTGCCCGGAACAGACGCAAAGAAATTATCGACGAAACCAAGGAGGCCCACAATCAGCGAATTAGAAACAAACTTTGCGCTTGTCCCAACAATTCCAGGTCCTTTTGGTCAGTCGCTAAGGCACTTAGCCAAAATTTCACCAAATCCACCATACCACCACTCACGCGGCCAGATAATTCTATTGCAACAACAGCTGTTGAAAAAGCGAACTTGTTGGCTGAACTCTTTGCTTCACATTTTACTGTCAATTTCCATTATTTACATTAACGATCTGCTGGAAAAAAACGGAAATCCAATCTACAGCTTTGCAGATGACAGTACGCTTATCTCTTCATTCACTTTGAACGCTCGGACATCGGCTGCTCAGGCGAGTGTCCGCAGACAGCGGGAAGTTGTTCAACTTAACAAAGACCTGGAAGAAATTCTATCTTGGGGTGACAGTAACCAAGTGGAATTTAAGGCTACAAAAACCCAGGCGGCAGTTTTTTCTAAAAAAGTTAACGTTGCTGAACCCGACATAGTTATGTCGGGGCACTCGATTCCCCTAGCATCGTCACTCAATTTGTTGGGCGTTAATTTGGGAGCAAATATGTCCTGGCATGAGCATGTTGCAGACATAGCAAGGAGAGTTTCTCAAAAGTTGGGAATATTACTTCGAACCAGAAAGCTTTACACTCCACAACAACTGTTAATTCTTTACAAAGCTCAAATTCGAGCGACTATAGAATACTGCTCCCATGTTTGGGGCTCCGCTCCCAAACATACATTGCATTTGTTGGATTCTATTCAGAGAAGAGCTGTTGGTCTGATTGAAAACCCGGAACTGACCGGCGGCCTTGATTCGGTGGGACATCGAAGAACGGTTGGCGACTTGAGCCTATTCTACAAGTATTATCATGGAAAGTGTTCGGAGGATGTGGCCTGTTTAATTCCTCCCAGAGCGGTGCATGATACTTTACATCCGTATGAGGTTCAGCTGGTTACACCACCTACTATTCCCATAGTGCAGTCAAGGATGCCCGATGTTTTCTTCAGACAGCGTATCATAAAACGTATTTTAATGGCTTTAAGCCTTCTGGCGTTGAAATACCTGCCATAGTTCTCAAAAACTATGCGAGGGAGCTGACGCCAGTTTTCTGTAGACTTTTCAACCTATCCTACAGAAAGGGAATGTTTCCTTCCTGCTGGAAATGTGCCACAGTTCAGCCGATACCTAAAAAAGGCAAGAAGACCTTGCCAAATAACTATCGATCGGTCGCGCTGCTTTCAATAATATCGTAAAGTCATGGAAAAGGCTATCAATCAACATATTCTAAAATATCTTGAAGAATTCAACATTGTTAGCGATCACCAATATGGCTTTCGTAAACATAGATCAACAGGAGATCTTCTGACTTATGTAACACATGTTTGGAACAACGCAATTGAACACTTTGGAGAATCTCGAGCGGTTGCTCTTGACATATCCAAGGCATTCGATCGTGTTTGGCACGATGGGCTGTTGGCTAAGCTACGTTCTTGTGATATGTCTGAAAAGTTCTGTTTGTGGCTCTCATGTTTCCTCAGTGAGCGTTCATTACGAGTGGCGGTCGACGGATTTCTTTCTAACACCTTCACTATCAACGCCGGTGTGCCCCATGTCTTCATACTGTCTCCTACTATCTTTCTTATTTACATTAACGATCTGCTGGAAAAAAAACGGAAATCCAATCTACAGCTTTGCAGATGACAGTACGCTTATCTCTTCATTCACTTTGAACGCTCGAACATCGGCTGCTCAGGCGAGTGTCCGCAGACAGCGGGAAGTTGTTCAATTTAACAAAGACCTGGAAGAAATTCTATCTTGGGGTGACAGTAACCAAGTGGAATTTAAGGCTACAAAAACCCAGGCGGCAGTTTTTTCTAAAAAAGTTAACGTTACTGAACCCGACATAGTTATGTCGGGGCACTCCATCCCCCTAGCATCGTCACTCAATTTGTTGGGCGTT
The DNA here is from genome assembly GCA_019049505.1 of Pachyrhynchus sulphureomaculatus. Classification (NCBI taxonomy): domain Eukaryota; kingdom Metazoa; phylum Arthropoda; class Insecta; order Coleoptera; family Curculionidae; genus Pachyrhynchus; species Pachyrhynchus sulphureomaculatus. The sequence continues at coordinate 196,379,425 of CM032446.1, forward strand.
AATTTGGGAGCAAATATGTCCTGGCATGAGCATGTTGCAGACATAGCAAGGAGAGCTTCTCAAAAGTTGGGAATATTATTTCGAACCAGAAAGCTTTACACTCCACAACAACTGTTAATTCTTTACAAAGCTCAAATTCGAGCGACTATAGAATACTGCTTCCATGTTTGGGGCTCCGCTCCCAAACATACATTGCATTTGTTGGATTCTATTCAGAGAAGAGCTGTTGGTCTGATTGAAAACCCGGAACTGACCGGCGGCCTTGATTCGCTGGAACATCGAAGAACGGTTGGCGACTTGAGCCTATACTACAAGTATTATCATGGAAAGTGTTCGGAGGATGTGGCCCGTTTAATTCCTCCCAGAGCGGTGCATGATACTTTACATCCGTATGAGGTTCAGCTGGTTACTCCTCGTACAACGCTTTTCAAGCAGTCTTTTATATGGAGAACATCATCCCTTTGGAATAATTTGCCCAGGACTGTGTTTCCCACCGAGTACAATTTACAGCGATTCAAGAACAACGTGAATCGTTTTTTCCGCACACGTGTCGCTCCTGTAGCGCTTTAGGGACCTCCCTGCAGCACGTGTGTGTGACCCATAAAAAAAGAAAATAGCCGGACTGATTTTGTTACGTCGATAATATTTGTGCCGTGCGGTTGATAATGGTGATGCGTTGAGCTTGAATACCCTCTTTACTTACTTCGCCAGTTTTATGGCCGTGCAGTTTTCAGTTCCGCTGCAGCGCTATTTTAAATCGGATCGTGTATTTGTTCTCCGTCCGAAAAATGCTTAATGTCAGTGTTGAGCAACGAGGTAACGTGAAATTTCTCGTTAAACTTGGAAAATCTGCTACAGAAATATTAAGTTTGCTGCAAAAAGTGCATGATGATGATTGCTTATCACTATACATGAAGGGCAAAAATACAAGACCACATTGAAAAAATCGGTCAAATCATAAGAGAAAATCGACGTCTGAGTATTAGAACTGTCAGTGAGTTAATAAATATCGACAAGGAATGTGTTTGGCAAATGTTACGACAGTTTTAATATGAGCAAAAGGTGTTCAAAGTTGATATCAAAAATCTTTCTTGCCGATCAAAAGCAAGCTCGAATGACCATTTGCTTTGACACCCTGAAAAACATTGAATCTGACTTTTTAACTTTTCGAAAAGTAATAACATGTGATGAATCATGATTTTTCACGTATGACCCTGAAACCAAGCGCCAATTCATGCACTGGAAAAACCCAAGCTCACCGAGGCGAAAGAAACAGCGGATGAGCAAATCAAAATTCAAAGCAATGATGTTAGTGTTTTTTGACATCCGTGGGATTGTTCACATTGATTGGATGCCTGAAGGTCAATCTGTAAATCAATTTTACTATAAACAGGTTTTGAACCTGTGAGAATACAACGCACCAGCGCACAATGCTCTTTCAACCAAGGAAGTTTTGACAAAACATGATTCCCCTGACCCTTACTCACCTGATCTTGCTCCATGCGACTTTCTTTTGTTTCCCAAAGTAAGTGAGTGAGTGTGTTAAAAAAAACCCGTTTTGAGTCCGTTGACGAGACGAGAAAAAAGCGATGGAAGTCATGATGAACCTGTCTGAAGACGGTCTGCAACATTGTCTCCCACAATAGAGCGGATGGAGCGATGTATGGATCCAAAAGGAGTGTATGTTAAAGAGGATTAGGGTTTTAATGTCAAAGTTCAAAAATAAAAATTTTTATAAATTCACTCCGGTTATTTTCTAGCCACACCTTGTATGTTGTAAGTCTAAGTCAATGTTGTAGCCTCGTATAAATTGCGTTTTTGATTATTGTAGTAGCTCTTGTCTATTTTTATTTTTGGCTTGTTTCCTCAGCTAATGTAAATGTTGATTATATGGTCGCGAATACTAATAGAAGAATGTATTTTAATCTTTATTATTATATACCTCAGAAGATTTATTTAGACGCCGACATTTAAATGGCCATATTTACGATCTGTGGCTTCGCCAGACTTTGCGAAAAGTGTAGATTGGCGTCTTGTTTAGTTACCATTGTTCTTTTCGGATGTATTTGATGATTGGCAGTTTTCTGTTTTAAACAAATATGCTGCATCATTACATAGCAGGTTACTCGGATACAGCGTAAAGCTTACTTAGTAAAAGTTCCGTTGTTTATGAAGTTCTGATGACTGCAACCAGGGAAGTAGGTTAGCTTGTTACCCGTAATATAATTTACTCGTAATACCTTCGCGAAATTTATTTTCTTCCTAAGGTTTGACCTGTTTCCTCATCTAATATGTATTTTTCCACACCAGAAATTAATAATGAATAAGTAGGTTAACTGTCCATATTAGATTTTCGTAAAAATCTCTTTTTAGTGTTCCGTACGGAACAGATCACTTGGGTGTCTGTCAGTCTGTCTGTATGCCCATCTGTCACACCCGATTTTCTCCGAAACTATTTGACATAGAAAGTTGAAATTTGGCACTAATATAGGAATTGATGGCCTCATCAGAGCCGTGTAGTTTTGAAAGTTAAATTTTGACTTAAAGTGTTAGTTTTGGGGGGGTGAAATCGAAAGTGACAAAAAAAATTACCAGGCCATTGAGTGGGGTGTCAAATGAAAGCTTGGAAAAACACGAGTTCAAAAATATATATAATGTAATACTTGCGCACACTTTACTTTGTATTATTTCTAAAAAATTGCGAAAAATCGCTGTCCCCCTCCCCTTATCTCGAAAAGTTGAAGATTGAAAAAATTTTGGAATATTCTCCACAGGGTGCAGATTGAATGAAAATTATCACGACTGCATTATCTTTAATAATTTATGTGGTCGGTCAAAAAAAACAAAAATTTCAAGATCATCAGTTTTCACTGGAGCCAAATCTCTTTCCCGCGAGCATTTTTTTGAGGTCTGCGAATAGATAATAGTCGCTGGGGGACAAATCTGGAGAATACGGCGGATGAGAAAGCAACTCGAACTTTAATTTATGCAATTTTGCCATCGTAACCATTGAATTGTGACACGGTGTATTGTCTTGTTGAAAGAGCAGTTTTTTTTTGTTCATTTGGGACCGTTTCTTTGCGATTTCTGCCTTCAAACGCACCAATAACTCTATATAATATTCGCTGTTGATGGTTTTTCCCTTCTCAGAATAGTCGATGAAAATTATTCCATGCGCATCCCAAAAAACAGAGGCCAAAACCTTCCCAGCCGACTGTTGTGCCTTTGGTCGCTTCGGGTGGCTTTCACCGGCTGCAGTTCACTCAGCTGACTGCCGATTTGATTCCGGTGTATAGTGGTGGATCCATGTTCCATCCATTGTCATATATCGCATGAAAGAATCATTTTTATTGCGCTTAAACAGGTCTAAACAGCGCTCAGAATCATCAACACGTTGTTGTTTTTGGTCCACTGTGAGCAAACGCGGTACCCATTTTGAACAGAACTTTCTCATGCCCAAATGTTCGTGCAAAATATGACCAACACGTGCTTTTGATATCTTTAAGGGGTCAGCTATTTCACGCAATTTCACTTTACGGTCACCCAAAATCCCATCACATTTGGGCATCCAGAGCGTTCAGCATCATTTGTATTTGTAGGACGCGTTTAAGTTCAGCATACCAGTAAATGATGAGTGATTTTCCAGAGGCAGAGTCCCCGTAACACTTATCAAGCCATTGCTTTGCTCAAACGGTATTTTTTCCCATAAAAAACAGTGTTTAACAACACGTGAAATTCGATTTTTTCCATTGTTTTGAAAATATCAAAATTAGCGTCATTAGCGTAAACTAATCGTCGAAATGTCATGAAATTTTGACACGTATCGTTTGGAGATTGGTATTTTCTAAAAATCATATGGGTTTTTTTGAAAAAGGCGACATCTATGTGTCAGATCCAAAACTTTACAGCCTACGTGTTAAATATAAAATGGTTTGAAAATTCTTTGTGGAGAAATTTCAACATTTTTTATAAATATTTTTTGGTGGTATAATGTTGCTTTTTTATTGTTTGTTTACTGGCGCTTACGTTTATTGAACTTCCACAAGATAATGAGTTACCTTCGTGTGTTTAAAGTTTCCTTTTTCCACACTGTGCTATGGGCCACTTTAAATAACTGTCTGCATCTTTCACCTTCGATTTACTTATTTTCATAATAAAAATCTTACATACCAGCCGAACTGCCCCCCCGTTTATATATATATATATATATATATATATATATATATATATATATATATATATATATATATATATATATGTATATATATGTATATATATATATATATAAATATATATACATATATATATATATATATATATATATATATATATATATATATATATATATATATATATATATATATATAGACTATTTAAATTGAAACTTGAAAAAATTAGATGATACAACTGTAATTGTTTAATTTTGAAAACATAGTACTTAATTTATCATATAAGGTGTCCCAAACAAAGTTTAATTTTGACATGGAACGGAAGTATTCACGATTTTAGTTAAATGAGAAATCGTTGCTTTTGGGATTGTACCGTGTCAATTTGAAGTAATTTTCCGAGCTTTTTTCTACAATAGTATCAGACAACTTTAGAGGACTGGAAGGAGCACAAATCAAGTACTGGTCAGTCAATAAGTTTTGAAAGCGGAAATGAAACAAGATGAATTAATGAGTCGAAATACATTTATTCTTGAGTATAAGCTCAATACATCTTTTCCAGCGATTTCCCACTTCATTTACCCCATCTCAGAAGTGGTTTTCCCGAAAACCTTCAAAATACCTAACTACGGATGCTATCGTCTTATCATTTGTTGAAAAACGCTTCCCACGTAGAAATCTTTTGAGGTTGGGAATAGATGGAAGTCAGATAGAGCCAGATCTGGCGAGTAGGGTGGATGTTCCAACAGTTCGTACTTTCATCCGACCAGTTTTGCTGTTACCAAAGCACCTCTGTGAGCAGGGCAGTGTCATAATGAAAGATGATTTTTTCTTCTTCAAACCGGACCTTTTCTCACGAATTTTCTCATCCAGCTGGTACAAAAGGTTGCAATATTACTCTCCTGACATTGTTTTAGGGGTTTGAAGGTAATCCATTAACAAAATTCCTTTTGCATCCCAGAAAACTGATGCCATAATTTTTTTTGGACGACTCTGACCACATTGCTGCTTTGAAACTAAACAACCGAGCTCAGTCTACTGTGCCGTTTGTTGTTACAGTTCAGGATTGTATTGGTAAATTCAAGTCTCATCCGTAGCTACAAATCGACGAACAAGATCAGTTTTAGTCTTTGTGAAACGAGCCAAATGTTGTTTAGAAAGTTCTTCTCGAGTGTGTTTTTGTTCCGATGTTAGCAAATGCGGTACCTATCTTGTGAGATCTTATATACTGTTCCATGTGAGATGCCTATAGCCTCAGCTAAATCATCCACTGTTAATCAATGATCTTCCATTACCATATCTTGTACTTGACTCCGGTATTGGCAGTTCTGTTTTTAACGTGGTCGTTAAGATGAAGGAGTACCTCATCCGGGAATGAACTCTTACTAAATCTTAACAAGCGCTATAAAAAAAATTTTGTAAGGAATAAGTATACATGTTTACGGCACATGATCGTTTGTATATGGAGAGAGAGGTGGAGATTCTCGTGTTTATATTGCTTCTTAATGTCCTTGGTCGCCTTGTCCAAGGTGCAATGAAAGACGTACCAGTTTTTTTAAAACTTCTGTGCCCATTTATTGATCAGCTGAACATTCAAAGCTTCATTTACGCACTGTACATGAGATTGACCGCGAAGTTCTCGCACCATGATAGTCGAAGAATTATTGTTTTTGTAAAACTATGGCACACGAAAGGCACGGCCCGCTCCATAGCCTAGATTTTCAACGACCGGGGTGACATTCTGTGTTTTCACATTTCCCCTCCTTCCCATTCAATAAGCCAAACAAATTTGAACTTGTTGATAGGACACTTTGTTAATAAAAACTCATCGGACAGCTTATTGCGCGTTAGTTTTGTATTGAAAATACAAGAATTAATTATTCTAGAAAAAGTTATGACATGTTACTAATTATGTGGTATATCTATTCCTTTTGGAATTAGACTTAATAAGTTATTAACGTTAATATGCATAAATTCTTATCGCGGTGGTAAATTAGCGCAATAATTACTTTTTAACAATTTTTGCAGATAAAAAACACATTACAAAAATACATAATTAAACACGAATAACAACCATGCACCGAAATCTATATAACATAACATCAAATATAGTCACTCGATTAGTTTAAAAACGGCATAATTTTTTCTTTGTCAGTTTGTCCGGAAAATCAGCACTTTCGAGCGAATTTTTTATCCCTAACTTTTACGAAAATAATTTTTTGTGCTCGATTTTAGCAAATCAAGATATTAGAAAATCCAATAAAAATAACATCCATACCAAGTTAATGAAGTACTTTGTTAAAATTTCTTATCTCTTATGTCATTAACAAATAAGTAATTCTTTGTTCCTAATTTTTACATGAATTTATACGAATGCACAAAAATTACAGCGGGGGTTGGTAAGTCTTCAGGATTCCGCTTATAACGTCGTCCTGAAACTAGTGTGAGTTAGTCCTGCAAAATACTCCTTTCCGAATTTGTAATATCAATAACTATTTTTTAGAATTTTTTTGCTTAAAGTCCAACAACTCTTAAATTAACGATGATTCAATAGAAGATAAAAATTGAAAGATAAACTAGGACTTATTTGAAAAGTAGTTTACGTTAAAATTTTTAAATTATCTCAAGATAGTAGGTTATACCAAACAGTGGAGTCCGCTTATTACGAGTTTGGAAAAAACGACCAACTGCTTATAGCGAGTTAAGTATGCAGATTTGTTTGGTTTCTTATAAAATAGTATTACGATAAATTCGCTTATAAGGACTCCGGATAAAGCGACTAACCGCTTAAAACGACGTAATTACGCTCTGATTTGTCCTGTTATAACGATGTGTCAGAAATTTTTTTACAAACGATAATTCTTTTTCCCCGAATTCTGAGCGGTACTTCCGCTGCTCCGTTGATCGCTCGCGACTTGATCGTTTATTTTTTTGTAATCGTCACGCGCTATGTATCATAATTTTGACAATTTAAGCGCGCAAAAATGGGAACTAGTAAATGCCGAAAGTGTTTTTCTATTGAAGAAAATAGAGCAGTAATTCAACGTTTGAAAGCAGATGAATCAAATGTAACACTCATGTAGGAGTTTGGTATATCTTATTTCGCCATTTCGACAAGAAAGAAGAGCCAAAGCACGATTGAAGACTTATTTAATGCTGATGTTTTGAATTCTAAAATTAAGAAATTTATTCAGAAAAAAGGGGAACAAGCATTGCTACAGTGGTTTAAAGTGTAACGAAATCGAGGAATACCCGTAAATGGTCCTATTTTATAGGAAAAAGCCCATTTCTTTACTTCGCAGTTTAATGTTCCGAATTTCACATGTACGCTAAATCGGATCCACCGATTCAAAATTAGACAAAATCTTGTCGCCGGTAAGATAAGTAAGGGGGGGGGGGGGGGGGGGGGGGCGGGGGGGGTGGGGGGGGGGGGGGGGGGGGGGGGGGGGGGGGGGGGGGGGGGGGGGGGGGGGGGGGGGGTGGGGGGGGGGGGGGGGGGGGGGGGGGGGGGGGGGGGGGGGGTAGAATCATTATCGGTAAGACAAAATGACATCAGTGATTGCTGCAAGATTTACAGATGATGAGACAGGGTTGATTTATAGACTAATCGTGATTGACAGCGAAAACCTTGAAGCAAACATGAATGTCAGTAATAATGTTACTAAGATTACTTTACTCGATGCCATGATGCCTCGATGATTTATGATTAAACTTACACAAAGTATAATAAAGACTTATTTTAGACACGCCGGATTTACATCAGGAATCGACTGAAATTCCAACAACTCTTCTCTAGTCTTCGACGACAAATACGACATACCGCTTTCCGTTTGGGCAGCTGCCAATAACAAGCTAGGAGGAGTTTGAGTAATATTCCTATGTCGATAATAATGTTGTCATCTGAGAGGATCCCTCCGATGAATTCATTGAGCAGAATATTATCGCCGAAGGTGAGATCGAGAGATACAACCGACTCCGAGCATCGTCGAGGTCCCGAAAGCTGCAGAAATTCTAAATGTCTTTGTATAGTCTAATTACGAGAATGACAATATAAAAAACCACAATGTCTAATCTTTATAATTTAATACGTTATGTTCACTATAAGTTGAAAGTAAACTAGAAATAAATTAAAATTACGGATTTCGGATGGTTGTAGCTTCTACTTGATGGAAATTCATTATAAATATATAATAAAAGACTGTTTTTAGTCAATTTCCACTCAGTGTAAAATGTAGATCTGAAGAAGCTGCATCGACAGCGAAACGCGTCATTACAATTTAAATAAATCAGTGGAAATTGACTTAAAACAGTCTTTTATTATATATTTAAAAGTACGAACTTTTTAAGCCGATAAATGTGTACTATATATGAAGTTTAAGGACTTTTCTATATGTAGCTTTAGATTTGTTAACTTTTGCTATAAACGTATTTTTATAATTTCTTTTTTTGATTAGATCTGCGTGTATACCTAGCATGTGTGTTCACAACACATGTTTTAATAAATATCTGTTTAATTTGATGTCGATTATAACGTCGTCCGGTTATCGTTATAAGCGGACTCCACTGTATATTAATAAAAAAAATCCAAGATCCAAATTTCTTCATGTATAATTCAAGATTTAGGTAAAAATGCCTTATTGAGGATACTTTTATCTGATCTACCCTGTAGTTTATACTTCAGTTAAAAATGGTGTTTTCCAAAAGTGCTAATTCACATGGTATAAATAGTTATAATATATATATATATATATATATATATATATATATATATATATATATGCAGTATAAAATTAAATACTTACAACAATCACGGCCACAATGGTCCCAATTGATAATCCGGCTAACACATCACTCCAGTGATGCTTATAATCAGAAATCCTGGTCATAGCAGTGAAAATTGAAGATAAAACTGCTAAAAATTGAAGTGTATGTCGTAGTAACTTAGAACCGTCCCAAGTCATTCTTCTTTGAAGATATATCTGAAAAAAAATATACTTTATTATTATGATAATGTAACATACTCACAATATGATTTATTATATAATTACTCTGCATACCGAATGTGCAGACCGAAGCATTGAGCATCTTGAGCTTTCAAATAAAATTTATATTTACCCTCATTGAACTAGGATTAAACTCTATTTGTGTGCTCTCAGCATAAAAATTATCACTTTTTATTTAATTTTTTCCCCCATAGTATGGAAAATAAATTTATCCGATACCTCTCTTTAGATATAGTACCTCTATCTTAGAACTTTAAGGCCTAACCCATAATAAATCTTTCAACATCACATCCTCTACGTTCAGCAAAAGCCCATGATTAAAAAAAAATTAAATGTTAATCAAAAGAAAAATTGACGATGCAGTAAGAGGATGATTCTCCGAAGGAGGAAAAAATGATAATAAGATAAAATTGATAAATTTGTGGCATCAGTTTGGGTTAAAATTTACTAATACTTTCCTCGCTAGTAAGGACGTATATTAATATATAGTATTTGGGAAAAATCAATTATTGACTACATAATAAGTACAAGAAGAACCACATTCAAAATTACTGAATATCTGTTCATGGGAAAATTAATTCAAATAGTATGCTACCTACAAAAATTTATGAAATAACCTTTTGAAAGAAAAGCTCTACACTCTCAAATTACCTCGATATCTGAGTTAACCTGCGTTCTGCACCTACGGACAATTTAAAGTTGTTAGTTGTGCATCCACTAAATTATTTATGCCTATCATAATACTCTTTGAATTAATTTTACGATACATGACCAAAAGGCTGTGCTAAGATTTGCACGATACATAATTTTCAGGATTTTAATCTGACAAACTGTTTCGCAATTTGCTTAGGTAATCTAGGATCTTTCATTGATAATTAGAGAGGTTATACCTATAAATATGATACAATGCGGTGAACTAATCATGATTATACATTTGTGCCTTAAGATATGTACATTTACAGGTAGGCAAAGTCACTCTGAAAGTCGAAAGACGAATCGTGTCTTTGTTTTCACGGGACCCGAAATTGACGCTACGTCAAGGACCGGCAAAATTAAGAAAATCGGGTTTAAATGAGACCATTCGACAACATCTTCGTGCTCATGACGTCAAATTCCGAAACATGCTGAAGAAACTTTTGCTGGGCGAAAATCACGTCGCGAAGCTGCTCGCTTGGGCCCACGATAAGATACTAGAATGGCCCTCACAATCGCCGGACGCCAACCCTATTGAAAACCGTTTAGTTCCTTGTAAAGAGAAAGCTCAGAGAAAAAACTCTGAGGATTTTGACTCAGTTGTCTCGCGAGATTTGAAAAATTTGAAGATCATTGCCCGAGTATCCCGAAAGTCTCGTCGACAGCATGCCTCGAAGATGCCAGGCGATTATTGATGCAGGAGGCGATTGGACAACTTATTAAGATAATGGCGCCGTTGTTAGACACGATTTTTTTATGTATTGAGCTTATATAGTTAAAAACATTGTCAAGTTGACGCTCTGTACCATTAAAACAAGCAAAGATGTCGTCTACATATCGGTACCAATACAAAAATGATTTGGTAAATTCTTGTCGATGTATTTGTTTTTCTAGGTTATCCATGAATATTTCTGCTAAAAGCGGGCTAAGTGGACTACCCATATGAGACCCTCAGAACTATTATAAAATGTATTATTAAAGTAAAAATAATTTTGATTGAGGCTGGTGTTTAATAAATTTAGTATGTCTTGTTGTATAACGATATTAACTTTATTTTTGATTATCAATCAATCATATATTAAATTCACTATGGAACTAGAAGTCGACAATAAAATTAATTTTCTTGACTTAACGATAACCAGACATTACAACAAACACAAATTCTCTATTTTTCACAAACATTCACATACAGATAATACAATAAACATAAAATCAGCTTACTTCCTACAACACAAATTGGCAGCTTACCACAGTATGCTGCATAGACTTGTAAGTGTCCCCTTATCTGTAGATGATTTTAATAAAGAATTAAATCTAATAAAACAAATTGCTGTTAACAACGGATATTCTCCTGACTCCATAGACTTAATTCTAAACAAAAAATTAAAAAATAAAGCTATTTCTTTAGTATACCCCAAGAAAGAAAACACAGAGAAAAAATATAATGTTTTAACCTACTCGTATTTTGGTAACACGTCACAGAAAATTAAAAACCACTTAAACAAATATAATATCAACATAGCTTTTAGAACAAACAACTCGTTAGGAAAATTCAATAAAAACGCAAAGGGAAAACAAAATAGATCAAAAAAAATCTGGAGTCTATCAGTTGAATTGTGGTTCTTGTCATAAAAGTTACAGAGGTCAGACAGGTCGCTCATTCGAAACTCGGATTATAGAACATAAAAGAAGCTATTTAAAAAACAAAACTGACTCAGCGTACAGTAATCATTTAACAGAATCAAATCATCTTTTTGACGATAAATTTAAAATTCTACACATACAAAACAAAGGCGTAAACTTAAACCTATTAGAAAATTTAGAAATAAATAGAATTAAAAATTCAGACATCATATTAAACGAACAAAAAGATACCTGTCTGGCCCATGGTAACTCGCCTTTACTCAATTTATACAATTAATATTCAGATTGGATTTCCCAGCAATATTCATTAGCATATAGTATTAATTTTATTACCTATCTACCTTAGGATATTTGTATAAATGTAACAACACTAATATTCAATCTCTGCCCAGCCCCCTCGCAATACGTACTTCACAACCCCCTCCGCTGTTAATGAGATCATTCGATTTACCTCAATCCGAAAAGCCCCAGGTCATGATAAAATCACAAATAAAGCCCTCAAAAAACTCCCCAAGAAAAACAGATCTCAGAAGCCACCAATATCATTAACAGCATACTGAGACTCAGCTATTTTCCACTCTACTGGAAAAAAGCTGAGGTCATTATGATCAAAAAACCAGGCTCTCCATCCCACCAGGCAAGCAGCTATCGGCCAATCAGCCTACTTCCAGGCCTTGGCAAGATAGCTGAAAAAGTCATCCTCGAAATCGTCAGAGCAAAGTCCACAGCGCTCCGTGTTGTCCCTGACGAACAGTATGGCTTCCAGCCCCTTCATGGCACCATCCATCACACCACGAAACTCGCCCAAACCATTTCCAACAGCTTCAACAAACGTCACAAAGTTGGAGCTGTGTTTCTCGATGTAGCAAAGGCCTTCGACCGAGTCTGGCACGAAGGCCTCATTCTGAAACTGATCCGACACGGCTACCCCTTTTTCATTAACAAACTCATTCAATCCTTCGTCTCTGACAGAACATTCCAAGTCAGAGTCGATAAGGCCACCTCCGAAGTCAAGGCCATTAAGCCGGAGTCCCTCAAGGCTCCGTCCTCTCCCCCCACCTATTTAACATTTTCACAGCCGACATTCCAAAAACGGATCAGACTACCCTACTCCTGTATGCTGACGACACAGCCATCATAGCAGAATCCAGCAGCTACAGAATCATCACCAGTAGATTGCAGCGCCACCTGAACGTCCTCGCCCCTTGGTTCGACCGATGGAAGATCCAGCTAAACCCATGTAAGACACAGGCCATCGTCTTCGCCAAAGGCAACGGCACTCCTTATGGACAACTCCAGCTCCAGGGATCCCGCATCCAATGGGCAACCACCATCAAGTACCTGGGAATCCAGTATGACAAACACCTCATCTGGAAAGACCAGGTCTGTGCTGCCTCAAGGAAAGCCAAGCAACTACTGGGCAAGCTGTACCCAATCATCAGCCGGTCCAGTAAGTTGCAACCAAAAATCAAGCTGCTAATTTATAAAACCATCGTGAGGGCAGGACTCACACACGCCTGCCCTACTTGGTCTAAACTCACCAAGACACGCAGAGCTCAACTTCAGGCAGTACAGAACAAGGCCCTGAGGATGATCACGGGAGCCCCATGGTTCGTCCGAAACCGTCAATTGCATAGAGACCTCGGTGTGCCAACAATCAAGGCACACATGAGGTCCACCAACATCAAGTTCTTCGCAAAGGCGCTACAACACCCAAACGCCACCATAAGGAGCGCATTCCACGTGCCCGCCAACGCCCGCCATCACTATCCAAGACCTTCTGACCCCATATCCGACGAAGACGATGGCCCTCCCCCACCCCCATGAAGATTGTAACCTAGATTAAGTTTAGAATTAAGTTCTAGATTAGTTTAGAATTAAGCTCTAGTTAAGTTAGATTAGTCAACCAATGTAATTAAAACCCAATGTCCTAGGTTAAGTTAATTAGGATTACTGTATAGAACCTAGGTTAAGTAGTATAGGAATATAAGCTATCATAAATGTAAGTAAGAGGCATAGCCTAACTTAAATTCAATAAAGACAATGACAATGACATTCAATATCATTTTGTATTAGACGAAGCTATAGTATAGCGAAACGCGTCATACAGTTTCAGTGAAACTAAATAAAGTGGAAATTTGACAAAATCAGTCTTTCAATACAGTATTAATAGGGGTGTAGGTTGTTAAATATTGTGTCGTTTGAATAGTTCTGTGGGAATTTTTCTTGAATTTTGTATATGCATATTGCACACAGCAATATCGTCAAAAGGCAGGCCACAAATATTTCAATGAAAGAGACAAATTAGATATAAATAACTACAATGAAAAACCACAAAGAAGAAGTTACAAGATATAAAAAAGAAATAACCGAAATAATCGAAACATATTATACAGATTTATGTTCATCAACAAATCCACCACCCTCTTATGCAATCTCAAGAGACATAACAAACGTGGAGTCTGAGGAAATGCCGAATATTACACTGAAAAACTGTAGAGCCTCGGGAGAAGAGCCTCCGAAATGCTGATGACAGACGGGACGACTCTGTTACAAGCAGTGCGAATGTTGCTCGATAAAGGAAAGATCCGTGATAGCTGGAATAACGCTCAAATCATATCGATTCACAAATTAGATATAAATAACTACAGGTGTATAAGTCACATCCGTATAAACTGTTAACCAAAATCATAAAAAATAGGCTATTAAGTAAATATGACAACTATTAACCCCTCGAACAAGCCGGATTTTGGAATGAATATAGCATAACAGAACATCTTCAGACTATTCCTACGCTCAAAGAGAAATGTCACGAGTATAATCTACCTCTGCATATAGCATTCGTCAACTACAGTAAAGCATGTGATTCGGTGGAACTGTGGGCAATTTTCAACGCCATGGATAATACAAGAATTGATTCAAGATACAAGAAAATTCTATAAAATTAATATGAAAATGCCACCCCCTCCCCAATTCGACTGGACAACAGCTAAAATATCTTTAAACAGACGAGTGAAGCAACGTGACACGATCTCTCCCAAGCTCTTCGTGGCTCTCATAAGTAACGATCTGAAAGAGCTACAAGAGAAGCTGCTCCACCTCAAAGTGGCATCGGAAAGGTATGGTCTGATCCTGAACATAAATAAAACAAAAATGATGACATCTGGACCAGCCAATATTACTATTGACGGAAACGAAATAGAAATTGTTGACGAGTATATCTACCTCGGGCATAAAATAAAGATTGAGACAGAAAACCAAACGGCTAAGATAGCTTGAAGAATACGCATGACTTGAGTAGCTACTGGAAAACAAAGGACCGCCATTATTGACCTCTATATTCCTATTAACGTAAAGAGATGTGTTTCTAATGGGTGCATTCTTCCACTAATAACATAACGTACGGGATGGAAACGATGGCATTAACAAATAAATCGATTACTAAACTGCACACAACACAATGCTCGATCGAATGAGTTATACTGGGCATAAGTTTACGAAAACGCATTCGAAATGACATAATACGACAAAGAACTAAAGTAGATAATGTTTTCCAGAGAGTCGGCGCATTAAAATGGGTTGGACATATCACAAGACCAAAAAAAATCCAAGATGTACGAAACAGGTAGTGCAATGGAGGCCAGGAACGCACAAAAGAAGGAAAGCCACAAGGGAAGGTGATAAGATGATGTGCAAGAAACCGCAGGAAAATTCTGGTACCGGTTAGCGCAGGACAGACAGCAATGGAAGGAAAAAGGGGATACATATGTCTAGGAGTGGACTAAGAAAGGTTGCTAAAGAAGAAGAAAAAGATATTGTATAGATTTTAAGTTTAATTATTTATAATTAAACATATGATGTGTTATGTGTATATCCTCGAAAAAAGGTAGACCACGAACCCTAACACCCTTTCCTATCCCTTTGAAACTTGACATGTTTGACTATAAATATTTTTGGTGAAAATGTGTTGATTATCAACTAAAAACTAGGAAAAATATTTTATATGGAAAATATACAAAATTTATTGACCCCTTCCCCCGAAGTGATATCGCTCAAAACCTATTTCTAGTCAAGTATTATACTCGTATGTGTACCAAATTTGAAGTCGACATCTCACTTTGCTAGAGAGTTTTCATGCCAACAGACAGATAGTTACACCGATAGACATCGGGAAGTGTGTGTTTTCTAATGTTCGAAAGTGAAAAAATGTAAAAATCTAGGAGGATTTTATTGCACGAATACAATACTTTCGAGTACGGCTTTGAATTGGGTTGACTTTTTTTCCGAAAATAAAAAGAACGAACTGTAACCAAGGTTACATATGTTTAATATGTGGTCGACCAATGTGAATATGTATGTAGCTTTAAACAAAAAAAACGACCAAGTGCAAGTCGGACTTTCGCAATTAGTATTGATTGATTGCTTTTAAAATAAAATTTTGTGTTACAGAGGTATAAAATGATCAATGACTTCATAAAACACACCCCAAATGAGTATTACACTGTATATATTTTTGAACTCGAGTTTTTACAAGCTTTCATTTGACACACCACTCGATGACCTGGTAACAGGTTTTTTTCACTTCCGATATCACTCCCCAAAACCAACCTCAAAATTTAACTTTCAAAACTGCTCTGATGAAGCTATCAATAATATTAATGCCAAATTTCAATTTTTTATGTCAAATAGTTTCGGAGAAAATTGGGTGTGACAGGCAGACAGACACCGAAGTGATCTTATAAGTATTCCGTACGGAACACTAAAAAATTAAAATATGTATAAAATATTCAATCAAAAATTATTTTAAATGCGTACGCCCTTCCCTCCTCTTCTTCGGAACTTAAAATCTAAAGAAATATTTAATTAATATAAAATGTATACGTGATTAAAGGGATATCTTAATTTGCAAAGCGCATTGACTTAATCCCCAGACCATTAAATCACTGCTAATGGGACAATTTAAAATTGCTAAACAATACGTAAATTTATAACACAGTACCAACTAAATGGCTTATAGCTCACGCCTTAATATGCTTAATCTGCAATTTGGATACATTGTAAAATTCGATACTTAAAATAAACTTGCACTAATGTCTGTTTGCCTTTTGTGTATAATGTTTATTATAACAGCATTAGACGAATATGCGTATTTTACATTACATCTATATGTTTATATACGATATTCTTAGAGGAGCCTTATAAAATTAAAAAACCTTCGTGACCAGTATTTAACGAAATCCATATTTCAATAATTATTTATCTCTGTGCCTGTCGAATTATTTTGGGATGTACTACGATTGTATTACGATTCGTCAGGCAAGCTAGGATCGATAGAGGCGAGTAAACAATCTGTACTTTGTCACCGTATTTACCTAATAAAACAGGTTATATCATTGGATGATGATACAGTCAGTCCAAAAAGTCTCCACATACCACCTGCTTTCTATACTATTTTTCTGTTATGTTTAACTAATTAATTTGGAACTATGAGAGATCAGTATACAGAAAGGGGTTAGACAAGGTTGCGTTCTGTCCCCGTTGCCCTTTAACGTGTACTCCGAACAGCTTTTCACTGAAGCGTTGAGTGGTTGTGTGTATGGTGTGGTTGTTAATGGGTTAATGGGCAATCATTATCAACTTGAAATATGCAGACGACACCATTGTATTGGCCGACACTGTAGATGGACTTTAAAGGCTGATCACTCGAATACACGATCAATGTGAAGAGTATGGTATGAGTTTGAATGTGTCTAAGACCAGCGTTATGATAGTAAGTAAAAATTCCGAACAGAGTGCCATCTTTAACATCAACGGCAAACCAATACAACGGATAAATCAGTTTACGTACTTGGGCTGTAATCTTAATGAGGAATGGGACCATGCAAAAGAAATATTAGTTCGTATATAGAAAGCAAGATCAGCTTTGTTCCGCTTAAAAAAGGTCCTATGTATTATGCATCTTAACATAAACATCAGAATGCGGGTTTTAAGGTGCTATGTATTCTCTGTATGTATGGCGTTGAAGCGTGGATATTATCCGAAAGAACAAGAAAGAAGCTCCAAGCGTTTGAAATGTAGTGTTATCGCCGTATCCTGCGGATTTCTTGGATACATCACGTTACCAACGATACTATGCTACAACGGATGAACAAGGCAATGGAGATATGGCGAAGAAACGTAAACTGTCATACTTTGGCCACGTTATGTGGAACGACAAGTATTATCTACTCCAACTGCTCTTCAGGGAAAAGTTAAGGGGAAAAGACCTCCTGGAAGACGTCAAATCTCTTGGCTGCACAACCTTGGAAAATGGACTGGGAAAAGTAGTGTAGAATTGTTTATATCAGCTATAAATAAAGTAATTTGGACTAGAATGATCGCTAATGTCTAAAAAAGACACAGCACCAGAAGAAGAAGAGAAAACATGTTTAAATTAATATTTGAAACTTAATTAATGAGGATAATAACTTAAACTTAATTAATGAGGAAAATAACAACTTCGTTTAAACGAATATTTAGTGGGACCGCCGTTGGCCTAGATAATTTCCTGTAACCCTTTTGTCATGCTCGCAACAAGCTTTCTAGTAGCTTCTGCTGGCATGTTCTTCCATTCGTTCAATATGTTTTTTAATTCTTCTCTATTTGAAACATTATGTTTGTGAACGCGCCGTTTAAGTTCCTCCTGGATGCTCGATGGGGTTAACATCGGGTGATTGCGGAGGTGTATGAAGCTGCTGTCGCACATTATGGATCATCTATTATCGCACCAAGTTTGCGGTATGTTTCGGATCATTGTCCTGTTGGAAAATGTATCTTTTTCCGAGTGTTAATTTTTAGACACTTTCTCTTAAATTGTCTCTCAAAATGTTTAGATAAACATGCTGATCCATGGTACCATTAATAAAATGTAAATTTCCAACCCTTCCAGCGGACATGCATCCCCAAAGCAGAACACTGCCACCCCCTTCTCTCACCGTGGACTACATGTTTTTAATATCGAATGCGGTATTCTTCTTTCTCCAAACTTTGGTTCTGCCATCAGACCCAAAAAGGTTAATTTTGGTTTCATCACTAAAGAATACGGATTCCCAAGATTTAGGAGGTTTAGTAACGTATTTCCTGTAAAAGTTAACCGCTTTTTGCGATTAGCTTCCGAAATTAACGGTTTCTTCCTGGCTGCACACCCCTTTTAGCCTGCCCTGTGTAAACAATTTCTTACTGTTTGTGAACAAACATTTTTAGAAAATAGTTCCCGTACTTTTTCTTTTAATTTTGGTGCACTTTTCTTGGGATCTATAATTATTTGTCTAAAAATACTGACCTCTTCATGTGGAGTTAGTTTCTTGGGACGATCGAAGCGTGGTCGAATTTTATAAGAACCCGTTGATTTATACTGATTTACAATGTACTGAACAGTGGCATGCGACTTTTCAACAATTTTTCCTGTATTTCTGTACGATTTTCCATCTTTTCAGAAATCAATTATGATCTTTCGAACTTGAAATGGAATTTCACAATTTCTCTCGCTCATTTTTAATACTACTTCGAAAACCTACTGCAAAATTACCAGCAACAAGTGACAGATTATAAAGTATGGCCGAAAATTATTCTTTTGTTTTCAGTTTAGCGAACAACAGATAGCTTGATAAAATGTGGCTGATTATAATATGTGCAGTTCTTGTGTGTATGGAGACTTTTTTGACATCAATTTTGTTTACATTTTTATAACAATGAAGTAACTTCTAAATAAAATGTTCCGTAGTTGTTTTTATTACTAATTGGTTACTACATTGGTTACGTTCAAAATATTAATTTAAACGTGTTTTCTCTCATAGTTCCAATTAATTAGTTAAACATAACAGAAAAATAGTATAGAAAGCAGGTGGTGCATGGAAACTTTTTAGATTGTATGTATAAGGGTGTTCAAAAAATTTAAAAGAAATATTCAATCAGGCAAATAAAGCATCGAGAATATCTGGTTGTTTGAGGAACTTAATATGGAGAAATGCCTACATGTCTACAGAAAGCAAAAGTACGTATATATAGAACCGTGGTAAGACCAGTTCTAATATATGCAGCAGAAACAAGAGCAGAAACATCTAAAACAAAAAGTCTCATGAGAGCTACAGAAATAAAAACACTGAGCATTATCGACGCAATAACCCTGAGAGACCAAGTATGAAGCACAACTGTATGAGAAGGACTCAAGTTGTCCGTTTCGTCAGATCAAGACGATATTGGAGGGAACACGTGAATAGGATGTCAGCTAACAGTTGGCCAAGAATGGCAAAAGATGAAAAACCAGAAACAAGGAGACCTTCCGGTCGACCACTAAAAAGATAGCACGAAAGCTGGACATCTACGTCACAAGAGGTTTAAAAACAGACGAACCAAGACCTTGGCTTATAGAAAGAAGAAGAAAAAATCACCCAAGCCAAAATATGCAATTTTTTTTTAAGATCTGTAACAAAAGTGGAGATGTGATGCCAAAACAGCACCAATATTTTATAAATCATACATTAGATCTATTTTTGCGCTGCGCTGCGCTTTTGGCAGAAGTTCTGAAGCCATCACTGGATTTTAGTAAAGAATTTTTATCCTGCAAATTCAAATACAAGCATAAATTATTTGACTTCAGTTTATTGTCTAAAATAGTAACCCTTAATATGGAAGCTCTCATCAATAACTATTGAGTTCATAAAAACTTCCCACTTTTAGCTGTTAGAAAATAAAATGAGGAACTAAGAAGTATTCGGGATATTTCCTAACTAGAGGTTGATGTCTACAGAATGTGAGGCTGACAGTTTTAATCTTTGCTGACCATTCTAGCTTAAATCTCTCCATACTTAGAGCTAATTGAGCTACTGCAATTTATACACATATACACAGATGCATCAACAATAGAGCAAGGTTGTAGGGGAGCTCTCTATATCCCTTCATTAAAATTCCTGTCTTTTCCATTTTATCTGTAAAGCCATTGCGATTCTACAATCGCTTGGTTTTTGTAGAAAATTAGACTATAATAGTATATTGACATTAACAGATTCACTCTCAGTGTTCAGAGTCTTAGAAGATCTCACCACCAGAAGCCACAGAAAATTGCACATCCTATACGAAATTAAATAGATATTTACGAAACCTACTCTGAACAAAAAAGGGGTTGTCTTTATGTGGGTTAAAGTTCACACTAGTCGTAAACATAACGAAAAGGTAGACCAACTGGTGAAGGAAGCAATTGTTGCGGGTGAATTAGATAGAAAAACTTCAGAAGAAGTAGTAGTATATATTTATTTCAGGTCTCTCAAGAAATTGCAAACAAATATTGGT
This sequence comes from Pachyrhynchus sulphureomaculatus, assembly GCA_019049505.1. NCBI lineage: Eukaryota > Metazoa > Arthropoda > Insecta > Coleoptera > Curculionidae > Pachyrhynchus > Pachyrhynchus sulphureomaculatus. The sequence continues at coordinate 196,400,258 of CM032446.1, forward strand.
ACATTCAGTAGCCAGAAGATTTATTACTACTATTATAAGACTTAAATTTGTCCATGCATCTTATCCTGCTCATCTTCGCATAACTTCATAGAATTCGACGCGAGTTATGTGGAACTGTTGGCGACTTAAATCACATTTTTTTGAATCTTGTAAATATAGTAATGATTTATGCACAAAATTAATAAAGAACTAGTGTACACCAGGACCGTTACACTTTTTACATGTACTAACACTTGTAAACAATTTTCAAACTCAAAGGATCTCCATGTCTTATGTACATACACGAAAACAATATTAACGTTTAAATTTTGAATATAATTATTGTCTTGTTTGTTAAAAATGTTCATGTAATTCCAAATTGATCTGATCTATCGGTTTGTTTTAAAATATTCTGAGTGGCCCAGAATGAGAAGAGTGTAAATCTATCTATAGTCCTGTTTTATCATTTTGTAACAAGTAGCAACGGCTCAGTCTCTGTGAATAATTTTTGATACTGACTGTATGGTAGAAGTCTCAAAACCAAAATAAGATTTAAAAAAAAGTATTTCACTACAATAAAAACCTTTCTTTTGGGCAGATTATTTAAAGAATTCATTTTCATAAACAAAAAAAATGAGATATTTAATTTAAGACAAACGATTAGCCATGGAATAAAAAAATTAATAACTACGTGTCCAATGTTTTAATTTGTGAAAGAGTATTACCTATACAGTTACATATGTTATATAGGTATGACGTTTATCTTTTAATGTAAAGGAAGCGCTGTAAATAGATAAGATAATTTTATGCTTGATAACCTTATCATTGGAAAACGAAGTTTTAATTTTTACAATTTTTTTTATTTGGTTTGCTTATTTACCTACCAGCAGTAGTAAGTCCATATTATATGGTATATTGCATCCTTGAGAATAAATATTTTAATAATTTTAAAATTGTCAAGTAAAAAGTAAAATTATGCTATTGGTATATTTTTTAGACTTCTTGTAATCGCATTCTAGTGTCCTCTACATACAATTTATGTTAATATTGAAAATAAGAAAAAATCCTCCTCCTTCACCCTCATATATTTGACTATAAATTTGATGATTTTTTGAAACAAATACGAGGGAAAATTCTTATTGTTGTATTGACACTTTACAAAATCTATTGACTCCCACTTCTTTTCCTCCCTTTCCCCAAAGCGACATTTCTTAAAAATACACACTTAAACGGCGTGATTTTTATGAATACAATATTTACTTTAACGACAGAGTCAAAAGAATTAAAACAGCCCTACACATATCTAAGGTCCGCGTTTAAAAAAATAAATAAATACTGAATTTGACCATATTTTCCGGAATTAAAAATTAACATTTTTAAATAACATTTCTAATAAACATTAAAATGTAATATAAAAGATCACAACATTTATTGGTTTAAAATTTTTTCAACTAATACAAACTATTTCTTGCCCTGCCATTGCATTGGAAAATTTATTCATAAATAATTTTTTATCTGGTAACCCTATGAAAGCATGATTGGTCAAAATTCCTTTAACTTGAGAAACAGTTTCGATTCGCTTGTTCGATTTTCTGCGAATTTTGTCATGGTAAGTTTTGTTGAAATAAAAAATTTCCATTTTTTCAAAGTGATTCTTTCCCACGTAAAAATGGCTTCAGGGGTTGAAAGAGCCTCTGTCGGTTTTGCTCTTTTAAATGTTGCGCTGATTCCATCATATGCCCCTTTTCCATGGGAATTTGCACTACTAAAATGTATTCCGCGTCTACATCGAAATCCTCTTTATGATGAATTAAATTTGATATCTGTAATTTATTTTTAAAATGCTGTTTCGCTCCATCGGTTTAATAAACAATTTTTTAAAGATGTTTTACCTTTTTTTAATTTCCGGGATAAGCATTGGTTGCCTAGCATATACGGCGGCAGTATTATGCGTTAAACTTCCGGATAAAAACATACAACTTATATGTTGTAATTGGCCATTTTCCATATAATAGTAAATTGCAATAAAAACAATTAATTGAACATTGTTAAAACAATGACCGAGAAGCATCCTGAACAGCATATGCATAATTTTGTGCAAAATCAAATATAACGAGAACTTTGTCTTCACTGAGATTAGCCTTCTTTTCTGTAATAAAACTGTAAGGTTTCTGCAAAAATCACCAACAAAATCATCTACACCTTTTGTTAGCACTTCCATTGTAGATCTATCCGTTCCAGTCCAAGAACTATATTGAATGTGAGAAATGGAAGGACTGTCTAATAATTCTCTTAAGTATAAACTTTATGTTGTTGAACATCTGTAGCAATCGTTTAAATAACAATTCATTGAACGGTTTTAGCACGTTTTTCTTTAAACAATCTTTATAATTAGAAATAGGGATTCATTTGATGTTTTTGTTAATTTCTCTAAATCAATAATTTAACATTTTGACGGATCGTACTCATCCTTATAAGGCTATGCTTTATTATATTATATTTAAACTAAAGGTAAACAAAATTTGCAACTTTGCTATTTCAAAGATATTATTGCTATTTTTGAGTTGTTTTTTGAGGTTAGGAAAAAATCCTGACGTGATGGGATTATTCTAACATCAGTTTCATTCATTCAACGTCACAAAAAACATGGGTATATGAAGTTTCCATCTTTACTTTGCTAATTTAAAGAGATTTTTTTACATATGGTATTTTTTCAGGTTAGGAACGAATCCTGATGAGATTAGGTAATTTTGACCTCATTCGGCTTCAGCGGCGAAAAATACATAAGGATATTATGATGGAATCGCTTGTTCAGAAGATCTTAGTAAGAAATCGCATCATGTTCGCGAATTACGTAGGGTTTTTAAGTGAATTTTACAACTATCAATGCCGGTCCTCGCAGCCACCTTAACATTTTTATTTTTACCACTGTGAATTCGATTGTAGATACATGAAGCACTTGAAACCATCTGAACCTTAAGATACCTTTTCTAATTTTGGAGACGGTGAAGGGTTCGGTTGAGAAAGAATGAGATATATATATATATATATATATATATATATATATATATATATATATATATATATATATATATATATATATATGGGACGTTTCGCATCAAAGGAGCCACCCCAATACCCAAAAATAGAATTGACGAAAAAAAATTCAAGGGTGTTGATTTTTTCGTTGAAACGTAAGCTTTCAAATGCAACTTGGCCCTTTTGAAAAAAACAAGATGGAGACTCAATATGGTGGCTAGAAACAAAAAATCATGATTTCTAAGCGGAGTTAACTGAACTTCAAAACTGAGACAAAATACAATATTGATATAATAGTTAAGAGTAACCAAGATAATTTATGTAATACCAACATGGCGGATCCAATATGGCGCCTAAAATGTTTGGCGCATTGGTGATAATTGTTGTGTTGTGTTATTGTGCCAAAAATTCTTTAGTAAACACGTAAAGTAAAATTATATATATATATTTATATAATATTTCGATTTATTGGTCCATATTATTTCCGGGAACCTATTAACGGGCCTAGATATCTAAATTTTTTGCAAAACGAATTACCCCAGCTTCTTGAGGAAATTGACAACTTTGAAAGGGTGTTCCTTTGAAAGGGAACAAATGTGAATTCAACAAGAAGGGGCTACTGCTCATTACCACCGGGAAGTTCGGGAATTTTTAGACGATCGTTACCCACAAAAATGGATCGGTAGGGATGGATTCATTCAGTGGCTCCCTGGATCACTTAACACCTTTAGACTTCTTATTGTGGGGCTATATTAAAGATTATGTTTATGTAAATCCCCCTACAACACCAGTAGATATGGAAAATAGGATACGGGATGCGTGCAGGACAATAACGCCCTTTATGCTAAGGAAAGTGAAGAAAAATATAGTAAAAGGACATTTGTATTTAAGTAGACGGGCATATTTTTGAACATTTATTACGTCATATTAATTAATCATTAGATAAGTTAAACTATATTGAAATTATTATTAACTATTTGTTTATGTTTTCACAACAGCGTAATTGTATTAAAAACAAGGATAAAAATTGAAAAATTCAAAATAAATCGAAAACTATTAAAAATAGGTATATGACATACCTAATAAAAGTTGGAGGGTTTTGTAAAATCTATTAGAAAAAATAATAATTTACAGGGTGTGCCATTTAAAAAATTTGAGACTTTTCAATTTAAAATAGTCGAAATGCATAAATTTATTTTGAACACCCTGTAGCATCTAACTAAAATTTCTTTACATATATCTTTCCTCATCTCTATAGAATACTCGTACCAGTTATGAGTATTCCCCTTTGAGAAACAATGGCGCTACTGGCAATTTTTTACAAAACTCAAAACTAGTATTTTTTTTAAAAAAATTGAAATATTAGAAAAACTACTAGGTTTAGGTATATAACATTATTAATAAAAAAGTTATAAAATTTTACGTAGAATTTAAAAATAAATTAGAAAATAGGATGTTCCATTTAAAAAAAAAACATATGTTATATCGGCCACACTTTTTTGAAGTACCCTGTATATTCAAAAATAATTTTAAACTGTGCACCTTAACATTCCCTAAAACTATTGTATTTAACATTTTTTGGCCATTCCCGACAATGATCTTTACTCTATCGTTGACTCATCCTGTACATGGATAAAAATTAAGCTCCAGTACTTAGCTGAGGAAGCAACATCTTTGGTGAATGGTGAAGTATTTGCTGAAAGAAATCTAGTTTCATTGTGGTGTCAGCTAGTACTGTAATTTTTGCATTTGAAAATTCAACCTATTTTCAAGAGTAAAACTCTTCATTGGTCAGCGAGACTGACATTTAAGTTATTGTAGTTTGGGTTTTGCTCCAAAATACGTATGTTATTTAACGGCGGAATATCACAGTTTACCCAGGACTCTTAATAGCATTCCTTTTTAATTCCTAAACACTACGTGATCGTTACGTGTTTACGATAACATATTTAATTATCTTCGGGATATATAATTATGGCCAATTTGGCGAAAAAATCATATTAACGAACCTGTTTTTAATTAAATATACGCCCTGAAGTCGGCTTTATTTGCCATAAATTGCATATGCATAGAACTTGGAATAAGAATTCTAAGAACGGTCTACTTTTTAAGAACTATTGCACTATGCAACACTAAAAAATTCATCGACATCTCGAATAGTGATTCGTATTAGGTACTTACAAAAAAAGGTTTTATGTCGATATCACATTTCAAAACTCAGAAAACTAGTAATTTGTTTTATTTACTCCTCGTATCCCTTGTTTGAAGTTAGTCATAAAAATATTACTTTTTCGTGTATAAATGTGACCAAAAAATGTAGATTAGCGATAAATGTACAAAATGTTTGTGTTAATTCGCCTAGTTTGTTTTATTACATTTGTGGTAAATTTACTACTAAAAGTGAAAAAAAAAGTCAATTTTCCCGCTGCTTGAAAAGTGTTATAAAGCTTATGTTAAGACCGCAAATGAAAATTAAGGTAAATCGTGGGTACCCCGAGTGTGTTGTTTGAAATGTTATCAATATTTGACGGGTTGGTACAATGGTACTATAAAAGAAATACCTTTTGGCGTACCAGTGCAGTGGCGTGAACCCAAGAATCACACAGACGATTGTTACATCTATTTGACAAGTGTGAAGGATATGATAACGTACCATCAGTGTCACTACCACTACCTCATTCTCCTGAAATGTCTGCACCGAAACGACCTTTGAGCTCATCGAGTTCTATAGAAGAAAAAAGCGAACCTATTCCTTCTAGTGGAGAGCTATTTGAAGATTCAACTCTTGCATCAGAGCCACGTTTGATTAGTCACTCAGAGCTAAACGACCTTGTTAGAGATTTAGATTTGACTTAAGAAAAATCTGAAATATTAGGATCGAGATAAAAGCAGACAGACTCACGTTAAAATTACAGCTTATCGAAATCGTCACAGCTCCTTAACTACCTTTTATTCAAAAGAAGATAGTTTAGTATTTTGTAATGATATTGATGGTTTAATGTCGGCACTAGGCGACCATCATTCGCTAGAAGAGAGACTCTTTTGACGGATCAAAACAAAGTCTAAAGGTAGTTTTACTGCATAACGGCAACATATTTCCATCTTTGCTACTAGCGTACGGTGCTCATTTAAAAGAAACCCATGACATTTTAAAAATTATTTTAGAAAAAATCAAATATGCAACGTTCAAGTGGCACATATGTGCAGATTTAAAACTAGTGGCAGGTAGCAGTAGATTGCAAACGAAATATTGTTGTTTCTTATGTGAATGGGATAGCAGAGAGCGTTTGAAACATTCCGTAAAACAAAACTGGCCTTTAAGAAGTGGGTACGTTCTTGATCAGAAAAATATTAAAAATAAACCATTAGTATTATCTGATAAAATCATTTTACCACCACTGCACATCAGACTTGATTTAATCAAGACTTCTGTCAAGGCGTTACGTAAGGATGGAAGTGGATTTCAGTTTCTCAAAAATAAATTTCCTGGGCTTAGTGATGCTAAAATAAGAGAAGGAATTTTTGTAGGGCCTGATATAAGAAAATTAACTGATGATCTCTCTTTTCTATCCAGTCTAAGTTCCATAGAAAAAAAGGCATGGTTGGCTTTTATTGATGTTACGAAAAATTTCCTCGGCAACCACAAATCACCAGATTTGCATGAACAAATAAAATTAATCCTGGATGCCTGTCATGAACTAGGATGCAATATGTCATTAAAAATTCATTTTCTACACACTCATTTGAATTTCTTTCGGGAAAACATGTTAGCGATGAACATGGAGAACGCTTTCACAAAGAAATAGCTGAGTTTGCGAAGCGTTATCAAAGTAAATGGGAACCAGCCATGCTTGCAGACTTTCTGTTGGTATAATCAGAGAGATATTGTGAGAACTGACTATAAGAGAAGTCAATTGATCAAAAAAATGGTAAAGTTTTTTAATGAAAAATAAAATTGTTTGTCACTAATTTAGCGTATTTTTGAATAAAGAAATTTTTTCTTTATGAAACCGGACGTGATGTGACTATTTTGTTAATCAATTTTAATTGAGTTGGCGGTGAGAAATCAGTATTTCATACTGTAAATCCAGTGAAAAGAAAATAATTTTTTGTTGCATAGTGTTATTTATGTTCATAAGTTCGTTTATATTAAATTAGTTTACATTTTTTGACCACAAGATATAGCGAAAAACTTAGGCTAGTACTAGCAACCAAAAATGTTTCTTTACAACAATAAAGCCTAGCATCATCTATTCTCGAGTAACATAAAAATTACATTCTGAGTGAGACACAGTCTTCACTTTAAAAGGATATGAAAGAGAGTTCACTTTTAAAGGATAAGGCTCTCGATACGAAAGGATTCTCGAAGATAGTACTATCGACAGTTATAAGCTCATTGTCATCTGATATATTAACTTAACGTGTATTCTTAGCACGCATTACCCTACGAGAAAACAACATTTATTTTTATTTATATAGTTAACTCAAGTCACCAACTTTTTATCGATGTTCTAAAAAATAAAGGGTTTTTATTGAGCTCTGGTTTCCCACTCAGATGAATAGCTCTCTTCTGGATAGAAACTAACAAATACAATGCATGTATGTTGGGAAACAGAGCACCAAACAAAGGCGCAGTATCCCTTCGATGGACTTATTTGAGCTCTGTATGGGTTTAAAAGCTATCGCGCAGTATTAAACTTTCTGGTTTAAAATAATATTGCGAGCTTTTAACAAAATTTCTTGGTAACAAATGCAATTTGGCAATACTGACATATTTGTAACCAAGTTACCGTCTAGCAAGTTGAATGGATTAGATTATAAGGTAAGCTTTTTAGAAACCACTTGCGCCTAGATTGCAGCATTAATTGCTACCATACTTGGTCACCTAAGATACAATGTTTTTCATGTACTTCTTAGATCGTAAAACTTCTAGCTGTCTAAGGTATGTTAGAGAAGCTCGTTATCCGTAAAGTTATAGACTGGCCCTATGGACTCCTTCTGCAGAACATCCACGTAAAGAAGAAGAAAAATAGCATGCCTTATGGAGACTTAGCGTACACTAGTATCAGCATTGATTGTGTCGGAAAGAAATCATGCTGAATCCTGAGAATCATAAACAAAATTTCTTGGTCAGACCATAGGAATGAAACTTGGTCACGAGCCCGTTAGTCCAAATATGACCAAATGCAATTATAATATATATATATATATATATATATATATATATATATATATATATATATATATATATATATATATATATATATATATATATACGAGGCTGGTTTGAAAAGTCCGTGCAAAGTCCGAGAGATGGCACCACCGGCGCGTATCGAGGTCATGTTTAGTTAGTAGCATCTCTTGAATGAACGCACACCAAGTTTCAGCCATATTGGTCTATTTCTTTGTGTTTGGCATTCGTGTGAATCAAGGAAGTCGAGTGATTTTCAAGAAATGGACGAAAAAGAATTTCGTGTGGTGATTAAACATTACTTTATGAAAGGCAAAACGCCTCTGCACCTTCGATTAGAACAGTTTATAAGTGGTTTCAAAATTTTCATACTGGCCATATGGGCACAAGTGACGCTGAACATTCTGGACGGCCTGTGGAGGTTACGACTCCAGAAATCATTGATCAAATCCATGATATGGTGATGGGTGACAGAAGAGTTAAAGTGCGTGAGATTGCTAGTGCTGTGGGCATCTCGACAGAACGGGTACATAATATTTTGCATAAACATTTGGACATGAGAAAGCTATCCGCAAGATGGGTGCCGCGATTGCTCACGCTTGACCAAAAACGGAATCGTGTGAAGTGTTGCAAGGATGGTTTGCAGCTGTTCCAGAAGAATCCGGAGGACTTTAAGCGTCGTTTCGTCACTGTGGATGAAACATGGATACATTACTATACTCCTGAGACCAAACAACAATCTAAACAATGGGTTACCAAGGGGGAATCTGCACCAAAAAAGGCGAAGACCGTTCCTTCGGCCGGAAAGGTTATGGCGACTGTCTTTTGGGATTCGCAAGGGATAATCCTCATCGACTATCTGGAAAAGGGTAAAACTATTACAGGTGAATATTATTCATCGTTATTGGACCGTTTGAAAACCGAGCTGCAAGAAAAACGCCCGCGATTGGCCCACAAGAAAGTCCTTTTCCATCACGACAACGCACCAGCACACACCTCAACAGTTGTGGTCGCAAAATTAATGGAAATAGGATTCCAACTCGTTTCACATCCCCCCTATTCTCCAGACTTGGCTCTCTCGGACTACTATTTGTTCCCCAATTTGAAGAAATGGCTGGCGGGACAAAGATTTTATTCAAACGAGGAGGTGATTGCAGACACTAATGGATATTTTGCAGACTTGGACAAATCCTATTATTCGGAAGGGATCAACAAACTAGAACATCGTTGGACGAAGTGTATAAGCCTAAAAGGAGACTACGTCGAAAAATAAAAAAGGTTTATCCCAAACACATAAGTAGTTTTTATTTTTGCACGGACTTTTCAAACCAGCCTCGTATATATATATATATATATATATATATATATATATATATATATATATATATATATATATATATATATATATATATAACAGATGTAACTTTTCTTTTGACTGGCTATTAAGAAGAAAGGAGAATATTGAGGTTGCAGTCGCGGAAGAATGGCCGAAAAATTAACTACTTTTGTTTAATATCAAGCTTTCAAATATGGATTTTATTCTTCCTCAAGATATCTGAAATCACATTGTCCCTATAAGTATAATTTTACAATCAAAAAAGTAAACAAAACTTACAAAACGATGAGTACAATCGTGTAATACATGTCGCCCTAAACAATGATTCCGAATCTTAAGACTAAAAATTGCACAGCATTTTGTTATTTAGTTTCTGATTAATTCACTGAATAAAGAAAAGAAAATATAAAGTTGTTTTAATTTTTTATTTTCCCTGTTCATTACGAAGAAAATTCCCATTGAAAAGAGTCATATTTTGTTTCTGTATTATGGCGGGAAATCTATATTATTGAACCCTTTTCTTCCGTTCAATACTATCGATTTCCCGCCATAATACAGAAACAAAATATGGCTCTTTTCAATGGAAATTATATATATATATATATATATATATATATATATATATATATATATATATATATATATATATATGTAGTAGTGGTTTTTCTGGTTATCCCGAGTTAGCTTATAGTCCCTTGATGGACGGTTTCGCTGACGTTTTGATGGAATCTCATCCATCTTTTTTAAAGCGTTGATCCCTAGACGACATTCATCGCCAAGACATCGTCTAGTGATCAACGCTTTGAAAAAGATGGATGAGATTCCATCGAAACGTCAGCGAAACCGTCCATCAACGGACTTTAAGCTAACACGGGATACTCGAAAAACCACTACTACATTTCACACCCGTGAGAATATTCCTCAAAACATGATCTGTCGAGTCATATTCTGACTATATGACCAGATAAGCTCTCAAATGGGCATCATATTCTTTTACCGAGATCGTACTTTAATAGATTTATACCGACTTTTCAAAATGTTGAATTGGACATTAAATTTAATTAAAGTTTTGAAAAAGCTTTGTCACCGTGTTTTGCTGTCTGGTTATTAAAGTCTAAATGTCTATTTAGTTAACGGTGAATTAGAATGTTTTGAACAATCAAGAGTTAGTGATAATTTTTAACTTAATGCTGTGTTGTTATAGTACACAAAGAAATTAAAAGTTGAAAAAAAAACTTACCGCAAAATACATCATTGTGTACATGGAGAACGATGAATGGCCCGAAGGAAAAGATAATCTGAAAATTTATAAAAGAAAAATCTATTATTCTGTACATACTAATTGATTTTTTAACAAAAAAAGTTTCAGACAAAAGTTGAAGGGTTTTGAAGGGGAAATAAAATGATATTATTGTGATGATCTTGGAAGATCATTTTGAAGGTCATATCAAGGTCAGCTTTGATTTTTTAAATGAGAACCCATATTTTTTATAACATGTTTCTCTAGCAGAGATACAAAACTTTTGTCCGAAAAATTTTTCTCATCTAATACTTCGTTCTTCAATAATTCATTGATAAAAATTTTACACTCTTATGGTAATCACCAAACAAGCATAAAGACAAATGAATCTAACATAACCTCAGGCATCGAGTGAAAATTGATAAAAGACATTACATTCTCAAATCTTAAAAGAATCAAAATTTAATACAACAGAAAGGCAAACGTAACAAACTCTTAACCAAATTGGTATAGTTGTAACGAAAATGCAAAACTAATTAATTTCAACGGACGATTTTTTCGAGAAGAAATAAAATAATAATTTTAATTATATTTAAATAACATTTCACTTTTCTACAGTTTACTTCAAAAGCTTTAAAAATTAATGAATTTTTGTAGTTTCATTAAACACAATATTAAGATAAAATTTTGGGGCAAGAGTTAAAATAACCAATATTTAGTTTTTCTTCTAATTAAAAGTACCAGACAACATTATTAAATATCATAAAATGTTTAAAATTTAAATATTTGCAGTAACAAACGAATAAGAGAGAAATAAAAAAAACTCTGTATTTTAAACTACATTCATCAGAAAATTATTTGTTAAAAATAACGTCTCTAAATGTGAACCGTCCCGACCCTGGCGCTTAAGTTGTGAAATTATTGATCTCTGCTTGCAGTACTGTTTTATGATTGCTGCGATTTCTTGTCAGATATTCTTTTAATTGTTCTGTGGAGTGAGGATTCTTACTGCACAATACAGTGTCAGATATCTTTGATATCTGAAGAATATTTCGGTTCATTATCTTGTTGAAAGAAATAGTGACCAATATTTAATCTACATGCTCTTACAGAGTTTTCAAGTATCTTTCATTATTTAATTTTCCGGCTATTGTTACTAAACCGTCTGGCTCTCTTCCACCAAAACATAACCAAGTCATCATGCTGTATGAATCTTTGAAGGCCTAAGTGGGGCACAAATATCTTTCCGTTAGATCCAAAACTAGTCTATCGTCAAATTTCTAAGTGTTTTAGCCTATTGCAATATGTTTTGCTGATGTATGATTGTTAGTTTTGGCTTCGTAGCAACTTGACACACCTTTAGGCCTGCAGACATCAATCGCCGCTTAACGGAGGCAGTCGAGACTTCAAAACTAGATTTAAAGCAGCAATAATTTGAGGAGCAGTTATATGTTGATTTCGTTTCGACATCATTTTGATGGACGTTCTGTTGTGACTTTAATCCAAGCAGACCTATTTCTGTCTTCTCCTGTTTCCATTACTTGCTTTTTGTGAATGGTGGTTATTTGAAATGTCGAGTATTTTGTGATTTATCGTCCACTATAGCGATCTTCATGTAAAGTCCAGATGGCACTACGCTTTTCGACACTTATCTGCTCTCCTAGTGTCATTTTAAAAATAAAAAGAAATTCAGAAATCGCAAGCAATTCGAATGCTTGAGTACTAAAAGTAAAGGTGTTTATTAAACTTATCCATTGTAAGTAAGGTTGTTTACTTGAATTGTGTAATACAAAGGTTATAAAACTGGTGAGGAGTCGAAATTTGGCAAACATAAAAATTCTAAGAAACGCTCATGAAAACTTATTATTGAAAATACATAAAGTAGCTAAGATAATCAGTAAAGATTATGGCAGGTAATATATTTTAAAATTTTTAGAATAGATTTATTTTGAAATAGAAAATAGTTACTGCTCCCACACTTTTGGACGGTGGTGTATGTTTGAAGTGTGTACCCATTAAAATATGGTAATAATAATACGAATTAATAGTTTTCGTGTGGTGTATATTATTCTCAAAAAAATTATGCGCCCATTATTCCAACTACCCTAACTTTCCGGAAATGTAAAATAATCGAATGCAAACAATTCAACTTCTCGTAGGTGATCTACAAAAAAAATGTTTTCTTCAACTACCTTTGCAGAGTCACACAACTTATACATAATGAATACCTTTTTCAAAAAAGAAAATAACGGAAATGAACATGGCGAAGCCCTGATTCTAAGACAAAGAATGAGACAGATTTTATAATTTCCACCCAGAAAAATATAATACACGATGTATCAGTCCTAAGTAAATGTACAGTTGGCAGCGACCACAGAATGGTCAGAGCAAAGATGTATAGGTTACAAAAGAGAAAAGGGAAGACCAAGTATACGGTGGAGAGATGACTTCCAAGATGTTACAGGAGCACAGTGAATACCGTTAGCTATGGACAAAGAAAGATGGAAAATTTTGGGGAATGCCTACGTGCAACAGTGGATGGAGAAAGGCTCATCGTGATCGTGTGACCTATAGCGGATTCCTTCTGAATATTACTTTAGCCGATCTTTCATATTTCGTAAATATCGTCAATTCACTATTATAATATGAAGGCAGTTTTATCCATATAATTTATAGACATAGATCTTAAGAACTGATTGATTTTCCATTTCCCCTTTCTCTAAATTAACCTTCCTACCTTCAATACATATTATAAAAATAAAGTCCTCCGCCGTGTCGGACTGTCTGTACGTCATTTTCTCAGTAACTACTCAACGGATTTTATTCTGGTTGTCACAAATGGATAGAGTGTTTCACGAGGAAAGTTTATGTGTATAATTTGTGGATATTTTTTCTAAATTAACCGATCTATGACGATGAATGTCAGATGAAGTCGGAAAAAAGCAATCGTCGGAGAGATATTTTCGTCTAAATAGTTAGAGATATGTGAAAACAATGTAAGACAATATTGTTCACCTCAAATAGTTCAACAAGAAAGTCCGCGACAGCACATGTCTATCTATAAAGGTTAATCCAAATTATCGAAGTAAAGATGTTAAAAATAGACGTGTCATAATACTTCAAGTAAAGAGAGTAATTTAGGTAGGAAAATATAAATTCTTATTAAATTAAGTGCGTTCTTTGTTTTGTGCATTTAATGAAGATAAAAACTGTCTTAAAATTGTAACATTTAGATGAATAGTGTAGATTTTACAAAGGCGTTTTTGAACTCGCGCCGCCCACAAACGGATTTTGAAAGTAGGGACTCCTATGTTGCTGGGTATTTTAAGTTCACCACAATTATGATGTTCTGCTGTAAAATTCCGTGTATTTTCTTATGAGCCTCAAATCTGCATTTTTTTTTGACATTTTTGGACCCACTCCAGTGAATAGTGTTGCCAACTTTGCGTGAAGAATTAGTTTTTCGGCTGTCTAGGGTAGTGTGTAATGGAGTTAGGTTAGATGTCAAAAGGACCTTATGAGACAGTGTTGCTAACTCTATATGAAGTGGCATTTTCTTGGTTGAAGATGTTCATCGTCGTCGAGGTGTGTGTATGGTGGTGCTGGTTGTAGGTCAAAAGGGCGGTAATGAAAATAGCGATGAAGGATTGGTTAACCAAAAGGTCCTTGTTATGGTGATGAAGGGTGTGCTAGCCGCTAATGAAATTAGTAGGTTTTTTTTTTGTAAAAAGTTGATCAAAGAGGCATTAGAGAGGGGTACTGGTTGATTTCTGATAAAAAGGTTGTTAAAAACGCATTAGAAGAGGGTTGATTTGTGTGTATGTAGATGTGAAAAAGGCATTAATGAAGTTAGTGGGGTTGCTTTTTTGATATAAAGATGATGAAAGAGGTCTAATATGAGGTGGTTTTTGTTAAAAGGGTGGCTGTCAAAAAGGTTGGGTCGTCTTTTGTTAAAAAGTAGTTGAGAAAGGCCTTATATGAGGCAGGAAGAGGATACGATAGTCCTCAAGTGTTTTTTGTTGTTTAAAAGATGTTGGAAAAGGAATTATATGGGGTTAGAAGATAGCTGGCTTAGGGCAGAAAAGGGTAAGCCAAAAAGTCCTTATTATTGTGGAAAAGGTCATGATGATGATGACTAGAGGTAGGCTAGACTAAGCCAAAAAGTCCTTATTATGATAATGAGGGGTCGGCTGATCAAAACGACATTGAGAGGTACGCTGAAAATATTCTTTTATGAGGATAATTTCCCCTCATTTTTGGATGGCGTTAAGTATCAATACATAGTGTAAAGTCCTCCGCTGCGTCTGTCTGCCTACGTGTCAATTTACTTAGTAACTACTAAACGGATTTTATTCCGGTTTTCACTAATAGATAGAATGTTTCACGAAGACTGTTTGTTCTGGCACCCGGGGAAGAGACACTTAATGTGGTGTATAAAGAAATATTTTAAACTAGCTTAAAAAAGTTTTCAAACATGTTATTTTTGTCTACACTAAATTATAATGAAGAATTAAACAATAACATAACAACAACTCCCGTGCGGAGCCTGGTATATTATAGACAAAGAATTTTATGTTTCTTGTTAGGAAAGCTTACCTCATTTCCTTCATAATCCTTTTATTGTTAATATAGAGACTATTGGTACATGTAAAATCTGCGTGGTAAATATGTTGATTTGATACTAAGGTGCAATCAATATTTGGTTGACACACGGTGTAGAAATGTGGTCTCAATCTTCCTGAAAAAAAAAACGTGTAGTTATAGACATCATCTATTCTATATTCTATATATATATATATATATATATATATATATATATATATATATATATATATATATATATATATACTCGTATATATATACATATATTATAAAACAGAACGTCTCTCTGTTTGTCTGTCCGTTAGTGCGCTCACTCGAGATCCACTTATCCGATTTACGTGTTTTTTTTTGTTTTTTTTTAAATTCACACATATGTTCTTTGGCCAGGTTTTAGCATATATTGTTATGTTAGGTAACATAAGGAATAAGCAGTAACGATAATAGTGAATCAAGTCGGAAAAAAGTTTGCCGCCAGCGCGCTCTCTTGAAAAAAAACCTAAACAATAATTCTGTAGTCCACGCGAGCGGAGCCGCGGGCACAGCTAGTGTATATTAAAAGCAGACCGATATCTTCCATAACAGAGTAAAAAAAGTAACTGAGTAAAAAAAGTAAAAGAAAAAACGTCAGTAATTACCCACTAGTAACTTACGGACAGGACATTCATGAACCGTACATAAAGAATTACATATCAAAAGGTGGGGGTAAGACATCAATACTTTTAATGAAACCTACAAAAAACAATTGATGTGTTAATAAAAATAAGAGACAAAACTTCAGTAATTACTTACTAGTAACGTAGGGACAGGGCCCTAATATACTGCACATAAACGTGAAATGTCAGGAGTTCCGCAGGGTTTTCACTTGGGGCCGATACTCTTTTCGTTATTTATAAATGATATGAATTCCTGTTTTCAAACATGTAATTAGTTTTTGTATGCTGACGATGTTAAGTTTTGCAGTGTACTAGGCCCAGGTTCTGTAGGTTTGCAGTCTGATTTCAACAGGTTTATTGCTTGGTGTAAGCATATTTTTTTTTTAAAATAACGTATTTCAATGTAAGCCTATTATCTTCTTTAAAAGTCGTAATCCCGTCAGAACAGTTTGTCCTATTAATAATTTGGCTATTGACAGTATCTCCTCAATTAATGACCTTGGGATTATTTTTGACATTAAGCTAACTTTTAACTTGCATATCGATAACATTGTTCTGAAGGGTTTCAAGTGCTTGGCTTTATTAACAGAAATACCTAGCATATCAGTGACACAAGGGCACTTACCTGCCTTTACAACAGTCTCGTTCCTAGCATTTTAGAGTATTGCTCTGTGATATGGTCTCCATGTTATACTTGTCATGTTGACAGGCTTGAAAGGGTTTACAAGTTTGTTAAATATCTTCTGTATAAACTTAATTTTCTATATTATACTGTAACCCATAAAATTAGACTTTGGCTCTGTGGTTTTAAAAATCCTGAACATCGACGAAGAAATGTCTTATCTCCTATTCCTTTGGAAGCTTTTTAACGATTATTTTGACTATAGCTATTTGCACGGCTCTGTTTTATTGTTAGTTCTAATGAGACGTACTAGGCAATTACAATTATTTTATGAACCGTATCACAGAACAAGTTATGGTTTAAGCGCATTTGTCCCGTTATTAATTACAATAGATTCTTTTTTGACTGTAATATTCTTTTTGTTTTCCTAGTTTCGTTTATGTGGTGTACGTGTACTGTGTTATATTTTAGTTTTTAATATCTGTATGTCTGTCAAAGGCGGAGAAGTATATATGTATCTATGTATATATGTATCTATGTATGTATGTATGTATGTATGTATGTATGTATGTATGTATGTATATATATATATATATATATATATATATATATATATATATATATATATATATATACATATATATATACATATATATATATATATATATATATATATATATATATATATATATATATATATATATATATATATATATATATATATATATATATATATATATATATATATATATATATATATATATATATATATATATATATATATATATATATATATATATATATATATATATATATATATATATATATATATATATATATATATATATATATATATATATATATATATATATATATATATATATATATATATATATATATATATATATATATATATCTTCTTCTTCAGTCTTGAGTCGTCCACTGCTGGACATAGGCCTCCCCTAAGTTCCTCCAAGCCACTTTGATATTATCTCTTTCCTGCAAAAGCCTTTATGTCATCGGTCCATCTTTTTTGTGGTCTTCCCACACTTCTTTTGTATGCCCTAGGTCTCCATTGCATTATTCGATCTGACGATTGTTCGGAGATTTTTCTTTCGACATGCCCTATCCAGCACCATTTTTGTCTTGCGACTCGTTGCATAATGTCAGTTATCTTGGTTCTCTTTCTAATTTCAATACGACTTCTGCCAAGCATAGCTCTTTCCATGGCATGTTGTGCTATTCTCATTCTCTCTTTACTCTTTTTCGTTAGTGTCATGGTCTCTAATCCATATGTCATAACCGGCAATATACAAGAGTCAAATTCTTTTTTCTTCATACAGTTTGGTACTTCTTCGTTTCTTGGGATCGCTTTCAGTTTGGAAAATGCCATCCAACTCAGCCTGATTCTTCTGTTTACCTCCGCTGTCTGGTTTTGTTTTTCTATTTTTATTAGATGTTCGAGGTATACATACTGTTCAACCGACTCTATATGTTCTGTTTCTACTGTGAACTGTTTTGTGCTGTTCAACATTACCTTTGTCTTATTTAGGTTCATCTTTAGACCAATGGTTTTTGCTGCTTCATTCAATTGTTTCATCATGTCTTCAAGTCATCAGGATCATTGCTAGTGAGAACCATATCATCAGTAAAATGCAAGTATGTAAGATGTTTTCCTTCTATATTTATACCATAATTGTTTCAACTCAGTTTTTTAAAAATATTCTCCAGCGCCGCTGTAAATAGTTTTGGGCACATTGGATCGCCCGGTCTCACGCCTCTGTTGATAGGAATTTTTGGGGTGTACGTATCTTCGTTTATTTTTATCATAGATTTGGCGTTTTCGTAGATATTTTTAATTAGGGTTATATACCGTGAATTTACTCTTGGTCTATTTAGGACTTGAAGATCCACAGTGCCGAAGGCCTTTTTGAAGTCTACGAAACACATCTAAAGGTACCTTGTATTCTTCACACGTCTCTATTAATGTTCTCACTACCTGTAAGTGGTCTGTGGTAGAGTAGCCCTTCCTAAACCCTGCCTGTTCCACTGGCTGATAGAAGTCGAGTTTGTTTGTTACACGGGATGTTATGATTCTAGTGAACAATTTGTATAATTGTGAAAGGAGGCTAATAGGTCGGTCATTCTCTATGTTAGCCGCGTCTTCTTTTTTGTATATTAAAACTACTTCTGCGTTTCTCCAATTTGCAGGAATTTTCCCTTCTAATAAACATAGGTTTAGAAGTTGTTTGATTACTTTGAATAATGCTTCTCCTCCGAATTTTAGCATCTCGGTCGTTATTCGCTCTTCGCCAGGTGAACGGCCATTTTTCATTGATTTGAGTGCTTCTTCAATTTCAAAAGTTGTTATTTCTGGAATTTCTTCGGACTTCAAGTTTGTAATTTTTTGATTTGTGCTTAGATCACTGGGTGATAGGTTTTTTAACTTATATAAGTCGGTGTAAAAGTTAGCTATTACTCTAGATACTTCAACCTTGTCCGTGATTATTGTTCCATTTTCATCTTTTATTCTGTTGAGACGCCGTTTCTTAGATGTTAGTTGTGATTTTACGATTTTCATATTCTTGTTGTTCTCTATAGCATCCGTAATTATTTTCGTATTATAACCTCTGGTATCTTTTCTTATGCCTTTACATATTTCCCTATACTCCTGTGTCCCTCGATTTAGTTTTCTTCTCTTCTCCATTAATTTTATTGTTCCTTCACTAATCTTTTTGTTTTTTGATGCTTTATTTTGGGTAGCAATTTTTCTCACTGCAATGTTGATGCTTTGTGTTACTTTTTCCAACAGTTTGTCTAGTGTGGTTTCCCTTTGCTTCGTTATGACAGTGAGTTTTCATTCTAGTTGGGTATTTAATCTGATTTTGATTTAGGTCAGTTCGGGTTGGATTTATGTTTGCAAATCATTTTGTTTCGTTCTTGTGTGGTGTTTATTTTTACCGTTGCTCTTACTAGTCTGTGACCACTTTCTGTGTGAAAACAATTTAGTACTGACACATGTGATGATATATTTATGCGTATATATATACATATATATATATATATATATATATATATATATATATATATATATATATATATATATATATATATAATGTTTTTTTTTATTTATCGGGTTTGCGGTCTGTGACAATTAACACTCGATTGCTGTTAAACTCTCTATATTTCGTTGTACTTCACAACTTCATCGGAAGAAACTATAATTTTTAGAAAAAACAGTGTGTCAGGAAATTTATTTGTAAATAAATAGTTATTTTAAAAACTTACCAACTAACAGATGGTCACAACATTTATAAAAAATAAAGGAACATCGACTACATTAGACACATAACAGAAACAAGAAAATACTTATGCACAGTGACAAATAACAGTTAACAATGAACTAATCTAGGCTATAAATCCGAAATCGGACCAAAAATGAAAAAACTATTATCAAATACAGTGGTTTAGTTATTCATAAGGAGGTTCAGTTATTGACTTGTAAAATTTATAAGTTTAAAATATTACAATACATTACACTTAATTTACTGGTATTTGCCTTATAATTAACACAGTCCTTATGTTTGTTTTTGTGACACATTTCAAGAAAAAGCCGATCCTTGCAATTATTTACTCTCTCCAAAACTTCCACATTCCACACAAAATCGAACTGATGTCCCGTTTTTAAAACATGGTCAACCAAGGCACATGACCTCTTATTTATTCGACAATCGCTTTTGTGTTGTGTAATTCTTTGTTTTATCCACTGCGATGTCTGTCCGATATAACATGAAACACAACCCAAACAGGACAACTTGTAAACTACATTGGTGTTATAAAGTAGAGGGGGTCTCTGTTTGAGTTGGGTAAACAAGGTACGGCGACTGAGACTGTTATATTTAACTGTTTTAATGTGTGGGAAATCTTTGAAGATGGAAACCATTGAATCTGTCAATCCGCGCACAAACGTAACTTTTTATATCTGAGAACATTGTAAGTTTCCTCTGTAGGACCATCAAAATTGTTAGAATTGTAAATAAGTTTTTTCAAAATGTGTTTTGGATACCCATTGTTGAAAAAATTTTTATATAACTTGGTCAGATTGGCAGGCAGGTAACTCTCGTGGCGAATATGTGTTATTCTGTTCTCCATTGCTATTATGCTATTATATTTTTGGTTCATAGGGTGATTTGAAAAATAGTTAATAAACCTGTTGGAAGCTGCAGGTTTCTGCTACCAATTCAAAATTAACACATTATCCTCAGTTCTAATGACCTGTGTATCCAAAAAAGGGATGCTACCATTATTCTCATGCTCGATGGTAAATTGCAAATGACTGTTGAAAGAGTTAAAAGTATCTAACATTTTTTTAGTACAATTCGAACAAATGATATCGTGAACGTATTTATAAATGAATGGGACGTCAAACTGAATGTGCCAATACAACATCAAGCAAATGATCTAAAACTATATTGGCCAACACGGGACTTATAGGAGATTCCACTGGGGTTCCAAATATTTGTTTATAAAATTCATTGTTGAACCCGAAATATGTGTGTTCAAAAATAAATCTTATGAGTCTCATGAAATTGATACTTGACAACCTAGTGTGCGCTTCAATCAACAACCACTTGTCTTCCAGGATTTTTAAAACCAGCTCAACAGGAATGTTGGTAAATAAGGAGACCACGTCCAACGATATCAACACATGACCTTGTGGTAATCGCAACCCATCTATCATGTTTACAAAAGAGAAAGTATCTTTTATATTCTGTAATGTCTGATAGAGCATTATTTAATATATTAGACAGGAATTTTGAAATGTTATAAGTAGTGGCATTAATTGAGCTTACAATTGGTCTTAAAGGTATGTCGGGTTTATGTACTTTTGGAAGACAGTACAATTTGGGGAAATGTGAATTATAAAGCGACAGGTGTTTTGCGACCCCCACACTTATTTGGTTGTTTGTTTTAAGTTCCTTTATTAAATTGTTATATGAAACCTGTATTGTTGTGGTTGGATCTGTACGTAGTTGTGTGTATGTTGATGAATCGCTTAATAATAACTCAGTCTTGGCAATATATTTAGTTTTATCCATTACAACGGTCTAGTGTGGTTTATTATATATATCTTCTTCTTCTTCTTCCTTCTTCATTGTAGGTACAGTTGCCTGTTCTTTCTTCGTAGTTTGCCTAATCGTAATTGATGGTAAGGTTATCGCTCCACCTTTTCCGTGGCCTTCCCGCACTTCTTCTTCCCATTGGTGATTTATCGCGTGTAATTCTCACGATTCTTTCTCGATTTTTCGGTCTATATGTGCGTTCCACTCGCGTTTTCTTTCGAGGATCCACTTGTTAACCTCTTCCACCTGACATGCTCGTCTAACGTTGTCATTTCGCTCCCTGTCCAGCATAGTCTTTCGGGCTATTTTTCGTAAGACTTTCATTTCGCATGTCAAGTCACCTTTTAGTTTTTGTTGTGTTTGGCAGGGTTTCTGCTGTGTATGTCATTATTTTATAAATTCTTGACTTGGTCCCGATTCGCAGGTGTTTGTTGTTCCATATAGTGTCATTCAGGCACCCGGTTACCTTCAATGCTTTGTTTCTTTGTTGTCTTACTTCTGATTCGACATCCCCTTGTCCAGAAAGCTCTATGCCCAAGTATTCGAATGCCATTTCTTGCTGGATAATTTGGTCGTCAACAACGAGTTCACATCTGATGGGTGTTTTAGATGTCGTCAAGCTTCTTGCTTTAGAGGCAGATATTATCATATTAAGAGATTTGGCTGCAGAGTTGAAGTGGTGTAGTCGCCGTTGTAGGTCGTCCTCGTTCTCCGCCACCAGTACTGCATCATCAGCGTAACAAAGGATTGTGATATTTCGATTGCCCATTTTGTACCCTTTTAGTTGTCTTATGATCTCATCCATCACCACGTTGAATAGTAGTGGGCTCAGAGAGTCACCCTGTCGGATTCCTTTTTCTACGGGTATTGTTCTGGTTAGTTCTCCATCGATTCTGGCCTGTACCTTGTTGGCGCTATATATGTTTTCTATGACCTTGATTAGATTATAGGGTACTTGTCTATTATATAGTAAGTGTACATCTTGTAGCTGGACTCGGTCAAATGCCTTCTGGAGATCTATAAAACACATGTATGCAGGTTTATTATATTCGATGGATTTTTCTGCAATTTGTCTTGTAACGAACGAAAACTGCATTTGTGCACGATCTTCCTGTTCTAAAACCTTGTTGCTCATCTGACAGGGAGATGATACTATTCATATTATTGGTAATTATTTTAGTTATTAGTTTCAGTGTGGTATTGAGTAAGTTTATGGCTCTATAGTTTTCTGGCAGTTTTTTGTCTCCCGTTTTTAAACATGAGGATGGTGATGCTGGTCCGACATTCGTCTGGTATTCTATGGTGCGCGAAGATCTCCTTGGCCAATTGGGTTATCTGCTGAACGAGATGCTGCTCCCCATACTTAAGTAGTTCATTTGGAATGCTATCTAGACCGGGGCTCTTTCTGTTCTTTAATTGTCGAAGTGCCACTTCTACGTCTGTGCTCTCTATTTGGATGTTTTCGTTGCTGACTATTTATATATATATATATATATATATATATATATACATATATATATATATATATATATATATATATATATATATATATATATATATATATATATATACATATATATATATATATATATATATATATATATATATATATATATATATATATATATATATATATATACACACATATACATATAGTGTATGTGGAGTTCGAATAATATTCTCAATTTTTGAGAAGCTATCTTTATGCTTGTCACATGTTTATGCCATTTACTTCTAAATTAACGCCCAACAAATTGAGTGACGATGCTAGAGGAAGAGAGTGCCCTGATATAACTATGTCGGGTTCTTTAAAGTTAACTGCCTGGGTTTTTGTAGTGTTAAATTCTACTTCGTTACTGTCACCCCAAGACAGAATTTCTTCCAGGTCTTTGCTAAGTTGAACGACTTCCTGCTGCCTGCAGATATTTGCATGAGTAGCTGATGTTCGAGCGTTCAAAGTGAAAAGAAATAAGCGTGTTGTCATCTGCAAACCTGTAGATTGGATTCCTTGTCCTTTTCCGTAATTCGTTGATGTAAATAAGAACAAGTGTAGGAGACAGTATGGAGCCTTGGGACACACCGGCGTCGATAATGAAAACAGGAATTGAGTTATCAGTAAAAAGAAGAGTCCAACAGTTATTATTTATTTTTAAAATGCATCAGTAGCTTTAAAGCACTTGAAAGCACTTATTTGACACCTCATTATTGTTTTGAGTGAATTCATCTAAGAACTTTTCTAATAAATCGTCGCTACTTAATGACTCGTAGATGGGTTTAATTACCCTTTGTAATAACTTAGGTAATGGGGCCTTATGGACAAAAGTTGTTAATGAACCTTCAGCCTTAGCTTTCTGCCAATCACACCAATTGTCATCACCTGGAGGACAATAAGAAAGCTGAGGATTCTCGTCTGTAGATGGTATGGTAATAGGTCGCCCATACTGTTTTTTTCCATATACTCCAAAGAATTTATATTATTTCTTATTGCCAGTCCATAATACCAGGTGTACAAGTATGAAATGCGGATTTTTTTAAAAAAAAAAACATGTTAAATTCAGAAGAATGATAAAACGTGTTTTATTCAAAGTATGCTTCATCGCTTGTTATACATTTTTCCCATCTTTCGGGCAATTTGTAAATACCACGCCAGTAAAAATCTTCCCATTTTGCTGTGAACCAATCATCGAGCAATTTTTTCACATCTTCGTACGAACCAAAGCGCTGCTCAGCAAGTGCGTGACCCATCGATGCAAACAAGTGGTAATCGGAAGGAGCCAAGTCTGGTGAGTAAGCCGCATGGGGTAGAACTTCCCAGCTGAGTGCTTCCAACGTGTCGCGAACTGGTTTTGCCGTATGTGATGGAGCATTGTCATGAAGAAAAATGACTTTGTGTTGCCTCTTTCGGTATTCTGGCCTTTTTTCAAGCAGCGAACGATTCAAATCGGTAAATTCTTGTTGGGAACGTTTAGTATTAACCGTTTCCCCAAGTTTTAACGGCTCATAATAGACCACGCCCCTCTGGTCCCACCAAACACAGAGCATCGCCTTTCTGCCACAGCGATTCGGTTTTGCGGTCGATGTGGATGGTGCGCCTTCGTCTACCCATGATTTTTTGCGCTTGGGATTCTCAAAATAAATCCACTTTTCATCCTCTGTAACTATACGATGCAAAAACGACTTCCTTTTGTACCGAGCGAGCAAAATGTCACACGTGTTTTTGCGCTTTTCCATTTGCCTATCGTTCAACCCATGTGGTACCCATCTACCGGTCTTCTGAATCTTTCCCATCTCTCGTAGCCGATTGGAAACAGCTTGTTGACTAACGCCCAATTGCTCGGCGAGTTTTTTTTTAGTGTTTGCGAAACATCTTTGTCCAACAATGCTTGCAATTCCACATCTTCGTATTTTTTTGGCGTTCCTTGTCTGCAACATCGAAGTCACGACTTTTGAAACGCCGAAACCATCGTTCACACGTATCTTGCGATGGAGCATGTTCACCATAAGCTTCTCGAAGTAATCGGTATGATTCAACAGCAGTTTTCTTCAAATGAAAACAAAAAATTAATGCTGTCCGCGAATGCTCTTTGTTCGGTATAAATTTCGACATATTGAACACAACAACACTATGCACACATTTTTCCAATTTATTACTCGTGCGCGTCTGACACTTGTTGATGACACAACAAAATGGCGCAGTGTCAAGTCTTTATAGCACAAACTGCATTGCTGCATCTGTTGTCTAAAATCCTCATTTCATACTTGTTCACCTGGTAAATGGTGTATGGTACCAACCAAAATGGTAAAGGTATCAACATGTAAAATCTATTTTATTATTTTTTTGTACTTGTCCTTAAATATGTTCTTATTGGGTATTTATTTTTTAATTACTGATAAGGATATTTTTCTTGAAATTAACATTTTAACGATTTATCTATTAATTTCACTGTCAGTTTTCCTCTGTCACCGAGACTTGATCGTCGAGGTTGCTTTGATGTTTCAGGCTCTTGTTTTAATGAATTCGATTTTTTAATATCATTTACTAATTTTCGGAGTCGCGAACCCATACGTTTCTGAACGTGTCCATTACACTTCGTCTTCATCACTTCTATGTCGTTGTAGAGTTCAGCTTTTGCAATCGCAGAAAATGTTTTTGAATCTCCATTTCTGATGTAGTACTGGTACTTTACACCAAGTAACTCTTCCGACCTTTGAAACATACTTACTACGGTGCCGGACTCCATTTTCCCTGCGCTTCCGTTGTGATTTGCAGAGTACGATGCTTTATGTTCATCAAACCACGATTCATACTCTGCAGCATTCTTATCTTTTTCATGACTTTCACATTCTTTGCCATAACCACTTTTTACAATAAAGTCTACCACTTTTCCAGGGAAATGTCCAATAAGTGTAGCTACACCAAAGAGAGATGAAAATCCTCTTTTGATCCACGTGCTATCACCAGACACAATTATTCCATCACTACGTAATTCTAAATTTTTTTCTTCTGCAATTTCTGATTGTTCGTTTTTAGTAACAAACTTCATTGATGCTGCAGCAACAGTTTTCGCGGCTCCTCCGACATTACAGATAATCATATTATAAGTTCTTTGGGTGATACAAGTTGGTAGATCCATAAGACCACAAAAAAGTTGCATAGCCTTCAATCATTCGCCGAGCAGGCGCATAGTAAATGAAAATCTTCTATTCATTTAATATGCCATTGAGTTGATAAGTGTGGCTGAATTTAAGCTTTTAATATCTTCATTATACTTTGTACAAAATACAAGTTTAAACTCAAGCCCACGTATACTTTTTTTGACAAATTTCACATCACCACCACATTCTCGGCAAGCAAGTCACTCAGCGACTCCTAAAAAAATTGCAGCAAAATGAATAATGTGATACGAAAAAATTTTATCACACGAAACATCCATTGATTGTCCCCGTAATTTTTTCGCGGTTGTACTTGTAAACTAAGTCTCAGACTCCATTACTGCAGCTGTAGGAGGACCTCGCTTTTTCTTCGGACGAATATATCGTTGATTTCGTTTTCCTTTTAGATCAATGGAACGACGTTTCAACATTTTTAAAATTTACGAGAAAATACCCTACTGTACACTTCGAAAGACGACAATTAACCAATGTTTGAATTATAAACTCCACTAATGGATGTAAAATTCTAACGACTTTATTTTCAAAAGAAACTTATTGCCAAAAGAAATCTGAAACGCAGCTACGGAGAGGCGCGGCATTGAGACAGGTAGCGGTCCCAATCCGTTATCAGGTCACATTTAATACTATTACTTTGTAATGGACTGGAATTTTCTTAAAAAAATTTTTTTAATAATTTTTAGCAGTATAGAGAATGAAAATCCGTAAAAAAATCAAATTTTTGAAAATTCGAGGTGAATGTAACCTCTTAAAGCGCTTCAAAGCTCCACACCCCAAGTTTTGGACATGCATAATGTAAAACGCAGCATATTTATTACAATCGCATCCATAACTTGCGAACTGATAACCTTTCTACACTATTCTTTCTCTATTTAATATTTCAATAAGCATTTTTTTTATTTATTTTAAGTATCCCGTCATGACCTAAATCTACCCACACCGAATCGTTAACATAACGATCTTAGAAACTACCGATCTAATCTGAAATTTAAATTACATACCAACAGTGTATTTCATGACATCAGTTGTTAATTGTGAACACGCCGCTCCAAAAGCAAATATTCCTATCGCACAATAAGCATTGTAAACCCAGTAAGGAATGCTTCTTCCTAAGAAGTAAAAAGTTCTTCTATCATTTGGTCGATTAAAAATTTCGGTGAGAGTCATCTGAAAAAAAAGGAAAGTTTTAATACATTTTACTCTTGTTTTAGCAATAACTAGTACACGTTTAATTTATTAAATAACTCTGATTCCATGAAAAATGCAAAAACCGACCACAAATTATCACAAGGGTACATATATATATATATATATATATATATATATATATATATATATATATATATATATATATATATATATATATATATATACATTTATATATATATATATATATATATATATATATATATATATATATATATATATATATATATATATATATATTCATATCAAGAATATTTTAAGCTCTACCATTACAATCTCATTATTTCTTCTAAGAATGATGGCTTGAAATAAATTTAAACTAATACCGCTAATTTCAGTTATTTACACCCAGCACTAAATTTAGCACTTACTCTTCATTCATAATTATTCCTTGCCTTCTTTTTTTATTACTAAGGAATGCAAGAGACTACATTAAATTTAGAAATAAAACTTAGACATCAAAGAACGTACAAAATCTGGCAAAATAGATACGAAGGTGGATTCAAAAGAACAACACATTTTTCTGCTAAAGTCCTTTTTTATAACACAGTCTTCTTTTAGGTCAAAACACTTACCGCAGCGTTTGTTAGAACCCTTTAGTATCTCAGTATAATACTTTTTATTCATATTCAAAAAATATTAAGCACCTATATTCAGCATCCGAAAAAAAATTGCTACATAGCTATATTTTCAAATTTAGAAAGATAATTATTATTTAATTACAATGTTAACTTCTGTAAGTAGTAAAGAATTTTGATTTTAGACAAATGAGGACGTTTTTTTCTTAATTTTCCCGTCCAAAGTTTATAGATATTCAGAACAATATTCTTCTGCGGTAATTTTACCCATTTCCAAGCAGCCCAGAGAATGATGGCCATCACCTTGTCAGACGATGCTGTCCATTGCTTAGGCTGTTGTTTTGTCTCCGGACTGTAGTGGTAGCTTCGTTGACAGTCCTTGCTATCCTTCTGAAAATTAATCCATGGTCGTTCATTACCATTGGATGCCCACTTTTTCCGTCATTGCATATATGCTCAGAGTGTTCCTCGTCCAAAATACTCATTCTCTCACATCTGAACTCAGCAGCCAACATTTTTATAATTAATAAAAAAGAAGAGGCATTTCGATACACTGAAAATATTTTAATTTTGATCCATGTTTGATTTTATCCCAGTTTACACATTTTTGATAAGCTACAAAGAATAAAGCAATCGTGATATCGTCATTAGATTTAGTTCTTCATGTTTCCTTCACTGCCGTCTATCATAAAAATAGTTAACTTTCAATGATATCTTGCATCTTATGGGTTAAGGTGTATGTAACACGTCGAATTTTTAAAAAATGTGATTTTTCCTTTTAATGATTTTTATTCTTATCTCTTATTAAATAACACCAAGATGCAAGAGAAAGAAGGCATACAGTACGAAGCTTGAATAGGAGATTAGCCGTAAGTTCACTTTTTATCTACTCGAAACTTTAAACGCATTTTTCTCGAAACAGACACTGACTGCAATATTACTTAGTCAATTTTTAATATATTTTTAACTTTTCTTTTTAATTCTTAATAATTGCTTTTTTTACAATATGTCGAGAGGTTTTTTTTTTAGATTTTCCTAATAGACAGTTTTTTATAAATAATTAAACATAAATTTTTTGGTCGAAAATTGCATACTAAATAAACACTGTAAATTTTTTATTTTTGAAAAAAAACCCTTCGATAATTTTAACTACTACTACTAAAATTTTCTTATAATTTAAAGTACAATAAAAATATATAATCGCCATTCCTTTGTCTTATTCACTTAATAATCTTTAAATTTTTTTTTTAATATACATGCTTTTTGCAGCGCCCAGATGTATGTAAACTTTTCAATTTTCTCCAGTACTATATACATATATCAAATTCTTTGCCACATATAAATCTCACTTTTATAGGATGGCAGGTAAATCTGGAGCTTGAAAATCAAATAAAGGCGGTCGGTGCTTTTGAGTTTTTGTTAATAAAACAGGCAAATATCCTCTTCTTTATTTCGGTAGGATTTTGACAGAAAAATGTAGGTGAGATATTTCAGTACATTTTAAGATTGTGGAAGGAATTTAGTTTTTTGGCTTTGTGGAAAATATGTCTTATTCACATACCTTTTGTTACTATGTAAATAATAATACGATTATTTATCGTATCTAGATATGATCGAATTAATCAGGCTAAGAATTTTTTTGCCAACTCATTAATTACAAGGCACAAAGAAAACAATTGATGAAAATTGTTTTCTTATCTGGTACCCCATGGGCAGTTGTCTCCTTTCGTCTGCCTTGAGCTGGTACACGTACTGAATTAAAGAAATATGAAGATGTGTCGATGATATGTTCGATAAGTGACACAGTTTAACTTAACCGTAGTAAGTGAGAATTCAAAATATTTTTAATTTATGGTGATAAAGCTTGTTTTCTTGCTGCCGCCTTCAAGGTTTGATACGATTTTCAAATCATCAGTAAACTTAATATACCAGATCTTTTTGTCATATGTTGACCTCATGGTAGAGTTTTTATTAAATTTAACAAAAACACACCCTCTCAAACTAAAGGTATTATCAAAACGAATTCCAGGAAAAAATCTCAATGAAACTAACAATATTTAACAATCCTTGCCCTTTTAACCACTTTCCCTTAAGGCTACATCACTAGAAACTATAGGTTCTTTTTCCACTTTAAGTATTATGTTATATGTGTATGAAATTTGAAATTAATATATCATTTCTTTCAAGAATTACCTGGTCCTCCTGTATCATGACAACACACCGGCCCACACTTCGTTCTGTATGCAAAGCTTTTGGCGAAAAATTCTATGACTACACAGCCCCACAAAAAAAAAAGTGGGGTATACTTTTGATGCGATATATCAGATCCGTAGTATTTTTGCCCGCTGATCACGAATCTGACGTCAGAATATCGCCATCACATCTCAATTTTTTCCTAACCTCAAAAAATAGGTAAAAATTAGTAAAAATTAAGAAAAATATACTCCTAAAAAATTGATTCAAGCTTTTTCATGAATCCAAAGTTGTTTTAATATGTATTCGGACACGCTAAGCTAATATTCATCGGTTGGATTAAGCCATACAGTTCTGTTTTCTTTCTAACCTCAATAAATCAGACAGATATAGTGCTTCTCGAATGCAAAAACGAATTCAAATTAAAATTCAACCGATTCTTACCAAATTTGGTACACGGGGGTTTTTTGGGTTGCTGATCATGAATCTGAGGTCGGATTTGCAAAATTCAAAATGGCGGATCCAAGATGGCGGACAAAATTTTTGAAAACCAACCGATTCCTACCAAATTTGGTATACAGTTGGGGAATCCTCAAACCTGATACTCTTAAACCCAAAACCCTGAAACCTTAGACTCCCACACCCTGTAACCTCAAAAAATAGACCTCAATAACCCTGTAACTTTAAAAATGAGACCCAATAAACTCAAAACCAGGACTTTTAAACCATATACTCTCAAATAGTAGACCCTTAAGCCCTAGAATTGCGAAGGTTAGACCCGCGCCTAACTTTCCTTTTTTTGGCTGTATCTTGTTCTTTTTTCCGCGAATGACCTATTCAAAGGCTTTCTGCCCAAACGCTTTTGAGGACTTGTTTCTCTTTTTAGCGACCAGCAATAGTTCGCTAGCATATGGTCATCCCATCGTCCTTGATACGATTTTCTATGATTTTCAGATCTTGGTGAAAACGTTCCCCTTGCTCCTCACTGTAGTCACCAAGATTATCTGGGAAATCATCGATGTGGGAGTCCAGGAAATGTAATTTTAGATTCATTAAGCAACCTAATGTTTGAAAATTTTTTACCATTTTCTCGACTATTTCTTTGTACTTAGGACTTTTATTATTTCCCAAAAAGTTTGTTGCGACTTCTTTAAAACTAAGCCAAGCAGCTTTTTCAACTTTATTCATTTTAGTAACAAATAATGAATCTTGAAACAATTTTCTTATTTGTGGCCCGTCAGAAAATTTCGGAAATTTTTTATGCAAATATTTGGAACATGGGCCGTTTGTATCTAATGCTCTCGTGAATTGTTTCATAAGTCCAAGCTTAATGTGAGGCGGGGGAATAAGAACTTTTCCTGGATCTACCAATGGTGGAAACAATACATTATTTTCACCAGGAGTGAACGATTCTCTTGTTGGCCAAATTTTTTTCTTATAATGATGTTCCCTGTCTCTGCTATTCCACAGACATTTATAACAGGGATAAAGTGTAAACCCTGACTGTTGGCCAAGCAATATTGTTACAATTTTCAGATCTCCACAAATTTTCCAGTTATGATCAGCATATTTTATTTTTATCAAAAGCTGCTTCATTTTTTCATATTGCTCTTCCATAACTGTGGAATGAGCAATCGGAATGGGAGCGTAAACGTTGGTATTATGCAGCAAAACTGCCTTAATGCTCCGTTTAGAAGAATCAATGAACAGTCTCCATTCTTCAGGATCGTATGAGTTATTTTGAAATTCATCCATTAGACATTTTACATCGGTACAATATGAAAGTGACAATTCCTCGTCCATTGTGAAATATTTTCGAAATTCTTCATCTCTGTTTCTATAATAAGAAATCGTAGCTTCTGGCTTAAGTAAATGTCTTTTCTTTAAAAAGGAAGCAAGATGCTCTGAACCATCTTTGGATAAGCCTAAATCTCTGACTAGATCACTAAGTTCTGACTGTGATACGAGTATTGGTTCTGGTTTACGGTTGTATGGTAGAAATTCTTTATCTGTGTCACTAGTATATGATAGGTTGTCACTAGAACATTCATTAGTAACAGTGTTTGAATCTTTTTCGACAGTCTCAATGTTTTCGGCATGAACTGATAAGGTGAAATCATTTGTTTCCATAACATCAGCATCAAGTGGTTCAGGAGGCGGATTAATTGGTCTTGTTACTGTCGAAACATCGTTATAAGTAATAGTGCTTTTATTTTTTCGGTTATGCCTAGATACAACATTCATACAAAAGTAGCAATCATTTTCACTGTATGGTCTATTCCATATTGCTGGTCTGGAATATTTAATCGCCTTCTTATTGATGTACAACATTATTTTGCAAGAACTGCAAATGATGTGGGGAACCCAATCTGTATCCTGGTGCTATATTTCAATGTTAAAACAATCCTTATATAAGGTTTTAACACATGGGCTGAAAAGTCCCGGGCCTAACACATAGATGGCGCTAGTTTTATTGCAGTCACCTTTTTTTCAGTTAATACTAACCTTCAAAAGACAGCTGTTAAAATTTCATGATATTCTATTCATTAGTTTGTGAGTTATTGTGCTAAGAGTGACGCTACTTTTGTTATTTTCAAAACAATGGATCAAAAACAATTTCGTGTTTTAATTTTACACTGCTTCTTGATGGGAAAAAATACCGTTCAAGCGAAGCAATGGCTTGAAAAGTGTTATGGGGACTCCGCTCCATCAGAAACAACAATAAAACGTTGGTTTGCTGACTTCAAACGTGGTCGTAGAGACACCGATGATGCAGAACGCAGTGGACGTCCAAATGAGGCGGTAACACCAGAAAACATCAAAAAAATCCATAAAATCGTTTTGAATGATCGAAAAGTGAAGTTGCGTGAGTTAGCTGACATCGTAAAGATATCAAAAGAACGTGTTGGCTTTATATTGCATGAGCATTTGACTATGAGAAAGCTCTGTTCAAAGTGGGTGCCGCGTTTGCTCACTGTTGATCAAAAACAAGAACGTGTTGATGATTCTGAGCAGTGTTTGGCCATGTTTAAACGTAACAAACCGGAATTTTTGCGTCGATATGTGACAATGGATGAAACATGGATCCATCACTTCACTCCGGAATCAAAACGATCGTCATCTGAGTGGACAGCAACTGGTGAACCTCGTCCAAAGCGCCCGAAAGCACAACAATCGGCTGGAAAGGTTATGGCCTCGGTATTTTGGGATGTGCGTGGTGTAATATTCATCGACTATCTTGAGAAAGGAAATACCATCAACAGTGAATATTATATAGCGTTATTGGAGCGTTTGAAGGCCGAAATTGCAAAGAAACTACCGCATATGGCAAAGAAAAAAATTTTGTTTCATCAAGACAACGCACCGTGTCACAAGTCAATCAAAACAATGGCAAAACTACATGAATTGAACTTCGAATTGCTCCCACATCCACCGTATTCGCCAGATTTGGCTCCCAGCGACTACTGGCTGTTCGCAGACCTGAAAAAAATGCTCGCCGGTAAGAAATTTCGCACGAATGAAGAGGTTATCGCTGGAACTGAGGCCTATTTTGAGGCAAAAGATAAATCGTTCTACAAAAGTGGTATTGAAATGTTAGAGCGGCGCTGGAATGATTGCGTTGCTCTTGATGGAGATTACGTTGATGAATAAAGCTAATTTTGAACCAAAAAAAACCGTGTTTTCTTTGTTAGGCCCGGGACTTTTCAGCCCATGTGTTAATCTTATCCGTTATCGGTGACCCGATTTTACTCAATACGTGTTGACAGCAAATATAACAAAATGAATCACTGTTTTTATCGCACTTATGAAAAGTCCTTGTACCGTGAGACCGTTTTCTTGTAGCATTTTACTCTACATGAGCCAAGTCACCCACAGATGAAGAGCTACGGTCGCTGGATGACGACGGCTGCGGGCCCGCTTTCCCACCCTGACCAACCGCGGATACTGGGTTTCCGAGTCCCTGCATCGTAATTCTCTTTCTTCTACCTGCCATGATGGCATCTAAGCCGTTATCCAGGGACTCTGCCGGCTAGTGGAGTAACACCGTTGCCCACCGTCACCACGTGGAGGTGCCCTGGATGCAGGTAGAAGAATAAAAATCGACCGATGAATTTTCTCGGCGTTCAAAATGGCACGAAAACATCTGCCATCTTGAATTTTGCAAATCCTCTCAGATTCGTGATCAGCGACCCAAAAAATCCCCGTGTACCAAATTTGGTAAGGATCGGTTGAATTTTAATTTGAATTCGTTTTTGCATTCGAGAAGCACTATATCTGTCTGATTTATTGAGGTTAGAAAGAAAACAGAACTGTATGGCTCAATCCAACCGATGAATATTAGCTTAGCGTGTCCGAATACATATTAAAACATCTTTGGATTCATGAAAAAGCTTGAATCAATTTTTTAGGAGTATATTTTTCTTAATTTTTACTAATTTTTACCTATTTTTTGAGGTTAGAAAAAAATTGAGATGTGATGGCGATATTCTGACGTCAGATTCGTGATCAGCGGGCAAAAATACTACGGATCTGATATATCGCATCAAAAGTATACCCCACTTTTTTTTTGTGGGGCTGTGAGCTATCATCCCCTCACCCCATGAGTACTTCAGATTTTATAGCGTTAGTTCGTGAACTTTCGAACTGCATCATGTATTGTATATATATATATATATATATATATATATATATATATATATATATATATATATATATATATACATATATATATATATATATATATATATATATATATATATATATATATATATATATATATATATATATATATACATATATATATATATACATATATATATATATATATATATATATATATATATATATATATATATATATATATATATATATATATATATATATTTATATATTCGTAGTTACAAATACAGTTACAACGGATGAATGGACATCGCTAACACCTTCCGCCACTATTAGGTCTAATGCTGAGGATTTCGATGGTTAATCATTTGGCATCTTCTTCTCAATGACCGAGAGCAATCTCAGAACATTTCTAGTCTTTATTACTAATGTAGAAAATAAAAAGAGGGGCTTTCCAAAAGTGCTAAGTATTATTTACTAGATACAATACTATGGAGAAGTGCAAGCTGTTATAAAATACTTCATTTTAAAAAGTTTAGTTCCTAGGGGTGTTCAAAAAAACTTAAATCTCACAGTAAATGATTCTTCTTCTTCGTTTTCGACGATTAAAAAGCGGGGTTTTGAATTTAAACGTAGTTGTGATAAGATGATAAACACTCAGGACGACCAAAAACCTCCACGACTGAGATTGTTACAAAAATTCACAATAGCGTATGCGATCTAGCTGATATTGGAAACATCTCGATCTCTCGGTCATATTCACCACATTTTACACGTTTCTTTGTGATTGCGGCAGCTTTCCGCTAGACTATTGTCGCATTCGTTAACAACTGACCAAAAACGAGTTCGAATGAATGTTTAAACATAATTTCAGTGCATTTCTTCGACGTTTTATAACAGTAGATGAAACATGGATTCATTATTACACGCCAGAGACGAAGGAGCAATCGAAATAGTTGACGGGAGCAGGTGAAATTGCGCCCAAGAAAGCAGAAGACAGATCCATCTGTAGGAAAAGTCATGGCTACGGCTCATTGGGATTCTCATGGTGTTGTGCTCATAGACTACCTACCTACCATCACCGGGGAATGTTATGCTTGAAAGTCGTGGGATTGAATGTAATAACTTAGAAGGGGAGGAAGGGGACTATGTGGAAAAACAAAAAGATCTCTTTAATCTTGCATTTTCTTCGTTAATCCGATAACTTTGGGAACGAACTTGATACTTTAGATTATTGAATGAAAAACATCAATTAAAAAAGGTTTGATTTAAGAAATAGAGTCTTAAGATAACCTGGTTATAATTACGTTATTTCAGAAAAAAAAGTTACTAATTTTAGTAATGAATTCCTAAAGAAATATTTATTTAAAATAGTAGCTTTTTGAAGTTCTAAATATTTACACGAAAGTAGAGAAGTTACAGTTTTAGTTATCTTATACCTATTGTGTCATTCAGCAGCTCAAATGGCATTCATATTTGCTTTGTATTTATTTCGAATGCATTTAAAACAGAAATAATAAACTTACAAACTACCGAGTTGAAGTCTGTTATTGACTTGTCTGACAATAACGTATATATGATCATAAAACAATACTGTTTACTAGAGTTATGGCTTATTATTTTGCAGCAAACGTTCAACTCGAATATATATTTCAAAATTTTAATGAGAATTCATAATAATGCCACATAAGCTAAAATAGTTAATTCCAAGAATGTCAGTTGTTTTGTATATTCCATTCCATTAGACAACCAAAATCCCGATTTTTTTAACCTTTCGCCCCGAAATTTGGGATACTAGACCTGGCAACACTATCTGGAACCCACTAATTACAGACACAGTATTAGTTCCTGTCGAGTTAGCCGTATCGAAAAGTGTAAGAAATAGGTCCTCGGACCTTATTAAAATTATTTTTATATATTATATTCGGAATTGTTTGTTAACCTTAAATAATTTTACTGTATATATCTATACTAGCCGTGCCCGCGGGTCTGTTCGCGTGGACTTCATTCACTATTATCGTCACTGCTCATTCCTTCTATTATCTAACGTAATAAAATATATCCTATAACCTGGCCAGAGAACATATGTATGAATTAAAAAAAACACGTAAATCGGGTAAGTAGTTCTCGAGTAATAAGCGCACCAACGGACAGATAGACAAACAGAGAGACGTTGCATTTTATATATGGTATATTATATTCTTTGCTACATGACATTGTTCCATATTTAATGGTTTAAGCAGCGTATTGCAAGAAAACGCGCGAGCGGCAAACTTTTTTCCGACTTGATTCACTATTACCGTCAGTGCTTATTCCTTACTTTACCTAATCGTAAATCAGATAAGTGGTTCTCGAGTGATAAACGCACTAACGGACAGGTAGACAGACAGACAGACAGACAGAGAGACGTTGCATTATATATATATATATATATATATATATATATATATATATATATATATATATATATATATACAAACCCGGTTTTCAAGTTATTAAGTCAGATTTGACAGTGGATTTGACCGTTGGTAGCTGTCAATTTTGTAATTCTCAGATCATATTCGTAATCAGTAACCCGAAAATATAATAATATCGGTAAACTCCGTATTTAACGTAAAACACGGGTTTGATGTTATTTTGGGTGTTTTGACAGTGGGTTGGGCAATTTACAGATGTCAAATTGCATTTTTGTAATTGAATTTATAATCGGCACACCCAAAATATGAAAAAACAACTGGTTTTTCCATTTTACACTTTAAACTAAAAGTTTATCATAAATTTAAGCAACTTTTTTTTGTTAAAAGTCACCTTTTGGTTGATTATGTTGCGACGCCATATTGAATTTCAAAAATCACCAAACGGAATTTTAAAGTACACGTCTTGACGAAAATTTTGAGCCCCTACAGATCCTCCCATCTTAAAATCTGTAATGGAGAGAAGGGTGTCCCGCTTGACAAATAATGCCTCATATGTATATATATATATATATATATATATATATATATATATATATATATATATATATATATATATATATATTATAAAAGATTATAGTTAACCTGGCCAGAACATAAATGTATGAATTAAAAAGAAACATCTAAATCGGATAAGTGCTTCTCGAGTGATAAGCGCACTAACGGACAGGCAGACAGACAGAGAGACTTTGCATTTTATATATTATATTATTTGCTACATGATATTGTTCCATATTTAATGGTAGTGTATTGCAAAAGAACGCGTTAGAGGCAAACTTTTTTCCGACTTGATTTCCTATTATCGTCACTGCTTAATTCTTATGTTACCTAATGTAATAAAATATAACCTAACCTGGCCAGAGAACATATGTATGTTTTTAAAAAAAAAGCACGTAAATCGGATAAGTGGTTCCCCTCGCACTAACGGACAGATACACAGAGAGAGACAGAGACGTTGCATTTTATATATATTTCTTGACACCACCAATTTTGAAAATATCATATCATGTGAAATATGCGACGCTATCCTACTTTTACACTATCCTCTCGTTTCCCTCTCAGCCCTATATTACGCAGTCGGTTGAAAATATATTCTTTTTGTCAATAAAATAATACGTAAACAAAAATGTTATTAAAAATCTGTATAAACTACTAAAATTGGACTAAATCCATTTTTTAGCAGTTTTTGACTTCTCTCATCGGTCAATTCATCTCAGCTCTATCATTGCTCTTCAGCTGAGCCCGGATCGACGGAAAAGGAGAACTTAAAGTACTTATCGTAGTACTAGCGTAAAAAATAAATAAGATAGAAGTATTAAGCCTAATTTTGAAAGCGTAAATGCTCTCTATCGGGGGCTGTTTAAGGCCACATACCGATAGAGAAATTGTTGGGCAAGTTGCTAATAATTACTGCGGGGCAACACTTTTATAGAGTTCTACCCCAATTTTATTGGCGATGGGCTATTTTTTTAACTATTATAATAATTTACTGAACAAGGGATGTTTTAATAAAAAAAATATATTATACTGTACCCTACCACCATACGATCTCATATTTAGTTAAAAAAAAGAAAAATATGGCGGAAACATATATACCCGCAGATACGGAGTTGAAGTTTATATTCACGAACGTGATAGAAGTGGAATTTATAAGATAAGTTATAATGATTGTATCAAGAAGTATGTTGCGCAAATAAAAATGTAGAAAGTATGATAGATCAGAAAAATCAAATCTTGTTGAACATGCTCTTGAACATAAATAAGCATTTTTTTATGGGTCTAGCACACGTGCTGCAGGGAGGTCCCTAAAGCGCTACAGGAGCGGCACGGTGCATACAGTAACATTAGACAATTTAAAGATAATAAAAAATATTTGTGATAAAAAATTACTCGACACATTTTCTTACTTTCAACAGTTTTTCTTTTTTTTTTATATTACTATACGGGGTTGTTACCAGTTTGGTAATAGCATGATCATCTTAGTTTCATTGGAATTTTTTTTACCTTGGGTATTTTTTTAGAGTTTCCTTATACTAATAATAGTACCTAACAGGGTGTAATATCTCTTTTTTATAGTCCACTATAAAGTACATCTGTGTGGTTACAAATATTTTATCTTTTCAAGTGTGTTATTTATGCTCGTTTTTCATTGGTACTGTAGGATATACCTCCGTAAACGTTGGAAACAGTACAACGAGTTTTCGGCCGGCAGGTCTGTTGCAGCCTGAGATCAGCTTCGATAAAGAACGTTGAACTATAAGTGTTTTACCTTAATTCTGTGCACCTGGTTTTTAAGGCGTTTTCTTTAAATTGAAGTTTTCGGTAACAATCCTCGTTTTGTGAAACAGTTAAAAGAAAACTCTAACAACGTTGACGAAGTACCCAGCAGTGATCAATAAATTCATCGCTCCCTTAGATTAGAACAGGGAGCGAAACGGCTCTATTTTTTATCATAAACATATTATGGAACAACTCAGTATATATCACCACTATACCAAACACTTTATTTTTGCACTCGACGCGCGTTTCGCTAACCATGTTAGCTTCATCAGGAGCGATGATTGACTAAAGCTAAACTACAAATCTACCCTATTTATACTTAGCCTAACCCTTGAATTACTCGGGCGGAACTAATGACATAGGCAAGGCCATCGGTTCCGGTCAAGTAACCAGTAGAGGGGACTATAAGGAATAGGCCCTCTGTCTTTATTTAAACTACTTTTACATTTTATGATTTCCATTCTTTCGTATGGGTTCAACAATCTCCTATCGGGTACATTTTTTATTAATCTTAGATTATCTAATGTTACAGTATGATTAGCTTCAAGGGCATGTTCGGCAATGCTAGACTTTTCTGTTCTACTGTATTTTAAGTGTGCTAAATGTTCTTTAAATCGTGTTTTAATTGACCTTTTAGTTTGTCCAACATACTTTTTGTCACAATCATTACAACTAATTTCATAAATTCCACTTTTCTCACAATTAGGAATCTTATCTTTGGGATTTCCTAAGATATTCCTCAGATTGTCTGATGACTTATAGACTAAGGTGAGGCCTACCTTATTAAATACCTTATTGAGTCCCTTGCTATATATTGAATTATATGGTACGGAGACATACTTGGTGTTATTTTCTTCGCGTGTGAAAAAGGTGGAATTCTGAATAATAAACCTAAACTTATGTCTATTTATTAGCTTATTTACTAAGTTATCGTCATAACCATTAACTCTAGTTATATTTCTAATACGATTCCTTTCTTTATTAAAGTTTACTCTATTCAGAGGGAAAGTGACCAAACGATGAACTAAAAAATGTAATGAGGCTAATTTATGTTGTTTGCATTGAAATGAATCATTAGGAATATATCTATCTGTTACATGTTGGGCAAACTAAAAGGTCAATTAAAACACGATTTAAAGAACATTTAGCACACTTAAAATACAGTAGAGCAGAAAAGTCTAGCATTGCTGAACATGCCCTTGAAGCTGATCATACTGTAACATTAGATAATCTAAGATTAATAAAAAATGTATCTGACAGGAGATTGTTGAACGCAAACGAAAGTATGGAAATCATAAAATGTAAAAAATAGTTTAAATAAGTACAAAGGGCCTATTCCTTATAGTCCCCTCTACTGGTTACTTGACCGGAACTGATGGCCTTGCCTATGTCATTAGTTCCGCCCGAGTAATTCAAGGGTTAGGCTAAGTATAAATAGGGTAGATTTGTAGTTTAGCTTTAGTCAATCATCGCTCCTGATGAAGCTAACATGGTTAGCGAAACGCGGGTCGAGTGCAAAAATAAAGTGTTTGGTGTAGTGGTGATATATACTGAGTAGTATCATTGTGCCAAAGATTCCACATTCTCAACTTAGATATTATGGAACAGCTTGTACGTAATAACAATTTGATTCTCGAGGTATTTGGTGCTGAAATCATTTAAACGAGATGTAATTCTCAGTTATTTCTTTAGGAAACAAATACCAAAAAAGTACCAATTATGAAAAGCAATATTTTAAAAATACTGCCTAATAAAAACTGAGCCGCTTTACTTCCAAGAAATAAAAACAAACCCGAAATGAAAAGGACATGCTAATGCAATTTGCACCGCATTAAAGTGACATTGCTGCTGAATAAAATGAAAACATTTATATATGGAGCGTCTAAAAATAATAAATGGAAATGTCGGTTCACTTTAATAACATTTTTAACGGTTTAAAAGTTGTTTTTTTTTATATTTTGTTAGCGGTGTATTTGAGCGCGTCTTTAAAATACTAAAATATTCAAGGTCGGTTTAGGAAAAAAACAAATAACATAAAGTTCTTAATTTCGGAAGTAAATAAAACTTGAGATGAATATGTCTAAAACGTGTCATATTAAAAGTATTTTTTAATGCCATATAAGAACAATACACTTTATTTGTTGAGTTTATGTGTGCGTTCTTAATTTTATATTGGGTGTGTGAATTAATTTTGAGGGATTTTTAGGTAAAAATATCGCTTTCTTGTAAA
Organism: Pachyrhynchus sulphureomaculatus; assembly: GCA_019049505.1. NCBI lineage: Eukaryota > Metazoa > Arthropoda > Insecta > Coleoptera > Curculionidae > Pachyrhynchus > Pachyrhynchus sulphureomaculatus. Next base: position 196,442,295 of record CM032446.1, read on the forward strand.
AAAATGGCTACAAATTGATTATTCAAAATATTGTCCATCGCTAGCCAATACTTTCTCCCATCTTTGTGACAGCATATGAATACCACGTTGAAAGAATGACTCAACTTTTGAGGCTATCCACGAATTGACCCATTTTTTGGTATCCTCATCAGAATGGAAGCTCTGTTCAGACAGGACGTAAGTCGTCGATCGAAACATGTGATAATCAGAAGGAGCAATGTCTGGTGAATAGGGCAGGTGAGGTACGACATCCCATCCAAACGCTTCTAGTGTTTCCTTGACGGATTTTGCAACATGTGGCCGAGCGTTATCATGTTGAAAAATCACTTTGTCGTGTCTTTTGGCATATAGCGGTCGTTTTTCCTTCAACGCTCGGCTAAATTGCATCAACTGTTCCCGGTAAGCAGCTCATAATACACTACATCCAGCTGATCCCACCAGATACACAGCGTAAGCTTGGAGCCATGAATATTCGGCTTTGGTGAGGATGTTGATGGTTCATCGGGCTTCACCCATGTTTTTTTTGCGCGTTGGATTATCGTAGCGTATCCATTTTTCATCACCAGTTGTGATACAATGCAAAAAACCTTTCTGATTGTGCGGTTGAAGCAGCAGTTCACAGGTGAAAAATCGCCTTTTAACGTCTCTCGGTTTCAATTCGTACGGCACCCAATTTCCTTGCTTTTGAATCATTTCCAGTGCATGATAGCGCTTGGAAATGGCTGTGTAATCAACTTCTGATAGTTCTGAAAGTTCTTTTTCCTTTTAGCACAGGTCTCCATCGAGTAATGTCTTCAATTCTTCATCTTTAAACTTTTTCGGCTGGCTGGACGTTCTTTGTTTTCCGTGTCGAAATCACCACTTTTAAAGCATCGAAACGAGTACTCACATGTTATCGATGGAATATAATGATCATAGGTTTACGCCAGCAATCGATGAGTTTTAGCAGCGCTTAAATAAGAAAAATATAGCTTCCCGCAAATGGTGTTTCGTTGGCACGTAATTCGATATATTCAATGCTCAAAAAAATATGTTGTTTACACTTCGGCAACATAATATATACTAAAAATTAAAGGCATGGTGCTTCACCATGAATATAGCAACAGTATGCCCCGATGTGATATAATACAAGTTACGCTCTCTCTTAGAAATCCCTTAATTCACACTCCTTATATAAGCAATTTGAACCATTACAATTAAGAGCATTTGTATTAACGGGTTATGGTATTCACTAAAGGCTGTAGCGATCCTAATAGTATCGCATCGACAAGTGGTACAGAGGGTCCAGGGTTCCTATCCCGGCAGGTGGTGTACTTATCTATCAATTTAGTTAAGTATATTTGGCTACATTCTTAAGCCAAAACTCACCTTTCAAGGCACTAGACTCCGATGGTCAAACAGCATCAAGTACCTGAGCTTCCACTACGACAAGCGGCTAGTATGGAAGGACCAGGTCGCCACCTCCACCAAAAAAGCCAACCAACTCCTCGGTAAGTTGTACCCACTCGCAACAAGTTGACAAATTACAAGATGATTATCCAGCATGGTGCCAAATATTACGTACCGTCCAAAATAAGGCCCTCCACATCATCGCCAAAGCCCCATGGTTTGTACGGAACACACAGCTTCACGGAGACCTCCAGTTGCCGACAATACTAGTTTAAGTTTTATGTTCATGAAATATCTTAAGTTCAAATATTTTCTCTCAACATATTTATATAAAATCCTTACCTAGGCATTATCATCAACAAAAGGATGAAGGTTCTCAGTATTGACACAATTTATTTTGGTCGGAGTAAATAGAATTTTATACAATTTTAGAGTGGATCTTTTACAACAGTTCTTTGTAAAATTTTATAAATTTTAACTTCACTATGAGAAATTAATTATTTTTTTTATTACATAATAAGATAAATACTTAAGAGTTAATCTTATTGTGCCGTTAAGCAAGAATTTTCTATTTGAGTTAGTATTTCCTTTTTCATCTAGTTATAAATTACAAATAAGAATACGAAATGAATGTGCTTTCGACGAAAATGTTATTGAAGAAAGTAAAGTCATGTAAATAAGATTATTTTCTCAGCATATCCAAAAGAAGATAAGACACGAGCATAGAGTTTGCTCACTTTTTTGTGTACCAGACATTTTATGACGCTATTGTTTCTAAAATATTTAAAAAATATTTATAACTCTTGGTAATGTAAATATATGCATATAAAACGTCAATTATTTTATTGGGGGTGGAAGCCTTGCACTTGGATAAGGACAAAACTACATGTACGAGGTGAGATCTAAAACTTTCTCCACTAACGCTCAATAGCAAGAACGCCAAATAGCATAGACTAGCGTCGATACATATGTGTTCGTAGGTACATCCCTAACAATGATGCGTGACAGGTTTCAGCTTCCTAGCTCGTTCAGCCTGTTTTGTATGTATGTTTGTGTAAAGGTCTAATGTGTCTTTGCGATTTTTACAATGGATACGAAAAAAAGTGCGACTGAAACGTGGAATACCACCAGCGTTCCGGAAGACCAGACTGACTACAATCGTGCCTCAATTCATTGCGAAAGTTCAACAAAGGATGCGTTAAGAGCGTCGTCAGTTCTGAGCATATCTGACTAACTTTCTATTGGTTAGGAAACCGCCAAAACTTTGGAGCGAGGGGAGTTTCCTCCCACATAACGATGGGAGTGGGCAAGAGTTCATTCTGTATGCAACTGTTTTTGGCAAGGACTGCCATTACTTTCAACCCTTCTCTCTTATTTGCCTGATTTGATACCATGTGACCTGTTTTCCTGTAAGATGAAGTTAAAAAGTTGCTGCTTCGAGATAGTACAGAAGTGATAGCATCGACATCCCGAAATATGTTTCACCAGTGGAAACGACGGCGGAATCGGTGCGTTTGGATGCAGAGAGGTACTACTTTGAAGGCGGCTTTACTTCACTGTTAATTTATTTTATTTTATAGTATTATTTAACTTCTACAGTGTGGGCCAGAGTTAAAATAGCTTCGTTTAACTATTTAATAAAATATTAATAATTTTCAGATATAACAAAATATAGACATGCAAATAAAAATAATATACCAATTTTTTTAAATGTTAAAAACTTCAATAGTTTGTAACGAAGATCTCCAGAGGGTACGATAATAATAAATGAGGTTGTACAGGATGGAACATAATATTTTTATATAATTTAAAAAATGTTTGAAATATTATAGTTTACTTACGCTCTCGTCTAAAGCAGACTTCGTAAGTTTCTTTTGCAGCATCTTTGGATTAAATGTACAATATAATCTACCAATTTTTAGAATATCTTCCATATTTATTGATTTTAGACTGACTGTTTTTAAAGCTACTTTTTTTTAAACGGTCAATTTTGATTTTGTATGTGTGTGTTACGTTTTTTGAAGGAAAAGTGTTATACGATGCACTTATTTTTGCAATATTTTAAATTATTTGTTGATGTTAGTTCTGACATAATGACATTAACTCATGAAATAAAATTTTAACATGTGCCCATATCAAAATTTAGAAACATTGACAGGCTCTCTCTCTGGTCGATTTCGCTGATAAGGGATTAGTAACTATGATGCAGTAGCAGCCACGATTTTCTCACGACATTCTGTTCGCCTCTGAGCTAAATTAACAGTGTCATGTAGCCCGTCACCACCCAAGTCTTTTGTATGATCGATCCATCTCTTTGGCGATCTTCCTCGCGGACGCTTGCTCTCTACTATGAGTAGTTATAGTGAATCCATTCTTTTTGCAATATGGCCTTTTGATAAATTTAGGCCAATTTTTAGTTCTTGCAGAACAGAGTCATTTGTACGATGGGTTGTCCAAGGGATTCGTAAAAGGCGTCTGTTTGCCCACATTTCGAAGGCATCTATTCGCTTAGAGTCAGTTCTTTCCAGAGTCCACGTTTCGGCTCCGTAAATGGCAATTGAAAAAACTAATGAGTTAAGCAGTCTTATTTTTGTGTTTTTGGAAATGGCTGTAGTGTTAATTAATTCTGACACAGCAGTCCGCGCTAGAACCACTCTACGTTTTGTATGGCCTTCACACACCCACCACTGTTTTCAATGAGAGAAACACAAAACAAACAATACACATATTTGTCAACTACCTAAACCCAGCTATCTTTCTTAAATGGGTTTGATTATTACGCTGTTGATCTATAATCATGACAGTAGTGTTCGTGGAGGTGTTAGTCCAAATTCCTCATTAGTTTTCCTCAGGCGATTCATTATGCTTCCTTGCATGATGTTATAATTAAGGTGTCATCGGCATGTCTTAAATTACTGATTTTTCTCCCGCCCACAGCTGGCAAGCTGCGAATATAAAAAATAGAATCTACGTATTATGTATGGTTATTATTATAACTCCTTGATTTAATGAGGTCAAGGTACAAGTTCATCTTAAATTAATTCTTCTCTTTTGTAATCAGACATCATCTGTTTTTAACAGTTCCTAGAATTAACAACTGTTAGTTAATCTTATATCTTTACAATACTCGTGTCGATATTTTAATGTTCGTGCATTGTTTACATTGAATTAATAAATTAATTAACTTCTGTATTTTATGGTTATTTTAAAGGCCATTATTTAATTCAATATTTATTTTATTGTTATAACAATACGGTTTTAAATTAATTCCGGAAAGCGGAAGTCCAATTAATTATGCTAAAAAAGGTTTCTGAAAAAATTAAATTACAAATAAATTTCCATATCTATATAAATAAAAATTAAATGCTGTTCGTTGGTAAGCGCATCACTTGACAACGGCTGGACCGATTTGGCTAATTTTTTTAAAAAAATGTTCGTAATAGTCCGAATCCGAATTAGGGAAAAAAAAATTGGAAAAGTTGCCCGAAAAATTGAAAAGCTCGGGAAAAACTGAAAGTGCTTTTTTCTATGGGATTTTTGTATGAACTCAAGACCATAACTCACGATTCGAACGATGGATATGCGTAATTCTTTTTTTGTTTTGTTCGTTATGGTCCTGGAAAATTTAGGACAATTACAAAGGAAAGTCGGAAAATTCGGACAAACTGCAAAAATCATCATTTTTATATGCACTCTCGATCATAACTGACGACAGGAAAGACATATTTGGTTGATTCTTTTTTGTTTTGTTCGTTATGCTCCCGGGATGGCAATAACTCAATTGAATGTTTTCAATTGAAAAAAAAATCTGGAAGATCTGGAGAAAAATCTGAAAAAACGCATTCGATTCTAAATTAAAATAAAATTACATTTGTTTTTACTTTTGTGTTGTTTCGCGATCTGTCCAACAAGTGTAGTTCTTTTATTTCTATTCCAATTTATTTCGCTACGTGCGCAAATGTCGTTTGACAGCTGATTATCAAATTGTGAATCACGCCAATCGGCTACGTAGTGACGAAATATTGATTTAGTTTATTTTTATTTGAATTGTGATTTTGTTGTAAGTTCATCGCAATCGTTTCATGAAATAAATTAAGTTTCGTCGTTTTATCTCAAACAAATTTACAGATTTACTTACGAAATACGGTTTTGAAGTGACAAAAAGGTTATACAATAACATCAAAGTGAAATCAATTGTCCATTTTCAGTTGAATTGTGATTCTTCACACACTGTGTCGCAATCGAGACAATTTAATCGCATTGCAATGCCGTCAATAAGAAGGAGCAATTTAGGTCGTAGAACTCGCAATGCTACAAACCAAACGAATTTTTGGATCCAATCAACTGCAGAGCAACGCGAAGAGCGAAATAAAATTGAACGGAATCGATTATCACACACTACACAGCACGTACACAAGAGAAAATGTAAACGAAGATGATATGCATCGAATGAGATATTATCGGTCAGTAGAAACCAATCCCGCGACAATTAATTTGAATAATCGTGCAAGAAGACAAACTAATGTTGCGTTGCTATTGGATCGATGAGCGTTGTGTGCCCACATTATAAGGCATTGAAATACAGAAATGAAACCCTTGGATTGTGTTGTGCAAGTGGCAAAGTCAAATTGACGCCATTGGTCCCTCCACCCGAGCCATTGTGCTCATTGGTTTCTGGAACAGGAACAGATTCCACACATTTCCTGACACAAATCCAGAAATACAACAGTTGCTTCCAAATGAAACAGAAAACCAATCGAAACAAAGCATTTTGGAACAAAACCGCATAGTTCCAAGTCGATCACATTTCAGGCGCATTACACATTTCCAGCATTTCAGCGGTGTACTGCCGATAGAATTCATCTCACATGTAAAATTTCCCATGGTCGTACTTCTGAATGTACTCCTCCTCAAATTGAATATCCATGACCACAATCGTTAATAGATACAACGATCACTTAGAAATACGTCTTTTTCTCATTTTTACTTTGTTTACACATTTCCAATAGCTTTTCACAAATTCACAAAACGATCACAAACAAATTTATTGAAATTTGGACAGGACAACGTCTGTCGGGACAGCTAGTTACGAATATATATTGGTTACAGTGGTCCAGTAAGTCTATGGCCTACTAAAGGAAGCAACGAAATTTATACATAAAAATTTAATACTTCGGTTCCTAATGGGTCAAACTAGACACTAAAGGTCGTAAAAAGTAGGTTAGACTTTCCAGAAAATACCCTACTCATAATGGCCAGTCAGAAATTTGGGCAAAATATTTTTGCAAATAAAAACAGGGAACTAAAATTTTGGCGATTATTAAAAATTTCTTTTATAATTAAAATTGATAATGTAAATTATATAAAACTGAGCAATTTATAATCGGATTGTCAAAAGTACTTAAAAATGAAACTACCCTCGTTGGTTTTATTTAAAAATCTTGTTTGTAAATCTAGTTATACTCTATCCATTTGCAAGGCGAATTAATAAATCATGTAAAATTATGCAAAATAGTAATAGAAGTGACCCAGTGGGTAATAAACCAAAGGCGGGTTGTTTTACCTGATGGGGTTAATTTGGATTATAAACCGTATCGAGGGAATACTCTCAGTTTATTTTCTCACGTACCACGTAGTGCATCAGTCCAGAACAATAAAGATGTCTTCCCCAAAACGTCAAAAAATAACGGCTCTAAGCTTAAATGAAAAGATTATAATTAGCAATGCGCTGAATTATATCAAAAGTGATGAAAACCTTAAGTGTCGACGATAGTGTTCAAAAGTGTCCCCTAATGACCAGAGTTGGAAAATCTATCTACAGTTATTGGGTCTTCCCTGTGTGACATTTGTGTTTGTTTTCTTTTAGATTTTAGGCTTTAAATAGTGTTTTGTAAAGGCACATACAGGAGCATGCACCTAGGTGTGTTTATATTTTAAAACTTGTTTATATGTAATTAATTTCCTATTTATTTGTAAATTTATATGTTTTGATAAATAAATTTGATTTGATTTGATCTGAACTATTATATTGTTTGATATGCATATATTATGCAGGTAGGTAATCATCTGGCATTAATGGACGCCGTTCTGTCATCTTATTATAATTCCTCAATTTTGTTTAACACTAGTTTTACTCTTGTAATATTATTGAAATATAACTAACCTTTATTATAGCTATAATTAATACAAAAGAAATTAGCCGATACGCCACTGCTAGGTCATTCTCGAGATTTTCGAGGCAAAAATGTCATAATTCTATTGTAATTTTCCATAAATGTTAGTCCAAGCTAATACTACCGGTACAAATAATCTTGTAACTTTTTTGCGTAAAATGTACTGTGCGGTACCGAGACTATGCGTGAAGTTAATTTGCATAATTTTACATGATTTATTACTTCGCCTTGCAAACGGATACAATATAACAGATTTCTTTATAAAAACTCAAATTTTTAATTCAAAATTAAAAATAACGGCCCAAAATGGACAATATCTCGGGTTATATTTAGTTAAATTCAAACTTATACCTCTGAAACAAAACGTACTTAGAAATTTCCAAATCTGATAATTACAAGTCGAGAAATGTCAAAAAAAATCTCTAAAATGCTGGAAAATTGGCCGATAAAACAGTTTGCAGTGAAAATTGGGTGGGTGCATTATTTTTCTAGTAATCAACACAAAAAAATGAACCGATTTAAAAAAGTTATTTTCATTTGCCTTCAAAGTTGTACAGCATGCGACTGACTATACATTTTTGACACTTTTACCTATTTATTTATTATAAAGATTTTTTATTAATGATATCAGATGACGAGGTAAACACATTTCATCTAGAATTTGCGATAGATCTTGCCAGCGACCATAGTCAAATGTCTTTGTATAGTCTATGAGATACAGGTAAGTTGGTGTATTAAATTCCCGTGCGTTTTGTATTATATTTAGAGCGCCCTGATACGACTCTTGCTTAGGTGGTAGCTGTGGAAGGATATAAAGTCTTAAATACTTTGATATAATTTGTAGCATAATTTTGCTTATCTGTGGAATTAAGGCTAGTATTTGATAGCTTTCATAGTTGTCTTTTGACTCTTTTTTGTGGAGTGAAGCATGAATTCACTTTCTTCAGGACTTGGGGCCAATAACCATACTTTCAGATTAGTTCGCATCATAACATATAAGGCTACCTGGTAATGTTAAAACTCTAGTTTACTGAGTATATGGTTTACGTGTGAAATTCGGTTATAAAAAATATTAATTTCCTAAAACCGATACACAAAAGAGCTACATTTTTTGCAAAAAAATACAAGGTATTGTAGAAAACAAACTAGATTATTAGAGATCAATATAAACATTTTGTTGGAAAACAGTTTCGTCTTTATAGCCAAAAAGTATATACTGTAATAGTTTAGTTTGAAAATATTCGCAATTTAGCGTATAATTTTGGCATTTAGAAAATGAAATTGAATGACAGAACCTGTCAGGGCAGAAAACCTCTTCAGCTGTCATCTCGACTGTCACCTACGTAAATAGATCTGTGCTTTCTTGCCTCTCTCTCTCTCAGATAACCGGAGTATTCAATTTGATAATTGGGAGATATAGTTTATTACAATAATTGTTTTTCAAAGTTTCTAAAGAAAATGTCTTTTTCGCAAATTTTGAAGGGCATTTGACGTCAACAATTCAAATAATGGCGAAAACAGCTAATTTTATGCTCCAGAATAAGGCAACTTAAAAAAACCTTTGATCTAGTATGAAAGACGTACCGTATAACACCACCAAAATTATACAAAATAATTATTTACTGAAAAACGACACCGCAGCTAAAATAAATCGTGAATTCGCCGAGCCAGTACGAAGAGAAAGAGAAATTCGACGAACGACTAATGATGAAAATACGAGTATAGCCTGTCCCAAAATATAAGATCCTGATTTTTGTCGTTTTAAGTGGGCAATATCAAAATTCTGACCTTTTGTTTATGATAGGTTGCAGAGATGGACTTAAGAATTTTATTTATTAATGCAAATAAATAAAATTATAAGTGTTTTTGGAGATGTTTATTTATAGATGCATGTAAAAACAAATGGATAAGAAGTACAAATATACAGTTTGAATGAATGGGGTTTACAAGGGGGGCCATACTGTATAAATAAAAATATATTTTAACTTAAGAATAATTCGGTTTCACTATCACTGTCATCAGCTGAGGTAATTATCAGTGGTTTTATATTATTTACATAAATATATGAATCTTCAACTTTAACAACGTGCTGAATGGAATTCTTCCAGCTTTCACAAGGTACTCGTATATCATTTATAACTTTTTTTACTAATTCGACCACGGACACGTTTAAAGTAGGAGAAATATTTTGTGCTCTTATTTTTGATTTAACTTGATGCCAAATATGTTCAATTGGATTAAACGCACAATAATACGGAGGAAGCCGCAAAACAGTGTGTCCCATTTTCTCAGCCATACTATCACAAACATATTTCTTTTTCAATTTATAGTTTTTCAAAACTTCCCAAAGATCACTTTTTTACAACTAAAGCCAAAATAAATGTCATTTTCTAACATATATTCCTGTCTTTCCGATTTGGTATTGGCTGCATTAGGAACCTTATTTAGTAGGCGACGATGGTAACTTGGCATTGTCCATAACTATTAACGCTCTGTTCGGGAACATTTGGCAAAAGAATTTTGAAACCAATTTTGGAAAAGTTCTGCGGTCGTGTCTTCGTGATAGTCCAAACTAGAATCTTTTATGTTTTTTGCAGATAATAGTAGACAATTTGAAACCCAGCCCTTTTCAGATTCAGCATGCAAAATGATTATTCGTTTACCTTTATTTGAAGGTGCGTTAGTCTGACATTTTGTACTGCTGTCAACCCACCCTTTTTGCACAGTGTCATAGGTATCGAACCATGTTTCGTCAAGGTAAATTATTGACCAATTCTCTGATCGATACTTTTTAATTTCTTGTAAGATGTGTAATCTTTGTGACTCCATCACTGCTTGCCTTTTGTTGATTTTCCGGAACGTGAATCCCATTCTTAAGAGAATTCTGGGAAAGGCTGATCGGCCACAATGTATATTGGTCCCCTCCTGCACCGGTCTTTTTCACAATCGTCTACATGATGCATTTGAAAATATTTCCGTTTTTTCTTGTTCCTGAGTAATGGTTTTCCTACAATACCCTTAATCGTAGAAATTGGGGTTTTTGTTAGTACACTGGTTTCTTGCAAAGCACTTTGTTTATTCAAATTTCTTTTTACCAAACTGTCATAAACATTTTTCACCATTTGTTTAGCGTCAAGTGATAAATGTTTTCTCTTGCGATAGCCACTATTACAATTTTCCCACGGAAGCCACATAATTAAAATAGAACCATTACGTTGTAAGTTGTAAGTAAAACTAAAAATAAAAATAATAAAAAGTATCTTTCGAATCTTAATGGGGACCTGTGGTCATTAGGCCTATATTATCAAATAGTTAAAGGGCTCCAAATCGGGTTGCCAGGTAGTAAACATATAGGTAAAAATAGATCCAATATGATTGCAGGTGCAAGTGAGGGCGGTATATAAAGCGGGTAAAATAAAAATACGTTTTTCGTAATACCTGGCAACTATGCACAAAACCTTAATAGGGTCGTTTATTGCCCACTGAAAAAGCAAAAAGGTAGGATCTTATATCTTGGGATTTACTTTACTATTCTATAATGTCGACACCGTGCTAATAACAAATAATAAGGAGGATGCTATTCCAATTAACTATTCCATAATAAACCATTATTGTTATGGCCATTCTTTGACTCATCGGTGCCTAATGCCCCTGTCACTGTATTTTGTAGCAACCTAATTATGTGTGAGTTAAGGGTTTTTGCATCAACATCCAAAAAAAGTAAGATCTTGCTTTTAGCTTGGGTAGCGGTTTTGCTGCTTTTATTCTAACGTCATACAAGAAAACGGTAGCCTTCTAAACGAAACATACAATAAAGTTGACATTAAACAGAAATATCATATATCCGAGTAGACAGACACAACGTATGTCAGTACAGAAATATGATACTTATGTTCTAAACCGGCGCGGCGCCGTGCACATCCTAAAGTTATATAATTATAACGAAATTACTGTAAAATATAAAAAATGCGAATGTTACACAGTATTACCGAGTGTTACCTTTATTCTACTTTATAACGTTGTAAACAATTCATAGTATCAGTTTACGTTATAAGAATTATCACCCACATTCCCAGGCGATTTAATGTTTAACAAGACGGCAAGAAAAGGCATATTTATGTGACACCATTTCATTATACTCAGATTTAGCTCATTTTCAAGATATTTTAGTCTTGCAAACACGATTTCAATTTAATTATATTGTGGTTTGAACGTAAACAAATAAATTATAACATGCTAAATGCTAATGAAATGTGGTAAATGTTACGAGTGTTTGTAAAGTACTATAAAACGAAGAAACAATTTCAGTAAATGTCAACGAAATTATTTTTTTCCGAAAGTAACCTTATTTTACTTCCGTAAAATGTATACAATGTAGGTAAAATGTACGAATGTAATAATCACGGTTTACTTCAGTATAGCTTCTTTGCTATACATACTAAAGTTCGTTTGTTTGGAATTGATAGTATACAACATGGGTTATAAAAATTAAAATGTCATCAACCATAAGCGTCCGAAGTATCTCTATCAATAATTTGCATTTTTAGTTTTAATAACCTCTATTTTTCTAAAAAATATTACGTGCCTTCTAAACTTTACAATAAGCTATATAAATCAATTCATTTCAAAGTTTATTTTAATGAGCAAAATGATGAAACAAAAATCTTATTTTTTTTTTTAGCACACGTACTGCAGGGAAGTCCCTAAAGTACTGGGAGGAATTAAGCGCCAACCGTTCTTCGATGTTCCAGTGAATTAAGGCCGCTGGTCAGTTCCGGGTCTCCAATCAGACGAACAGCTCTTCTCTGAATAGAATCCAACAAATGCAATGTATGTTTGGGAGCGGAGTTTCAAACATTGCAGCAGTATTCCATAGTTGGTCGAATTTGCGCTTTGTAAAGAATTAACAGTTGTTATGGAGTGTAAAGCTTTCTGGTTCGAAATAATATTCCCAACTTTTGAGAAGCTCTCCTTGCTATCCCTGCGACATGTTCATGGCAGGACATATTTGCTTCCAAATTAACGCCCAACAAATTGTATGACGATGTTAAAGGAATGGAGTGCCCCGCTATAACTATGTCGGGTTCAGCAACGTTAGCTTTTTTAGAAAAATTGCCGCCTGGGTTTTTGTAGCGTTAAATTCCACTTGGTTACTGTCACGCCAAGATATAATTTCTTCCAGGTCTTTGTTAACTTGAACGACTTCCCGCTGTCTGTGGATATTCGTCTGAGTAGCCGATGTCCGAGCATTCAAAGTGAATGAAAAGATAAGCGTACTGTTATCTGCAAAGCTATAAATTGGGTTCCCGGTCTTTTCCAGCAGATCGTTAATGTTAATGAGAAAGAGAGTAGGAAAGACTATAGAGCCTTGGGGCGCACCGGCGTTGATAGTGAAGGTATTAGAAAGAAATCCGACAACTGCCACTCATAAAGAACGCTCTCTGAGGAAACATGAGAGCCACAAACAGAACTTTTCAGACATACCATAAGAGCGTAGCTTAGCCAACACGGTCGAATGCCTTGGATATGTCAAGAACAACCGCTCGAGATACTCCAAAGTGTTCAATTGCGTTGTTCCAAACATGTGGTACATAAGTCAGAAGATCTCCTGTTGATCTATGTTTACGAAAGCCATATTGGTGATCGCTAATAATGTTGAATCCTTCAAGATATTTTAGAAGATGCTGATTGATAGCCTTTGCCAAGACTTTCGATATTATTGAAAGCAGTGCGACCGGTCGGTAGTTATTTGGCAAGCTCACACCACAAATAAGTTTTCGACAAAGTTTTCCGATCTTTACTGAAAACTGATGACCTTGATTTTTTTTTTTATATTCGAGATATATTATTAAAGGTAATGCACTCGTGATCATTTTCGTTCAATTTACACCCTATGGAGAATATTCTAGCATTTTTTCATAATTTTATGATTAGTACTTTTCGAGAATAAGGGGGAGGGCAGCGATTTTTCGCAATTTTTTAAAAATAATATAAGAAAAGTGTGCGCAAGTATTACATTATATATATTTTTTAACTCGTGTTTTTACAAGCTTTTATTTGACTCCCTACTCGATGACCTGGTAATTTTTTTTTCACTTCCGATTTCACCCCCAAAAACCAGCCCCTTAAGTCAAAATTTAACTTTCAAAACTATACGGCTCTGATGAGGCCATCAATTCCTATATTAGTGGCAAATTTCAACTTTCTATGCCAAATAGTTTCGGAGAAAATTGAGTGTGACAGACAGACAGACGGAGAGACAGACAGACGGACAGACGATGTGATCTTATAAGTTTTTCGTACCGCAACAACAGAAGTAAGAATAGTTCACTGATTAGAAGAAATGATCCTAATGTGAGGGAGAGGTTACAACATTAGACAAACATGTATAATAGATAATACAAATGTATGGGTGTTAAACCGAAAGATAGAATGGAACAAAAAATATAATTAGAATTACAGAAGAAAAAGTGGTTAGAATCATAAGAGGCAGGTCACCAATAGGAAGGAAAAGTACGGGTAGACTACTAAGACGTTGGGAGTGACCACTTGTACAACGTAAGATAGGCGAAGACGGTAATAAACAGGCAATCGTATTTATCTAAAGAAGGAAGAAGAAAATAATAAGTAGTGACATTTTTTATTTGTCAATTTGTGTTGCGACCGGTCATAAAATTACTAATTTACGCAAATAGCCACAAGAAACTGGTTAGTTGTTTGCATAATAAGCCGTAAATTATACTAGTTCGCAAATACATTTTAAATAAACTAAATGTTATTTCTTCCTTATTTAAGGAATGCGAATTTAATGATAATAATTAAGTCACCAAGTTTAATTTATTGGTAAGTAATTGTACTTGTATTTTACTTACATTTATTTTCTAGATATGCCTGTTTTTAGTAAATAATGAACTTTTTATTTAAATAACTTTGGGAAATGGTCTTCTTCGTCTTCTTCCACATACTGTAGGCCTCAGGCCTGTAGTTTCCAACTCTTCAGTTTTCTTGAGATGTTGATGTCCAGGATTCGAGCCATCTCTTTGGAGGTCTTCCCAGGGGTCGTTGTGTCCGTGGTTTAACATCTCGCCCGATTCTCGCTAGTCTCTCCTCAGTCATTCTCTCCACGTGATCTCTCCAAGCTCTTCTACGTTTACGTCCCCATCTGATTATGTCTTCCACTTCGCATTCATGTCTTATGTCTGTGTTTCTTTTCCTACGTCTTAGTGTGTATCCTGAAATGTTTCTAAGTATTTTCATCTCTGTTGTTCGAAGAATGCTTTTTGTTCTTTTATCGTCTGCTCTTGTTTCCATAGCGTATGTTAGCGTGGGTCTGACACATGTTTTGTATATCTTTACTTTTGCCTTTTTATTCATAAAGGCGTTGTTCCAGATCATGTCCCGAAGTGCTCACTTATTACTGCTTCTATGATCTTTGTAAAGAGCTTCATGGTTGAACTTAACAGAGTTATACCTCTATAGTTTTCTGGTAACTTCTTGTCTCCTTTCTTGAATATAGGAATGGTTATGCTTTTTCTCCATTCATTAGGGGCTTCTTTGGTTGATAATATTTTATTGAATAGCTTTGTAAGTTCTGCCATTAATTGTTGCCCTCCATATTTCAGTAGCTCATTTGGTATGTTATCTAGCCCGGGTGCTTTCCTGTTTTTAATCTTTTTTGCGTGTTCTATCGTCATCTCACCCGGTATCTCTAAGGGTTCTTCGATTTTCTCATCTTACTCCTCATCCTAGTCTTCTCTTTCGGGTGCATCTGCGTACAACTGCTCAAAGTAGATTTTCCAGCGGGTCTCATCGATTTGTTGTGTTTGTGTGTACTCCACGACTTCGAGTTTCTTTCTTCTTATCATTCTCCACACTTTCTTTTGTGCTCCGTATAAGCCATCTATTCCATTTCGGAGGTGAATCCTTCCCAAAAGTTTCGTTTTATTTCTCTAATTTCTGCGTTCACTATGTTTCTTGCTTGGGTGTAATGGTTCTTTTCTTCTGGTGTTTTGTTGTTCCTGTATCTCAAGTGTGCCTCCCGTTTCTCCTTAGCCAGTACTTTCACTTCCGGTGTATACCATTGTTTGTTTCGAGGGTTTTTATTTACTCCTACTTTTCTTAGGCCCGACGCCCCAACAGCTGCATCTGTAATATTTGTCTTTATTTTTTCCCAGCAGTTCTCGGTGTCGTCATATTCTTTAATGTTGTTTGTTTCGATTTTTTGTGTTAGTCGAGTCTGATACAGTGCTTTTGTCGTTGGGTCTCTGATGGACTCTATGTTGATTTTTTCGTGGATCGTTTTTTTGTTATCTTCTTCTTCTGTATGTTTATTCGCAGTTTACAAACGACTAAAAAGTGGTCGGATCCTATATTTGTTGAGGTCAGGCTTCTTGTGTCTAGTATTTGGGTTGGGTGTATGGCTCTATTTGATATTATATAGTCTATCGTTGAGTTTTGTTCTCGAGAGTTTTGCCATGGTATTTAACTAAATGTTATCAGTGACTTCATCCTCTTAATGAATTACTACTTTTACCTCTCGTACCAAGAGCCTTATCTTCGTGAAAACATAACCCAGCAATTTTTCACGTTTCAGGGTTCCAGATTATCAAAAACAATGTTTTTCATTTCCGTCTGTGGGTGTTTTTGCCTGCCTTCTTCTTCTTATCACGCCGTCTCTTTTCGAAGGTTGGCGATCCAAATCGCCAACATGCTTCTGGAAACAGCCATGTGAAACACAGCTATCGAGCTGCATTTGAACTATCTTCTAAAATCCTTAAATTAAGAATTTTGGCGTCTTCCAAGGAATCTTTTACCTTAGATTTTACCTGCAATGATCAATCGCCGAAGTTCATATTTTGCATCTCTTATCAAGTGACCAATGTAGCGTGTTTTTCTCTCGTTGATGGGAAGCATGAGTTCTTTTTGTTTCTGTACACTCCTTCGTTTGTTTCTCTTTGGGTCCAAGATATTCGTAATATGCGGGTATAAATACATTTCGCTAGGTCAGGTGCCTTCGTATACATAGAGTAGAATGGAAACGATATAGCATCGGATCATACGGATTCTAAGTCTCAAACTTAGGTCTGTTCTCGTAAAGAACTTCTTCAGATTGATGAATGCTCTTCTTGCTTGCTCAATTCTTGAGTTAATTTCTTTTTTAAGGTCACACTGATGAGTTACTGTCACTCCTAGCTATTTGTATGTTTGAATCTGTTCTACAGTGAGATGAAATGGAATAATTGTCTTTAAAAAAACCATTACTTTCGTTTTTGTAGTATATATACGTAACTCAAAGAATTCACTTCACTAAACAATGCGGTCCATCATTGCCTGCAGGTTTTGCATATTGTTAGTTAACACCAGAGGATCATTAGCATATCTGATGTTATTTATTACCTTGCGGTTAATGCTGATACCTTTCGTCATATCTTTTGACGTTTGAAAATTGCCTCAGAGTAAATATTAAACAGCAATGGTGACAAAATACATCCTTATTGTACTCCTTTCTTGATGAGAATCATCTCCGATTGTTGCCAGCAGAGGTTAAGGATCAAGTGTATTTCCTGTTTGTCTATTCTTGTTGTTTTGAGGATTTCTATTAGCTTATGATGTTTGACACAATCGAAGGTTTTATTTTATAATCAATAAAACAGGCGAATACGAGGCTGGTTTGAAAAGTCCGTGCAAAGTCCGAGAGATGGCACCACCGGCGCGTATCGAGGTCACGTTTAGTTAGTAGCATCTCTTGAATGAACGCACACCAAGTTTCAGCCATATTGGTCTATTTCTTTGTGTTTGACATTCGTGTGAATCAAGGAAGTCGAGTGATTTTCAAGAAATGGACGAAAAAGAATTTCGTGTGATGATTAAACATTACTTTATGAAAGGCAAAACGCCTCAGGAGACTAAAGAGAAGCTTGATAAACATTATGGTGACTCTGCACCTTCGATTAGAACAGTTTATAAGTGGTTTCAAAATTTTCGGACTGGCCATATGGGCACAAGTGACGCTGAACGTTCTGGACGGCCTGTGGAGGTTACGACTCCAGAAATCATTGATCAAATCCATGGATGACAGAAGAGTTAAGGTGCGTGAGATTGCTAGTGCTGTGGGCATCTCGACTGAACGGGTACATAATATTTTGCATAAACATTTGGACATGAGAAAGCTATCCGCAAGATGGGTGCCGCGACTGCTCACGCTTGACCAAAAACGGAATCGTGTGAAGTGTTGCAAGGATGGTTTGCAGCTGTTCCAGAAGAATCCGGAGGACTTTAAGCGTCGTTTCGTCACTGTGGATGAAACATGGATACATTACTATACTCCTGAGACCAAACAACAATCTAAACAAGGGGTTACCAAGGGGGAATCTGCACCAAAAAAGGCGAAGACCGTTTCTTCGGCCGGAAAAGTTATGGGGACTGTCTTTTGGGATTCGCAAGGGATAATCCTCATCGACTATCTGGAAAAGGGTAAAACTTTTACAGGTGAATATTATTCATCGTTATTGGACCGTTTGAAAACCGAGCTGCAAGAAAAACGCCCGCGATTGGCCTACAAGAAAGTCCTTTTCCATCACGACAACGCACCAGCACACACCTCAGCAGTTGTGGTCGCAAAATTAATGGAAATAGGATTCCAACTCGTTTCACATCCCCCCTATTCTCCAGACTTGGCTCCCTCGGACTACTATTTGTTCCCCAATTTGAAGAAATGGCTGGCAGGACAAAGATTTTATTCAAACGAGGAGGTGATTGCAGACACTAATGGATATTTTGCAGACTTGGACAAATCCTATTATTCGGAAGGGATCAACAAACTAGAACATCGTTGGACGAAGTGTATAAGCCTAAAAGGAGACTATGTCGAAAAATAAAAAAGGTTTACCCCAAACACATAAGTAGTTTTTATTTTTGCACGGACTTTTCAAACCAGCCTCGTACATTGAAATTCATGTCCTTGCATCTTTGAGTAAGTACATTTAAGGAAAACAATGCCTCGCGAGTACCGAAGCCATTTCGGAATCCAAATTGTGTGTCATCCAGTTGGTATTCGCACTTCTTGTAAATTCGAGTGGGGATTATTTTGAGAAATATTTTAAGGACGTGAGGCATGAGGTTGATCATGCGATAGTCATCACAGTATAATGCATGATTCTTTTTGTGAAGAGTAATGAATGTCGATTTCAACCAATCAGAAGGAAAATTTTCAGATTTGTAAATTATATTAAATAAAGAGGTTAAAAGATTTAAACCATTCCAGTCTGCCTGACTATTTTTCAAAAAAAGTTGCTGATTTAATTACATACAATTCAAAAATGCGTAGTGAAATCCCACAGGTTAAGCAACACTGAATTTGTCAACGTATTTTATACAATAAAGTAAAATGTTTTTTTGTCTGAATTGACAGTTCTATTTAATATTTCATTCAGTTAGGAAACGTTTTCTATTTTCTAACTAGTTTTGAAATGTAATTTAGAACTTCTCACAAATATATCAGGATGAAAACAATATTTCTTATTTGATGATCGTTAGGCTTTAATTTAAGAATTCCAAATAATATATTTTTTTAACTTTGTTGCGACCTTAATACAATTCTGTAGATTAAATGTTAGTTGATTATAATGGACGGCCCTTATTTATGTTTTTAGTATTCAGTACGGAACACTTATAAGATCACGTCGGTGTCCGTCTGCCTATCACAACTGATTTTCTTCGAAACTATGTGATATGGAAAATTGAAATTTGGCATTAATATAGGAATTGATGGCGTTATCAGAGACATGTAGTTTTGAAAGCTAAATTTAGACTTAAGGGGTTAGTTTTGGGGGGTGAAATCGGAAGTGAAGAAAAAAATTTTTTTACCAGGTCATCGAGTGGGGTGTCAAATGAAAGCTTGTAAAAACACGGGTTCCAAAATATATATAATATAATACTTGCGCATACTTATCTTTGTATTATTTTTAAAAAATTGCGAAAAATCACTGATCAAAAAATTTTGGGATATTCTCCACAGGGTGTAAATTGAATGAAAATTATCACCTTTAATAATTTAACTGGCATATAAAAACATAAAAAAAACAAAAATTTCAAGGTCATCACATCAAAAATCACTGATCAAAAATTTTTGGAATATTCTCCACAGGGTGTAAATTCAATGAAAATTATCACCTTTAATAATTTAGCTGGCATATAAAAACATAAAAAAAACAAAAATTTCAAGGTCATCAGTTTTCAGTAAGGATCGAAAAAAAAAACTTAGTTGAAAACTCATTTGGGATGTGTTTTGTGAAGTCATTGATCATTTTATACTTCCGTAAGCTTGTAAAAACGCGCACACTTTTCTTTGTATTATTTTTAAAAAATCATGAAATTCGCTGTCCCCCCTTGAAAAGTATTGGTCAAAAAATTTTGGAAAAATTCCGGAATATTCTCCACAGGGTGTAGACTGAACGAAAATTACCACGAGGGCATTACCTTTAATAATTTATCTGGTATATAAAAAAATCGAAAACTTATTTGGGGGTGTGTTTTGTGAAGTCACTGATTATTTTATATCTCCGTAACAAAAATTTTTATTTTAAAAGCAATCAACGTACAGAATACTAATTGACCAAGTTCAACTTGCACTCTACCGGTTATTTAGAAATCATTTGCTATCTCGGAACACGGGGTTTGTCGTAACACGACTCGTCCGCCGAGGTAGGATCAACCGAGAGGAGAACCAAATTTAAAGTACTTATAGTCGTATTAGCGTAATGTAGCAGCGAAATACAAATTGTAGCCCTGATTGATGCAAGTACAATATTGGAAGCATACATGGGATGGGTTCACATCAAATAGAGATACAATTTGTATATTATTTTTTTTTAAGTAACCATTACATTAGTTGTACAGGTGTTAGTTATTTAATATGCTTCGAGAAAAAACCCAAAAAAACTGTATCTATTTACTTATAGTACATATAAAGTAATTAACGTGGCAACGGTAGCATTTTTATGCACTAACAATGCACAATGAAAATTATGTGACGTAGTTGTAGATGACCGTGGGAAAAATCATAAAACTTTATAAGTAATAAAAAAAGTTTTGGGTGAATATTATATATGTAACGGAGTGTGAAATAATAATGATAAAATAGTGATAATATAAATGACTTGGCGCCGTAATAACATTTCAAGTGTTAAACAAGAAGGCGTATTATCTTTAAGAGGTCAAGTATAACAACTGATCTTTGCTTGGTCTCTTAAGAAGCTTTTTGTGTACTTGGCAGTTATTTACTTATTGAAATAGAAAATAGACACTTGGTACAACCCAAAGTTCAACTTTTTCACAATCCAGTAATATCCAATGTGACAATAAATTTTCCAGAAAGGCGCTCTAAAAATTAAGTGAAGCCATTTTGTTCAGGTTTCTCTTCTTTTATTCAATGCACTTATTACAAGAATTTAATTGTGATTTAAAGGAATTTTTTTAAACTTATTTCGTGACTAAGCCATCGAAAAAGTATGTCTTTAACTTCATTTTAATTTATTGGAATAGTAAAAAATCACAAGGTGCTAAATCAGGTGTAGACAGTTAATAATTCAACACACAATCTTGATCTCGAGCCAAAAATTGACGAACCGGTGAAGTGTGATTTGGTGGATCACGCTATTCAGATCGAAAATGACGACTTCTACTAAACAAACGTAAGATAAATTAGATGTTTCATAGGGTATAAGATAACTAATATTTTTGTTTACAAAGTAAATGTTTATCCACCGTGAAAAGAATAGGAACGATATATATCGGCGCAGTGGACCAAGGACCGTACAGTAAGTTTTGCAAGTACGGGATCCTTTTAATCTAGGCTAACCTAGTTTGGTAATTCATAGATGGCAGGTGGTCCATAACTTTGAACTCATGTAATTTTGATGCAAGATCAGCTGATATATACCTTGCCTTTCTTTTTGATGAAATTCTGATGTTTTTTTTTTTGCTTGTGGTGGTTTCCATTCAACTCTGGTACGTTTTAGTTGTCGGTCACTGCAAACACTGCCTCCACTAAAAAATTTATTTCAATAAGTTTGGATTGTTGCTAGAATCTCGGACGATTTCCCTGGAATATTGTACTCTCAATACTTTGATCTTCATTTAAAGTGTAAGGAATGAATTGAGCGCAAACATTTATTTTCTCTAGATTTTCTTTTAAAATCGTTGTTTCACTGTTAATGTTTATCGCTCCTTCCATCATTTCTCATTATGCATTGCGATCATCTACCATAAAAATACGACCTTCTTTCTGGTGTTTGAATTGCTATTGATCTTCTCACGTATTTGTCGTCTTCAAGTTGTTCTCTGTCATCCAAAAAATGTTTATATCATTCACAAACCTGTCTTCAATCATTGAAAAAAAACTCTTTTCGTCATATTGGATATTTGTGCTCGAACGACGCTCGAAGACCAACTAATACTTCGCCTGTAAAGTCCCTTGTATGTGACGTATGTTCGGTAATTGTCGTCGTCTTCATGACAACAGGCCGAATCATCATGTAGGTAGGACCTACAAGTGTATAATTGATAATTATATCGATGCTGGTATGGAATATTGTATCAATATATTTAAAATTATTGTAATGAAGCATGAAACAGAAGAAATGTACGACAAGCCGGAGACATGTGAATCATGCAATATGAAACATAAAACTCGAAACATGCAACATGAGATATAAAATACAGATAAGAAAAATTAAGTATAGACTATAAGAGTAAGCACAGGCGAAATATATAGTACTCAATCAAGAAAATACATATACCGAGAGTACTTGGATCCATCAATCACTTGATAGTTCGTACATGTGTTAATCAAAAAATATAACAAGGAATCAGAAATTTGCAAAGGAGTCACATTGCTCATTACGTCTTTTGTGCCATGATTTGCGTGAAAGTTAATGATAGCTCTTTGTTCCATGTAATAATTTTTACAATTAAATTTTTTTACTGTTAAATAAAATATCATATTTTAATCAACTGTATAATATTTAACGTTAAAATTTAAAATAGAAATCACGAAGGGATGGAGCTTTAAAATTACATATTAAATTTTCAGATGGCGTCACTGGTTTATCGTATACAGCTCTAGTATGGAAAATTAATGGACGCGTGTATATAGTTTAATGGAATAATAAAACTCGAATGGAAAGCTTCTGGGAGATTAAAACATATATTACAAAACAAACACAAAAGACTTAAGACATACCTAAAAATAAAAAATACTCTACAGGTGTGTTATCCCAGTTCTGCTGGTAAAATACCCAACACCACACTGAAGGTCAAAAAATCTGTAGACTGGATTATAGAGCGTATCAAAATGGAAGATATCAAAACACACAATGCTAAAGGCAAAATGGAGATTTGGAGATGTACTGGGTATGTTGCAAGAATGGAAAGAACAAGATGGACAAGGAAAATGATGGAATAGAAACCATGAGGCGAAAAAAATAAATCATAATATCATACTGGCTGGGAGATGATGTACGCATATAGGACAGGACAGAAACAGACAGACGAAAATGGAGGAAGTATGTCTACTCATGGACAATGAACGTTGGATAGGAAGAGAGAGGGACAGAAGGTACTTAGTTTAATAGACAATAAAATTATCTAAACATCGACATATTTGATTATCTTCTTACTGATAGATTAGTTAAAGAATTTTAAAAATCAAAATCGACTAAATTTCAGTATAAGTGAATTGAGTTACAGTTCAGTTTATTTATTTCAGCTAATTATTGTTCAGTAAGAGAAAACATTTTTGTGATTATATATTAAAGACCGAAAAGTGATCTCTTGCAAATGTTACAACACTTCAATTTTTCTTACATACAAATTAATTTTTAGAAATTCATATAATAAACAGAAATCCTGATACACATTACGTCGTCATGCTAACATATGCAGATAAAACTGGATTTCTGTTTCGGTTTAAACAAATAAAATCGATTTTTCGAACAAAAAATTGATTCTAAGCATGTAAATTACAATCTTGAGAAGAAAGAATATGTTCATCCAACAATAATAAGAGTAACGACAATTTAAATAAATATTTAAGATCACCCTTATGTTTATTCTATTCGACCCGAGAATTGTTTCGACACACTAAATTAATTAACAATATTCACCATAATACCTAAAACAAGTTCAATAAAGGAGACCCATCCCCATCCAATTGATCACTGAGTAATAATCACAAGGATTTTTTCTGGTTAATCTCTTCTACTTGCTCTAAACAATTCTGTATTTTTCCTTTCTTTTCACTGTGCAAAATTTTGAAATCTTCATTGAAAGTATGATTTTCATATGTTAAATGTTTAGCGTAGTGAGATATATTATTTTTCATTCTATATCTTTGTTTATGTTCCTTTACTCTTTGATATAAAGATCTGCCTGTTTGTCCCAAATAGGTTTTATTACAAGTGCAACCGCATAATTCGTAAACTCCCGTTTTATTTTCTTTTTAGTTTTCTGTACGGAACATAAGATCACTTCGGTGTCCGTCTGCCTGTCTGTCTGTCACACCCAATTTTTTCCGAAACTATTTAACATAGAAAGTTGGAATTTGGCACTAAAATAGGAACTGATGGCCTCATCAGAGCCGTGTAGTTCTGAAAGTTAAATTTTGACTTAAGGGGTTAGTTTTGGGGGGTGAAATCGGAAGTGAAAAGAAAAGTGCCACAACATAATTCGTAAACTCCGCTTTAGTTTCTTTTTTTGCTCTACTTTTATAATTTTTAATATGTCGAGCTATTGGTACGGAAGACATGTTTAGATGATTTTTATGGAAAATATATTGAATTTTATTTATCAATCTACCGGTATAATGTATGAAACTTATCTTTCTTTAGTTGTTTATGCGGGTACACAAGACCTATTGCTTTTTTATACCGGTAAATTGATCAATAAAATTCAATATTTTTTCCGTAAAAATCATGTAAACATTGCCTTCCGTACTAAAAGTTGTGCTGCTATGAGTTCGGATAATTATTTTTCAATATAGCTGGAACTAACTTAATGTAGATTATCGCAACACCACATTAACATGACTATTTGTTGATGAAATATTGGCTACTTTAGGTACAATGTATAAAGTGCAATTAGTGGCACAATTTATTCCAGCGAAGTCGGCTTTACTGGACTACTTATGCGATAACTTTTAAAAGCAAAACTTTAACCCCACACGTCACATTCAGGAACGAATAACCTTCTATTAAGTGAAATCACTTAAACGAGGGAACAGCCAATATAAAACTTTTTTGTTTTGAAAATTATACTATTTTTTAATATGCCGTTTTTTTTTGGTTTCGCGTTACAGTTTCAAGGATCAACTTAATAATCAGATATATATTTTATTAAAAACTATGTTAATATAAAGACCTCCCTGAAGGAGAGAGCACGGTGTAATTGCTATTTAAGAAAATAACAGTCAGTGTTTAATATACAAGACGTCATTAAAACAAAAACATAAGGGAAATATAAAACCTCCATCGGAATTTCATGTGGAGTAATTATAGGATTCAATCTCAAATGTTATGTTGCATACCGCACATTATAGTTATAAGTCCAAGAACTGTAAAATTCGTTATTCACGGTTATTTTCTTTGCCTGCTTCAAGCCAATTATTTTTCTGTCTTTTTTTAAGTTTTATACTTGGTTCGAAACGTTGCCGTCGTCTATAATCACCTTTTGCATAGCTTAGAACACAGGATGCATCTGCCAGAGGAAATATACATTTACTCGTTACTGCTTAAGTTAAAAATTAACACGAATAAAAGTAAAAGAAATCGGTCCCGTTGTGTTAAAGTGACGGCTTTTGAGGTAAATTCTGATGATCAAATAAGTGAAATTATTGTTAATTGGTATGGTGGATCATTAAGCGTCTGTCTTATGAATTATTTCCAAATCATGTGTGTGTCTGAATAAAGGTCATATTAATTTGAACATTTGAGTGCTTAAGCTTAACTTAAGAGTTAACTTTAAAGCACAAATACCATTTTAAAAGATAGAAATATTATTTCATAATAGAAAATCTTACACTTCACGTATCTTTTAATTCTGCACGAAATTTATATTCGAACAACGGTGGAATCCACCTCCTCTGTCCTATTGCCTTTGGCAGGGCGTGGTGACTACTCATGAACTGGTTCTTCGCACTTGATCCTTCCAGATCTTTCGGTCTGGAGCCATTTGGTCTGCCTCATGTAGAGCTTTTCCAACAAGATGCTGTAGTTACTCTCTCCATCTTGTAGGAGATTTGTCTCTTGATCTTCTGCCGCTAACTTTTTCTTCGACTATTAGTTTCTCCATGGTGTCTCTTCTTCTGACGATGTGACCAAAATATGTGAGGTAGGCTTGGTTTACAGGTTTGAGTAATCTAGTTTTGACGTTCATCTCCTCTAAAACTGACGTGTTAGTGCAGTGGTTTGTCCAGAAGATCCGAAGAACTCGTCTGTATACCCACATCCCGAAACTTTCGACTCTTTTTGTCAGTTTGCTTTAGTGCCCAGGTTTTGGCTGCATACATTGCAATGGGAATTATGAAGGCACTAACAAGTTGAAGTTTGGTTGTCTTCGTTATTATGCGATCCTTCCAGATTTTTGTCAAATTTTTGGTCGCTGTCTTGGCCATTGCTATCCCCCTCTTGATCTCATCCGAGCATCCTCCAGCGTTGGTGATTAACGCGCCTAGGTACACAAAGCTTTTGACGAGTTTGCTCCCAGCTACCATTCGCCTCTGTCGTTGGAATACTTCTCCCATAATTAGTGTTCTGTTCCCAAACATAAGTTCTATTCAAAAGACAAGTATTTACCTGGCTAGAAACACAAAACGCACAAGAAACATTGATTTATTGGAAGAAGTTGATGAATTGATTCTATAAGCAGTTTGATGGGATGTGCTCGATGAATATAGCCCACTTGATTCCTTCCATAGTAGTGAATACTACGAATACACATGGTGCTAATACATCACATAGATATGAGGTTCAGCTTGTCACCCCTCCTACCACTCCTTTCGAAAAGTCTTTTATATGGCGTTCCTCATCGCTTTGGAACGAATAGGCCACGACTGCGTTTTCCACAAGGTACAATTTGCAGCGATTCAAGATCAAAGTGAATCGTTTTTTCGCACACGCGTCGCTTCTGTAACGCTTTAGGGATTTTCTTGCATCACGTATGCCGTGCTCATAAAATTAATATAAAATAGGGGTGTTTCTTTCTAGACCACTATTATACTATAGAGTTTGGGCTAGAAGAGGAAACAACGAAATACAGAAACAAAAGTAGGTTTAATGAGTCAGTCCCACAAACCAATTTTTGAGGTCAGGAAAATAGTCATTTGGGGCCACATATGGAGAATAGGGTGGATGGGAACTATTTCGAAGCTCAGCTCCTGCACATTGGTCATTGCAACCGCCGATATGTGACCAGGCGCATTGTCTTGATGAAGGAGCACTTTTTTGTAAGCTAATCTTGCTAGTTGTTTCAACTCGCTATGCAAATGGTCCAATAAGGTTGCACAATAATACCAGCCACTGTTTTACACCAAATCAAAAAATCAACCATTATGATATCCTGTGAATTACAAAAAATAGTTGCCACTTCTTCCGCCGCCAAAACTGTTTTTCCTTGTTTTGGTGCACTTTCACGTTCGCCAACCCACTATTTTGACTGTCCTTTTTGTCTCCGGGGTTAAACGGCGAGTCCACGTTTCATCTACAATCAGAAAACTGTAAGTATTTCAAACAAGATTTTGAAACGTCCTTCCTGGTTCGTTTTTGACCTGGCGTCTACAAACGCGGCACCTATCGTGCACTCAGCTTTTTCATTTTAGAACCTCAAGTAGGATATTATGTACCCAATCATATGATATGCTTACCATCTCAGCAATCTCACGAAGCTTAATGAGATAATCTTCTATCACGATACCATAAACTTTATCGACCATTTCTTGAGAAGACCTGAACATGCACCATTTACAATGCTTGTACAGCCACGTTTAAATTTATTTGTCCAGTAATAAATAGTCCTGAGTGCTGGTGTACAGTTCCCATGAACTTCCTTCAGTTCCGTTTCATCTGGGCCGCAGCTAATTTTTTTAAATAAAAATGTGTTATCACTACACAATACTTAGCATTATCCATTTCCACGAAACGTGTACACCAATCATTTACGAGAGCTGCCACTAAACAACTGTGCGTTGCATCTGTTTGAAACTTTGAATCACGCTTACCAACAGCCATGCCACTTAACAAAATTTCCCATAATTTCGCAAAAATTTACCAGACCGCAATACACCCTCGAAAATGTAGTTTTCCTTATACACTTTTAATATTCTTAAGAAGCTTTTAATATTCTTACCAGGTGTACAAGTAGGAAATGCGGATTTCAGACAACCGATGGTGCACCAATGCAGTTTTTGCTATAAAGATTTGACAGCCATTTTGTTGTGTCATCAACAAGTGTCCGACGCGCACGAGTGATAAATTGGAAAAGTGTGTGCATAGTGTTGTGTTCAATATGTCGAAATTTACACCGAACAAAAAGCATTGGCGGACAGCATTAATTTTTTGTTTTTATTTAAAGAAAACTGCTGTTGAATCATACCGATTACCTTGAGAAGCTTATGGTGAACATGCTCCATTGCAAGATACGTGTGAACGATGGTTTCGGCGTTTCAAAAGTGGTGACTTCGATGTTGCAGACAAAGAACGTGCCAAAGATGTGGAATTGCAAGCATTGTTAGACGAAGATGATTCGCAAACACAAAAAGAACTCGCCGAGCAATTAGGCGTTAGTCAACAAGCTGTTTCCAATCGGCTACGAGAGATGGGAAAGATTCAGAAGACCGGTAGATGGGTACTACATGAGTTGAACGACAGGCAAATGGAAAAGCTCATAAATATGTGTGAGATTTTGCTCGCTCGGTACAAAAGGAAGTCGTTTTTGCATCGTATAGTTACAGGGGATGAAAAGTGGATTTATTTTGAGAATTCCAAGCGCAAAAAATCATGGGTAGACCCAGGCGCACCATCCAAATCGACCGCAAGACCGAATCGCTTTGGCACAAAGACGATGCCCTGTGTTTGGTGGGATCGGAGGGGCGTGGTCTATTATGAGCTGTTAAAACCTGGGGAAACGGTTAATACTAAATGTTACCAACAGCAATTGACCGATTTGAACCGTTCGCTGCTTGAAAAAAGGTCAGAATACCGAAAGAGGCAACACAAAGTCATTTTTCTTTATGACAATGCTCCATCACATACGGCAAAACCAGTTCGCGACACGTTGGAAGCACTTAGCTGGGAAGTTCTACCCCATGCGGCTTACTCATCAGACTTGGCTCCTTCCAATTAACCACTTGTTTGCATCGATGGATCACGCACTTGCTGAGTAGCGCTTTGGTTCGTATGAAGATGTGAAAAAATGGCTCGATGAATGGTTCGCAGCAAAAGGGGAAGATTTTTACTGGCGTGGTATTCGCAAATTGCCCGAAAGATGGGAAAAATTTATAATAAGCGATGGAGCATACTTTGAATAAAGCACTTTTTATCATTCTTCCGAATTTAACATGTTTTTTTAGAAAAAAAATCCGCATTTCATACTTGTACGCCTGGTAGAAATACACGTCACGCTAATACTTCACATCCGTATGAGGTTCAGGTTTAGGGACTTCCCTGTAGCATGTGTGCTAGATCCATAAAAAAAAAGCAAAGGATTAGTTGTGTGGAACCTTTTACTCTTATCAATCTTTGCATGGACATACTCGTATTTCTTTTAAATTGTACGAAGTCCAAATTCATTTGCCAATCAGAAAATTCTTTATGTAGCCTTACCATTGGAATGTGTTTTAGGTTTCGTGATATGATACTACCTAGGTGCTTAAAAAACAATAAGAATTTTGTAGGTAGTTACGGTAAATTTCTATATGCACACCTTAGAATAAGCTTCATAGGTAAGTGCTATGACAAATTACTAAACTTGATTCATGATAACAGATTCTAACTGCTTAACCTGAGCATGACTTAAATAAAATCAAATTACATGATCACTGTTCATATTGACAGATTTATAAGAGCACTACAATATGTTAAAGTATATTTGCTATAGTGTGATGCCTGCCCTAAGAAATGTCATTTTATAACACAAACATTCTAACCAGGAGATAGCTAATGCATTTATATTTGTGCGTGTTAATTCTCAAGGAGACTTAACAGGGAGTAAAAATATATTTTTTCTGGTAGATGCATCCTGCGTTGTTACCCAGGTAAAAACTGATTATAGGCATTCGCGATATTTCAAAACATGCAAAAAAGGCAAAAATATAATCGGCCTCAAGCAGCTAAAGGAAATAACCATGAGTAACAAATTTCATGGCTCTTGTACTTATAGCTATAATATATGGTATGCAACGTACCATTTGCGTTTAATCTCTATAATATAATTACTTTGCATGAAATTTCAATTTTGTTTTACATTGCGGTTTATGTTAATGACGTTTATATCTTAAAAACTATTATTCTCTTATGTAGCAATATCCTCCGGGGGGTCGTGATTAATTTATTTTTGAATAAAATATCAAATATAATACCTTATGATGAATTTTATCCTTGTGGCTGTAACGCGAGGTAAAAGTGACTTTGCCTATACATAATAAGCTAAGGTACTAAATTTTGGATCTAAATAATTTCGTCATCTGAAATGATAAATACAGTTGTCCCAAAAGAGTTCAAAAAGATCAACAAGTTTTCAGACTTTAAGTTCTATAGATTCCTACCAGTCGTAGGAAAAAGTCATTAATAATTTTTTTTAAAAAAAACCGTCAAGTGTGCAATTAGTGTTCCGTATTATGATTGCCTTTAAAGTAAAAAAAAATACCTAGGCTAGGTTAATGGGGTTCCTCATATGTATATAAATCTTAAGATCCAATATGCATTTTCACGTTTTTTCTTAATCAATAATGTCAGTAATGTACAACGAACTGGGAATAATTTTCGCTTAATCTACACTTTATGAAGAATATTCCAACATTATTTCAAAATTTTTTGAAATAAGGGGGGGCAAGAATCTTGGTCATTTTAAAAAATAATACGCGCAAGTATTACATCATATAGATTTTTACTCCCGTGTTTTCAGAAGCTTTCATTTGACATCCCCCTCGATGACTTGCTAAAAATTTTTTTTTCAATTAGGATTTCACCCCCTCCCTCAAATTAACCCCTCAAAATTTAACTTTCAAAAGTTCACGGCCCTAATTAGGTCATCAATTCCTATATTTGTGCCAAATTGCAACTTTTTATGTCAAATAGTTTTGCAGAAAATCGGGTGTGACAGTCGGACGGACAGACACCGAAGTGATCCCATAAGTGTTTCGTACGGAACATCAAAAATATTATTTTTAGCGCCAAATAAATTGGTTAGTCAAGTCAAAGAAAATATTTCTGCTGCTGCTGAAAATAGTCTTGCTCGGTCGACCACTCCGTTCGCTCTATAAGCCATTACTTTATCTCCTCCTCAGACCTATTACTCTGGCAAGAGTTTAGTGGTATTATGTGCCGACTGCAAGGATCGTGCCCCTCCATGAATCAAGGTCCTGAGCGGCATGAATAGCTTCGTGTATGGAATGTCATATTTTATTTTTCCCCTCTCTCATAAGTTTTTCTAGATCGTTTCTTCTAGAGTTATGCCCAAAGTATCTCAGGTACGATCGGTTTATTTTGGTGGATAGACGATTCTTTAAACTCAGTTGGTTTAGATTCGAGACATTAGTTTGGTGCTGTGTATAGGGTATCCTTAACATTCTTCCGTATACCGATGTTTCAAAGGCGCCAATTTTTATTCCAGCCACAACATTTATCGTCCAAGTTTTAATATGTGATTTTGAGATATTGCTGAGTCCTTCTAAATCTTGGCCAGTTTGATTTTTGCATTTCGAGCTATGTATAGTCTTCGTTTTATTTTTTTATCGCAACCCCCTCTATTTGTAATTAATGATCCGAGATATACAAATTCATGAACTACTTCAAACCCGCTATTTCCTTGATGTCCACTGGGGTTTGGTCTATGACCATAATTTTAGTTTTATTCTTGTTAAGTAGTATATATATATATATATATATATATATATATATATATATATATATATACATACATACTTGGTACTCACAATCTTGGTACAGATGAGACATTTATTTACACCTACACTGAAGGGCAAGCGAAAAAAGGTGCTAACGATGTGTGTTCCATGTTGCTACATTTTTTTAACAATAACAGCTTTACGACAAGGGATCTTGGGCAAAACATGAATTACTTTATATTTAGTTTTGACCATGTACTTAAAATTTTCGACAAGATTACGGACCTTTTTCCTGTTCGGGGCCATTCGTATCTCCCAAATGATCAAAATTTCACACTGATCGAAAAAAAAGAAACGTCATATGGAAAGAGTAGAGACACCTGAAGAGTGGGATAAAGTAATACGCAGCACGAAGTAATTCCTCGAAGTTTTCGTTAGTCAAAATGGATTCCTCAAAGATATATTACATAAAGTTTAGCCACCGATCAATAACAGCTTAACCGCCAATTTCCCTAAACCAGGTTCGCATGTTCGAAATTAGTATAGATACTGCAGTAGTGAAGTTAAGGGATACCTACAATGGTTCGTGGACATCCTCTATTGTCAGAAGTAAGATGGTCATAACTGGTTTCATAAAACTCACACCAGTTTATCTGCAAGCTGTGCCAATATCATCTGTCAAACTAAAAAACATAAGGGATCTTCTACCGTATTTAGGAGATGCAAAAAACCGAAGCTTTTATGACGACGTTTTTTCAAAAGATCTGCAGAGCAATGACATAATGGAAATTGATGAAGATGACCATAGCAGTGGTTGCAAAGACTCTTAATTATTTTGTTCACAAGTATTATAACTTAAAATGTAATAAAAACTAAATTTCTAATAATATTAGTTTTAATTTATTTTATTTTCTTTCAAAAACAACATAAGTCCAAGTTATATTATTTTATTTCTTAAAATCACGAGGTTTTTTCTTAAATGTTCTAGTCGAAAAATCTTTGCTAAACTCATATACATCACTCTATGATAAAAAGGTTCCTGAAAAAATGTTAATAAACTTGACAGTGCGTTTTTCCACCTCGTGAAAAATTAACATTTGGGACATATGTTGTTTCTAAAATAAACGCCTCAATTCGATGTCGATGTCGTTAGATGCTATAATGAGTGTATCGTCAGCATATCTCAGGTTTACTTTTCGGCCTCCCACAGAAATACCTCCATCCCAGTCCTACAGAATTCGTCTCATAATGTACTCAGAGTGTGCGTTAAAAAGCAACGGAGATAAGATGCACCCCTGTCTGACACCACCTTTTACTCTGGTATTACTATTTCATATAAGGATTTTATAAGCTGGATAAGGTGTAAGGGAAATCCCATACTCTTAAGTATTGGCCATAATTTGTGCCATTTTACACAATCAAATGCTTTGGTAAAATCTACGAAGCATAAATGATAAATTTATACTTTTTTCTATGTTCTGTCGTACATTAATGTCTTCTCTTGTGCCTTTCCCTGGAATGAAACCTGTCTCTCCCTCAGATATTTCTGGTAGTTTAAATGGTTGATTACTTTATATATGGTAGCTAGGTAATTATACTGAAGTAAACTGCTTTTTTTACATTCGCAAATTGTACATACTTTGTATACAATTTTCGGAAGTAAAATAAGAATATTTTCGGAAAAACAACTTTATTGGCATTTACTTAAAACTCTCAATGTTTTCAGTTTCAATTTACAAACACTTATAACATTTACCACATTTCATTAGTATTTAGCACGTTGTATTTTATTTGTTTACGTTTATATCACCCTACAATTTAATTCTAAACGTGTTTGCAAGACTAAATCACCTGGAAAATGTGCTAAATCTACAAAAATAAAAATAGTGGTACATTAAAATACCATTTCTTGATGCTAAAACAGCATTTAATCGCCAACGAATGTGGGAGCTGTAAGGTGATACTATGAACTATGTATTGTGTTACAAAACAGAATCAAGGTAACACCGGGTAATATTATGTAACATTAGGATTTTTTCTATTTTACAGTAATATTACTATAATTACCTAGCTTTAGATGTGCGCAGTGTCGGTTAAGAACATAGGTGTCTTATTTCTAGATTGGCATACGATGTGTCTACTTGCATGTATGTTTGTTGTTGACGCAGCAATATAATATTTTTCCGACAAAGAATATTAAAAATTGTTTACCCAAGAAATTTTTATAATAGCAAAAGTTATTTACTTATTTGTTTATTTTATTAGATATATTTTTTTAACGATAATAAGTTGCCACAGCACTGTTCCTCCTTGCCGTAAAAAGCATTTGTTCTGTCGGTTTTCTTTTCAGATAATGCTTAATTATCAAATAAAACATAGTGATTAATTACTTCGTTAACTGCACCATTTGAGAATTTCTAAACGATTTCTTTAAGACAAGCAAAAATACTAGTTAACAGACAAGGCTATGATTAAATAATTAGAATTGTAGACATATCAGAATATATATATATATATATATATATATATATATATATATATATATATATATATATATATATATATATAACACATGGGCTGAAAAGTCCCGGGCCTAACAAAGAAAACACGGTTTTTTTGGTTCAAAATTAGCTTTATTCATCAACGTAATCTCCATCAAGAGCAACGCAATCATTCCAGCGCCGCTCTAACATTTTTAATACCACTTTTGTAGAACGATTTATCTTTTGCCTCAAAATAGGCCTCAGTTTCAGCGATAACCTCTTCATTCGTGCGAAATTTCTTACCGGCGAGCATTTTTTTCAGGTCTGCGAACAGCCAGTAGTCGCTGGGAGCCAAATCTGGCGAATACGGTGGATGTGGGAGCAATTCGAAGTTCAATTCATGTAGTTTTGCCATTGTTTTGATTGACTTGTGACACGGTGCGTTGTCTTGATGAAACAAAATTTTTTTCTTTGCCATATGCGGTCGTTTCTTTGCAATTTCGGCCTTCAAACGCTCCAATAACGCTATATAATATTCACTGTTGATGGTATTTCCTTTCTCAAGATAGTCGATGAATATTACACCACGCACATCCCAAAATACCGAGGCCATAACCTTTCCAGCCGATTGTTGTGCTTTCGGGCGCTTTGGACGAGGTTCACCAGTTGCTGTCCACTCAGATGACGATCGTTTTGATTCCGGAGTGAAGTGATGGATCCATGTTTCATCCATTGTCACATATCGACGCAAAAATTCCGGTTTGTTACGTTTAAACATGGCCAAACACTGCTCAGAATCATCAACACGTTCTTGTTTTTGATCAACAGTGAGCAAACGCGGCACCCACTTTGAACAGAGCTCTCTCATAGTCAAATGCTCATGCAATATAAAGCCAACACGTTCTTTTGATATCTTTACGATGTCGGCTAACTCACGCAACTTCACTTTTCGATCATTCAAAACGATTTTATGGATTTTTTTTATGTTTTCTGGTGTTACCGCCTCATTTGGACATCCACTGCGTTCTGCATCATCGGTGTCTCTACGACCACGTTTGAAGTCAGCAAACCAACGTTTTATTGTTGTTTCTGATGGAGCGGAGTCCCCATAACACTTTTCAAGCCATTGCTTCGCTTGAACGGTATTTTTTCCCATCAAGAAGCAGTGTAAAATTAAAACACGAAATTGTTTTTGATCCATTGTTTTGAAAATAACAAAAGTAGCGTCACTCTTAGCACAATAACTCACAAACTAATGAATAGAATATCATGAAATTTTAACAGCTGTCTTTTGAAGGTTAGTATTAACTGAAAAAAAGGTGACTGCAATAAAACTAGCGCCATCTATGTGTTAGGCCCGGGACTTTTCAGCCCATGTGTTATATATATATATATATATATATATATACATATATATATATATATATATATATATATATATATATATATATATATATATATATATATATATATATATACATATACATATATACATATATATATATATATATATATATATATATATATATATATATATATATATATATATATATATATATATATATACATTCCACCATCCGTGAAAATCTCTATTGTAACACACACACACACACACACACACACACACACATATATATATATATATATATATATATATATATATATATATATATATATATATATATATATATATATATATATATATATATATATATATATGGTGTGTTATGAAAATCATTTAATACGGTATATCTCTGTGTCAACATAAATTGTAGAAAAATACTAATAAATAGCGCATCAGATATATGTTATGAACACACATTAATAATTCTATTTAATTAAGCAAACTTTCAGAAAAACTAACTGTCACTAAAGTTTTTTAACATCAAATAAAACACTTAAAACACGTTTTGCATTACCAATTTGCAATATTTAATGTTTTTTTCGTGACACTTTTCAGTATGTAAACAAAATGTTTTGTCGCCAAACAGGTTTGAAGATTAGTTCGTTGCTGACAGCAGTTCTCATTTCTCTTCAACCCTCATTAAAAATTTACCCTCTCTCTCAGCCATGATCATCTTAGTTGTGACAAGGGCAGCGTAATGATTTTTTTAATTTGCGTTTGACTCCAACAGTCAACCATTTCAATATATTAAACGATTTTCATAACACTCTATATATATATATATATATATATATATATATATATATATATATATATATATATATATATATATATATATATATATATATAATACATTAAAATTTCGGGTTTCAATCCGTTCGTCTAACACTGAATTTGCACAATGTTTCGCCAAAATCTCATTTGGCATTTTCAGGTGCTCTTGCTGCTACTGCTGCAAATTCATTGTCAGATGAACGGATTGAAAACATATATATATATATATATATATATATATATATATATATATATATATATATATATATATATATATATATATATATATATATATATATATATATATATATATATATATATATATATATATATATATATATATGTTACAATAGAGGTTTTCACGGATGGTGGAATGTAATACATTATAATTCCGGGTTTCAATCCGTTTATCTGACAATGAATTTGCAGCAGCAGCATATATATATATATATATATATATATATATATATATATATATATATATATATATGTGTGTGTGTGTTCGTTCAATCTACACCCTGTGGAGAATATTTTACAATTTTTTGAAAATTATTTGATCAGTCAAAATTTAACTTTTAAAATTACACTGATCTAATGGTGCCATCAATTCCTCTAATAGTGTGAAATTTCAACTTCTCATGTCAAATAGTTTCGGAGAAAATCGGATGTGTGTGACAGACAGGCACCGAAGTGATCTTATAAATATTCCTTACGGAACACTAAAAATTACCCAGTCGTTTTTCATTCCGTAAAAAAAAACTTTTATCCATTAAACTGACTGATCTATCACTAAAAGCGTTGTCACCAATTCTTTATTTTTTGCTTTGAAATTTCACATTAACTGCTACCACAAATTCTCTATTGTTGTATTGTTACAATTCTTCCGCATCCAAATTTGCATTTTACAGTGGCATTGGTACTGCTTTAAAAGTATAGAAAGCTGTGGAACTACATTTCATTCAATTTAGCCTTGCGTAACCTGCATGAGGTTGAGACAATCTATTGCAGTAATGTCATGGTTTATATTATTCTATTTTGTTGCAATATTTTACTGTACATTAATCAACAGTTATGATGAAAAAGTAAAAAAAGTCTTGT
Source organism: Pachyrhynchus sulphureomaculatus (assembly GCA_019049505.1). NCBI lineage: Eukaryota > Metazoa > Arthropoda > Insecta > Coleoptera > Curculionidae > Pachyrhynchus > Pachyrhynchus sulphureomaculatus. Next base: position 196,479,729 of record CM032446.1, read on the forward strand.
TCGGTGCAATTATTGAAACTCCCTTAAGATTAATGCTCCAAAAAATGTTAGGTTATTTTTTGTGCCGGTAAAGAAGCAGTTTGTAAAGCATTCTTTGTTTGAGAAATTCATTTTAGAGTAAAAAAAATTAAGCAAGTGATTAAGCATAATTTCTTCATAATTTGTTGTGAAATGTTGATTAAATTAATTTTTGATGTGTTTTTTGTTATAATCAACTAAAAAACGAACAGAATTTGCAGACCAGCGCCTTACACACATTTCGGGTTTTAGTAAGAGTATCAACTATGTTGTTGGTTTCAACTAATCAGTACTTTCAAACTTTTCATCGCATAACTTGATGGCGGGCTACTGAAGGACCAAAACTTTCATATATACATCACTGTTAGTGTTGTTGAAACCCGGGATTTTAATGTATTATATATATATATATATATATATATATATATATATATATATATATATATATATATATGTATATATATATATATATATATATATATATATATATATATATATATATATATATATATATATATATATATATATATATATATATATATATATATATATATATATTAAAGTTTTGTTTAGTTAAAATGTATGTTCATTTATGGTGAATTAAAGTGTCAAAACTGCAATAAAAAAGTTGTTTACCTTTAATGTGTCATATTCTCTGGAGGTGTTCTCATTAATAGCGGTTTAAAATAGAATATATTTTTTAAATGCAAATCACGCATGCATGAGTTTTATTTTTAAATATATTTTCCGTAAAAGCTAATTTTAACCAAGATATATAGTTTTTTTTTTTGATTTTTCTGAAACTGCGCCAAAGAGAGAATACTTACATATGATAACGTATAATAAAGTGTTGTTAAGTTATCGACTTGGTTTCCGTAAAATGGTGATCGGATCCAAGTATCGGAAAGCTGCTCCATTTGATTCACTTAGCCATTTTTAGTGTTCCGTACGGAACACTTATAAGATCACTTCTGTGTCTAACCTGCCTGTCTGTCTGTCCGTCCATATGTCACACCTGATTTTATTCGAAACTATTTGACATAGAAAGTTAAAATTTGGCACTAATATAGGAATTGATGGACTTAAGAGGTTAGTTACATCAAATATATAAAATTTTTGCACTCGCTGCGCATTTCGCTAACCTTGTTAGCATCATCAGGCACGATGACTGATGATGCTGAGTCATTGCTAATCCATAAGAAATAGCATATATGTATTCAGCGCCTTAACTGGAAATCCTTGCATTAGTTATACAAGTAAATAACATATATCCGTTATGGTTCTGTCTTTAATCTGTCATCACTGATAAATCATGTTTTTCATTTACTTTCACCTGTTTAAAGATATAAATTAAAGCTACTTCATAATAAATTGTCATATGAGTACTTCTTATCTTAAAATATTCATCAAAAATACAATCTTGATAATACCATAAACTAAAAAATTATGTTATATTATATAAACTACTAACTCAAATGGCCACTACAGAAAATACACATTCTTAGAAGGCGTGAGGAATTTTTATGAGCACATCTTCTGGCGATATTACATCGTGTTCATGTTGTTCCTGTTCACCCAGGAATGCATCGACTGCCCACGGCGCTTGGTCGTCAAAATTTTCATTAAGTTGAATAGTTTTAGATCATAATTTTTTAGTTTTTAAAAACACTGTCTAAAAATTTTAGGAGTAAGTATACCTTTAGAACTACCTGTACAACGTTTAAAGCTGAGATAATTATGGGAAATTATTTTATATTAGGAAATCTGTACGTATGGGCCTTTGTAATAAAGAAAAACACTATTTTACAACACTGTATACAAAAGAGCACGGGGAAGATGTTTATAGCAATGAAAATATGGCCGGAATAACAATATCAGTCAAAACAGGTAATAGAGTTAGGCAGGATTAATTGTCTGTTTTGATTGATATTGTTAATCCTGCGCTCTATTGTTTACACTGTTGTGCTTTCCTTTACTTTCAGACGCATATATACCGGAAATATCAACTAGCGAAATAAAATATGCATCAAAAAAAAATGAAAGAAAACAAGGCTTACGCGATAAGATGGTGTAGTGATCGAGGCCATAAGGTTTGGTGGTTATGCACGTCTTAATACAATCAAAACTCTCTTTAATTTATGTTTCCATAATGCTTCAATACCAACTAAATGGAACAACGCCATAACTGTTCTGTTACATAAGAAGGAAGACAAGACAGACCTTGAAAACTACCGACCAATTAGCCTTCTAAATCACTTGTATAAATTATTTACCAGAATTATCACCTCGCGACTGGAAAATAAACTAGATTTCCACCAACCAAAATAACAGGCTGGATTTCGTTCAGGTTTCGGAACAAATGACCGTCTACATACCATAAAATTGTTAATCGAGAAATTCATACAATATAATAGACTACTGATACTCGCCTTTGTAGATTTCCATAAGACATTCGACGCCGTACAAATGGATAGTATTATGGAAGCACTGATTGAAAGCCGTGTTGATATGCCATCTTGATTCAGAACATATATAACACATGAACTCACACTTAGAATTGAGCTAGGAGTTCGGCAAGGAGACACTCATAACTGTCTTAGAATACGCTTTTAAAAGGCTAAACAGGGAGAACAGACGCATAACTATTGATAGCGAGAAACTTAACCAGTTACGATTCGTGGACGATGTGGTCATCCTTGCCGACGACTTGACAGAGATGCAAATTATGTTGAGAGAACTATCTTTTGCCTGTACATGAGTGGGTTTAAAGATTAACTTTGGAAAAATAAAATTCATGACTAACTTGGTGTTGTCTAGTAATTTAATCTTTGATGAGGAAATCGACCAAACAGACAAGTACATATATCTGAGCGACGAAATAAGCATCCTCGACCGAAACCCGACATCTGAAATTAGAACAAGCATCGGTTTAACTTGGGCAGCTTATAGAACTTTAAAGAATATATTTAAGAACGACATTCCAATTAGTCTGAAGAGGAAAACATTCAATCAGTGCGTCCTTCCAGTCTTTACCTATACAACTGAGACGTGGGCACTTACTATAGAATCTGCACACAAACTGAGGATTGGGCAAAGATCCATGGAGAAGTCAATGCTCTCTTACAAGGGAAGCCTATGTCCAGCAGTGGACGCTAAGGGCTGGTTGATGATAATGATGATATACTGGGTTGTCTTGTCCGAATACGTGACTACCGTAAAATTTAAAATTTGTTCTAGATTTATTAGAGCATTATTAAAAAATTTTATTAGAGATTGAGACCAGAGTAATTTTAATTTTCAGGGTATCGATTTACATTGTTATGGTTGCCATTATTTCTAACATCTCGTTGGCATAATTGGGTAAAAGTTAAATTTGGTTTTAGTTTTTGACTTTTAGTGACTTTTTGAACGTTTCAGGTTTCTTCTTCTAATTTAATTATTTTTCATTATTAGGTCTAGTTTGATTACTTATTTGTTTGTTACTTTCTAGATAATCGGGTGATTTTGTGCGGAAGGAATAGTTAGACCAAACTAACATTACAAATTAGAGAGAGGGAGTCATTTTCCATGCTCGCTATCCCAGTCTTGGCTGTAAATTACGAAAAGCTATACTTCTATTTACAGGTGGTCTGTTTTTAAGACTACTATTAACATGTAGGCTGAAAAGTTTTTTGGTCTGACACATAGATATCGCTCTTTTCTAAAAAACCAAATGATTTTTAGGAAGTACCAACCTTCAAACGATACGTGCCAAAATTTCATGACATTTCGATGATTAGTTTACAAGTTACAGTGGTTTTAGTGACGCGACTTTTGATATTTTTAAAATAATGGATTTTAAAAAAAAAAAAACTGAATTTCGTGTGTTGATTAAACACTGTTTTATAAACAAAGCAATGGCTTGATAAGTATTACGCCGACTGCCCCTGGAAAATCACTGATTATTCATCCATCATTGGTATGCTGAATTTAAACGCAGCCGTACAGATACAAATGATGCTGAACCCTCTGGACGTCCAAATGAGGTGGTTACATCGGAAAACATCAAAAAAATCCACAAAATTGTTTTGGATGACCGTAAAGTGAAATTGCGTGAGATAGCTGACACCCTAAAAGTATCAAAAAAAATGTTGGTCATATTTTGCATGAACATTTGGGCATGAGAAGGCTCTGTTTGGAATGGGTACCTACAGTGGACCAAAAACAACAATGCGTTGATGATTCTGAGCGCTGTTTGGACCTGTTTAAGCGCAATAAAAAGAATTTTTTCATGCGATATGTGACAATGGATGAAACATGGATCCACCACTACACACTGGAATCAAATCGGCATTCAGCTAAGTGGACTGCAACTGGTGAAAGCCGCCCGAAGCGACCAAAGACATACACAATCGGGTGGGAAGGTTTCGGCCTCTGTAGTTTGGCATGCGCATGGAATAATTTTTATCGACTATGCTGAGAAGGGAAAAACCATCAATAGCGAATATTATAAAAAGTATTGGTGCGTTTGAAGGCAGAAATCGCAAAGAAACGGCCTCAAATGAACAAAAAAAGAGTGCCCTTTCATCAAGACAATATACCGTGTCACAAATGAATGGTTACGATGGCAAAATTGCATGAATTGAAGTTCGAATTACTTTCTCATCCACTGTACTGTCCAGATTTGGCCCTCAGCGACTACTATCTATTCGCAGATCTCAAAAAATGCTCGCGGGAAAGAGATTTGGCTGGAAGAAGTTATCGCCGAAATTGAGGCCTATTTTGAAGGCAAAGACAAATCCCTCTACAAGAAAGGTATAGAAATGTAAGAAAAGTGTTAGACTGATTATATCTTGAAGGAGATATTGATGAATAAAGTCGAATTTTGCAAAAAAAAAAAAAATAAGTAGCTAGACCAGCAGCGTGTTACAATAAAAATTTTGGTAATTGGTTGGTTTTTGAGCTTTCGAATTAGTTGGTTCTTGATTTAACCTAAAACTTTCAGTATTTATTGTTTTACTATGATTTTGACTGAATAAGTGCCCTTTTAATTATTATTTATATATTTAATTAATATTGATGGACAGAAAATTCAGCAGGTTTTGACTTTTAAATACCTGGGAACACTAATTAATAGCCAGTATAATCCAAAAATAGAGATTGAGAAGACGAAAAATCTTTTTTTTAGATCTGACCTTCGTGTAGAACTTCGAGTGTATATGATAAGTTACTATGTTTTTTTCAGTACTCCTGTATAGATGTGAAGGTTGGACTTTTGATCGCAGCAGGGAGAAACGACTCGAAGCTTTCGAAATGTATGTTTATAGAAGGAAGGTTGAATATAAAGGAAAGAAAAACTAGTTATGTCGGTCATATAATGAGAGAAGTATGACTTGCTGAGATCGAAGGTAAAATACAAGGAAGAAGATCGGTTGAAAGACCTCAAAATTTCTGGTTAAAGGACATCCGAAGATGGTTTAATTGCTCATCAATAGATATTTTTAGAGCTGCAGTTTCCAGAACCATGTTAGCCATTTGGATCGCCAACCTTCGTCAGGAGACGGCGAATTAAGAAGAAGAGGTGCCCTTTCTGTTTCTAGATTTTGAGGGTTACGTAATATGGAATTATTTTGAGGCTCCTGTTGAATGCTTTTAGGGCTAATTCTTTATAATTTTGGACTATAATTTTTTTAGATTCTTTGTCTTTTGATCTATAGATGATAACTTCCCCAAAACCAAATGTGTAAAAGTAATGTATCCCGACTTTTTTTTTTCTTTTTGGGTCTAGCACACGTGCTGCAGGGAAGTCCCTAAAGCGCTCCAGGAGCGGCATGTGTGCGGAAAAAGCGATTCACGTTGTTCTTAAATCGCTGTAAATTGTACTCGGTGGGACACACAGCGCTGGGCAAATTATTCCAAAGGGATGATGTTCTCCATATAAAAGACTGCTTGAAAAGCGTTGTACGCGGAGTAGTAGACTTAATACTTAGAACAGGATAATTTAATTTAAGGAAACGACGCATTCCGGGTATCTCATTTTTAATAGGCAGTAGACAATTAGCGTCTTGATTAGGCAATTAAACCTCAAAATGCGTCAGAAACTTTGTCTAGAGGAGATTATTTAATTATTTATTTTTGGTTTCCGATTTCATCAAATTAAAAAAAATTTATTTACGTTGAAAGCCGGATTAGATATTAATATTCCAATTAGTATAATAAATATTACTGTATACAAATAAGCCATTGCGTTATCAGTTATTGCTATATTATTTTCTAATTTTTTTCAAATATTAAAATAGATTTCTATAGCCGCAACTATGGCACAATAATATCATTATTAATTATGAATCATTTCGTTATATTATAGGCGGTTTCTATACAAAGTATCATTACCGCCAATAAAATCATTAAATACACAGGGAGAAATCAATTTTCTGCAATATTAGATTTACTTAGGGGAATAGGGAAAATGAGGCCGCTAAGGGGTGTTTTAAAAATGACATTGTAGGTTCGCTCCTACATCTGTTAAAAGGGGAATTTAAAACGAAACAATGAAGTTCCACTTATAATTAAAACGCTGCAACGAATAACGACCAAAGAAAGTTGTATACGGAAGTATCAGGATTTTTTTTTCCAATAGACTCAACAGACATGGAAAATCGACATCTGGACCAAATTATTTTAATAGTAATGGGTTTTCAAGCAGCAAAATTTCTTAATTTACCAGATGAAGAATCAACTAATTGGAGACCCCAAAAAAACAACCATTTATCAAAATTTTTATTGTAACAGTAGTCTTAAAAACAGACCACTTGTAAGTAAAAGTATAGCATTTTGAAATTTATACTCAAGACTGAGGTAGCGAGCATAGCAAATGAGTCACTCTCTCCAATTTACGCAGATGCAATGTTAGTTTGCTTTAACGAAGTAACCAACAAATAAATAATCAAACTAGACCTAACAATGAAAAGCGATTGAATTAGCAGAATAAACCTGAAACCTTCAAAGAGTCACTAAAAGCCAAAAAAACACTAAATTTAACTTCTACCAAATTTAACTTTTACCGAATTATAACAACAAGATGTTAAAAATAATGGCAACAATAACAATGTAAATCGATACCCTGAAAATTAAAATTACTCTGATCTCAACCACTAATAACAATTTTTAATAATGCACCAATAAAGCTAGAGCAAATTTTAAATTTTACGGTCGTCACGTATCCGGACAAGACAACCCAGTATATTATCATCATTATCATCATCATCATCAACCAGCCCTCCGAGTCTACTGCTGGACATAGGCCTCACCTGTGGAATTCCATGTCTGTCTATCCTGTGCAATCTGCAACCAGTTGTTTGCAACCCTTTTAATATCATCTGACCAACATGTCGGTTGTCTCCCTTTGCTGCGCTTATCTGCCCTCCGTCGCCATTCCAATATTTTGCGGGTCCATCTACGTCTCTAAGTCTGGTAATATGTCCTGCCCATTTCCATTTTAAAGTAGCTATGCGCGTGACATCTGTGATTCCAGTGATTTCGTTGCATATTTTGTCATTAAGAGTCACACCAAGTATTGACCTTCTCATGCGCCTTTGCGCAATCCTCAGTTTGTGTGCAGATTCTGTAGTAAGTGCACACATCTCAGTTTCATAGGTAAAGACTATAAGGACGCATTGATTAAATATTTTCCTCTTTAGACTAACTAGAATGTTGTTCTTAAATATTTCTTCTAATTTCAGATGTTGAATTTCGGTCGAAGATGCTTATTTCGTGGCCCAGATATGTACCTGTCTATTTGGTAGATTTCTTCATCAAAGATTTTAGGGTTACTAGAGGGCACCAAGTTAGTCGTGAATATGAATTTTGTTTTTCCAAAGTTAATCTTTAGACCAACGCGTGTACAGGCAACAGATAGTTCTCTCAACATAATTTGCGAGTATCAGCAGTCTGTTATATTCTACGAATACGTAGTGGATGGTCGTTTGTTACGAAATCCAGTCTGTGCTGGTAGAAATCTAGTTTATTTTCCAGCTGCGATGTCATAATTGCGGTAAATAACTTGTATAAGTAATTACCTTTGAGCAGTTGAATTCGTTCTGGAGGTCATCTCAAATATCCAGAAATTCGCCTATTTAAAACTAACGTATTGCCATCCTGCTGTATCCCTGCGAGTTTTGGAAGCTGATACATGAAAAAAAAAACGTTACAAGTGTTTATGAACTTAAGGTAAGGTGGTAAATAAAGAGCTTTGGGAGAGAGCTAACCGAGGAACCATCACAACAGTCATTAAGGAGAGGCGCTGAAAGTGAATTGGACACACATTTCGAAGAACTGGCCGAAATCACGCCAGATAGGCTCTAGGCTTTGGAGTAACAGGAACGAATTAGAAAAAGAAGAAATATCGTCACGTAAACTAATCGACCTATACTTTTTTGACGATGACAGGGACCGCACAACAAAACTGCTAATTCGGGACGATATGAGGAGATGACCGAAAACACCTTTAGACCCGCTTTAAAAAGGTTGATAGTTATAATTCCAGAAACTAGTTTCCTAACTTCAGCAGGAGGAGCGACGTTAAGCATTTCAAACATAGCTTTGTAAGTCATTCAAAATATTTTCCCGAATAAATTTATTTTCACTCTCACTCTGGCATCCATATAACTCCGAGTTTACGCCGTTAACAAGTTGACGCTAACAGCAAATTGGGATTAATAAAAAATGATTTTTAAATGTAGATTTTTCCCCCGCAAAATTGATAAACTACACTAGTGAGCAAAAAAATCGACTTAAACTATTTGGTTTCATTTAACATGGATCCTAGAATATAGAATTTATATATTTTTATGGATTTTAGTATTATTTGAAAGCTCATTCTATTCTCTTTCTAATAATACCAAATTCCGTAGCATATCTCATGCTTTTTACTGATTGAAAGGAGAAAAAAGGAGAACAAGGATTGAAAATAGGGGTATGAGAAAGGAAAAATTAAACAAATTATAAGTTTAACAATGTTTTTATAGGGGTGAATAGCGCGTAACGAATAGAATACAATAGAATAGAATAGAAATATGCTTTATTGTCCTAATATACAACGTATTTGTTGACAAAGCAAGCTTAACTTAAATTATTATTATATTAATAAACAAACACAAATTCAAAAAAAAGAAAAAATATAAACAAACAGAACAAGATTAGTAGTGAATGCAGTAAATCCAAAATAAAAGAAATAAAATTTACACATAAGTCAACCCGAATGCCAACCACTCAGCTACTGTTATATGCTTATTCCAGTCTATCATTGTAGAATTCCTCTAGTGCATAGTACGCCTTTTTTATAAGTAGGGTCCTAGTCTTTCGTCTAATGACCTTTTCGCAATTCAGTCCTCTCAATTTGAGAGGCAGATGATTGTATAGTTTTTTGCCATTATAAACAATTGCAGATTTGATCAGCTCCGATTTCGGGGCCAGGAATGGCAGGACGAAGGCTCGCCTAGTGCCGTGCCGGCTGACTGGCATTGCCTCAAGACGATGTTTTTTAAAGATCATGATAGCAGTTTCCAGGATAAACAGGGCACAAAGAGTAAGAATCCCTAACCTCGGAAACAATGGTCGACATGACTCTCGCAACCCAGCTCCTGAAATATATCTAATAGCTCTTATTTGCAATACAAAAACAGATTTAAAGTGAACTCGAGAGCAGCAAGCCCAGAAACAGTTCCCATACTTCAAATGATTCTCAACTAATGAAAAATAAGAGGTTCTAGCCACATTCAGCCCCAGGCTAGCTGCAATAACCCTAAGGGCGTAGCACCCTGAAGAAATTTTGCTGTAGATGTTGCCAATGTGATCCTCAAACCACAGCGATGAGTCAATTATTAGACCGAGAAATAAATTCTTATCAGCTGCAGAGATGATCTTATTCTCAATATATATTGCATTTAACGCTCAGAATCCTTGTCTTGGCTATATTGAAGGAAAGTTTGTTACCATCACACCAAGCCTTCATCTTAGACAAATCTGCCTGAACATCGGCCCGAAGTCTCCCCACATTCTTATTGTGCCACAAAATTGTGGTGTCATCCGCAAAGATGGTAAATCTGTCAGCCACTGTCAAACGGGGCAGGTCATTAACATAGATCAAAAACCATAGTGGTCCAAGTACAGAGCCTTGAGGGAAACCCACACTGATACCAAATAGGTTGCTGAGCGAGCAAAAACGGTTCTATTGAGTAAAACCGTATTAATTAGTAAAACTTTTTGGAAACCCAAATGTTTTTGGTATTGTTGGAAATAGAAAAAAAATAATATCACTGTTTGAAAATTAAACTCAAGGATCGGTGATAAATGAAGCAAAATCGTTTTAGTCGGTTTTTTGCTCACCAGTGTATTATTATATATTAAAGTCCAACTCTGGCTGCTTAATCATTATTAGGTGCTATTATCCATTTATTATCGATATTAACGCTTTCAACAAAACTCAACTATTTATTTATTTATTGATTATATCAAAAAGATTAGGCATTATTTGACAGAAGATTATCAATTTCTAGTTCATGGGCTTATATTTACTTTCCCGGAAAAAAAAACATTAAAACAGTGGGTATAACGATTAAACTCATCTGAGAAATTTATTACCTATTTCAGAAAATTAGATTAACAGAATTAATACTTAGAATGTGATGTAGATGTTAAAAAGATTTGTCATGATATTTATTACTGTTTTGTTTACGTGGCTACGCAAAGTCTGCAATCTGTTGCATCCGGTATATTTATTGCTCTGTTTTTGGTAAATATGTCTAAGATATGTAGCTGTAATAATTTTAAATTCTTTGTTCAGAACAAACATTTATTTATTTGTATGATTTATTTTATAAATGTGAGATTTTTAGAATGCTGTACACTACATGGGGTAAAAATTCTCGAGACTTTTGAAGAAAAAACATTGTTTTTGCTAAAAATTGATTTTACTTTTCAACCTAGTTTCCTTCAAGAGCGATATATTTATTCCAGCGATCTTCAACATTTGGATATCTTTCATATTGTACGATTTGTCGAGTTCTCTAAAATAAGCCTCAGTTTTCCATTCGACGTCTTCATTTGAACCAAATCTCTTTCCCTGGAGCCCCCTTTTCAAATTTCGAAAGAAGTAATAACCACTGGGGGCTAGATTCATCAATTGTTCTTTTGTTTTTTCTTTAATTTGTATGAGCTGGAATATGTTTAATAGGCGTCTTGCCTCATTAAATCCTGGACGTCAGAGTACTTAATTCGGCCAACATAGGCACAGACTTGTCTTAGGCAAGCTGAGAATGCTTACGATACCTAAGAAAAACAACCAAACGTACAAAAGGAAAAATTCAATATCGAATCCTTAAGTAATCACAGAACCAAAACACTATACTCGACATATCACACAGGATTCCATTCGCGAACAAGACGACACTATCAACGCCGGTGTGCCCCAGGGCTCCATACTGTTTCCTACTCTCGTTCTCATTTATATTAACGATCTGCTGGAAAAGACCGTTAATCCAATCTACAGCTTTGCAGATGACAGTACGCTTGTCTCGTCATTCACCTTGAACGCTCGGACATCGGCTGCTCAGGCGAATATCCGCAGACAACAGGGGGTCGTTCAACTTAACAAAGACCTGAAAGAAATTCTATCTTGGGGTGACAGTAACCAAGTGGAATTTAACGCTACAAAAACCCAGGCGGCAGTTTTTTCTAAAAAAGTTAACGTTGCTGAACCCAACATAGTTATGTCGGGACACTCCATTCCCCTAGCATCGTCGCTCAATTTGTTGGGCGTTAGTTTGGGAGCAAATATGTCCTGGCATGAACATGTTGCAGGCATAGCAAGGAGAGCTTCTCAAAAGTTCGGAATATTATTTCGAACCAGACAGCTTTACACCCCACAACGACTGTTAATTCTTTACAAAGCTCAAATTCGACCAACTATGGAATACTGCTCCCATGTTTGGAGCTTCGCACATACACTGCATTTGTTGGATTCTGTTCAGAGAAGAGCTGTTCGTCTGATTGGAGACCCGGAACTGACCGGCGGCCTTGATTCGCTGGAACATCGAAGAACGGTTGGCGACTTGAGTCTGTTCTACAAGTATTTTCATGGAAAGTGTTCGAAGGATGTAGCCCGCTTAATTCCTCCCAAAGCGATGCATGTTAGAAATACATGTCGCGCTGGTGCTTCACATTCGTATGAGGTTCAGCTTGTTACTCCGCGTACAACGCTTTTCAAGCAGTCTTTTATATGGAGATTATCATCCCTTTGGAATAATTTGCCCAGCGCTGTGTTTCCCACCGAGTACAATCTACAGCGATTCAAGAACAACGTAAATCGCTTTTCCCGCACACGTGCCACTCCTGCAGCGCTTTAGGGACTTCCCTGCAGCACGTGTACTAGACCCGTAAAAAAAAAATTGAAACCAGCTGGAACAAAATAAAAACCAATATAATTAATACCAGTAGAGAAGCTATCGGAACACGTACAGTTAAACAAAATAACTCAAACAATAAAAAACCATGGTTCACCACGGAAGTCAAAATAATAACAAAAGAAAAGAAAAACGTGTACCTAAAATATAAAAACAACCAGACACAGGAAAACCATGAAAATTACATAAGAACAAGAAACCAAGTTAACAGTCGAGTAAGAGAAATTAAAGAAAAATACTGGCGAAGGTTTAGGGCAGAGATGGAACACGATCTGTATGGCTCGCAAAAGCAAATATGGAAAGTCCTACGAGGTTTAAAGAAAACAACAAATGAAAGCATACAATTGAAAAGCATTACACAAGAAACATGGATAAATTACTTTGAAAAACTTTACAAGGAAGGAGATGAACAAGAAGTACCGAGAACAGCACAAGAAGTAGAAGAAGATACACAAGAACCGCCAGACAAGAAGAACAAGTAAAAAATGTCATACAGAAACTAAAAAACAGAAAAACTCCGAACGAAGATGGAATCTGTAATGAACAAATTAAATTCGCTGGAGAGCAAATCTTAAAAGAGAGAAAAAGTCCCGAACAATGGAGGAAAAGCACGACTCTACCCATCTTCAAAAAAGGATGACAAAACAGACTCTGCCAACTATCGCGGAATCACCATTTTGAGCACATCGCTAAAGCTATTAGCCAGCATAATTTCAAACGCAATAAGCATAAAAATCTCATAAACGAAGAGCAACAGGGATTTAGAAATAACCGTTTAACAATAGACGTCCTGTTCATTCTAAGACAGGGAAGAAAAAAAGCTATAGAATACAACACCCCAGCATTTATCTGTTTCGTAGACTTATAGAAAGCTTTCGACCGGATACAACTGAATGATGTCATCGAAACGCTAAAAGTGAAGGGGACTCCCTACGGATACGTAAAGCTAATAAGAGACTTGAACACGAGAAACACAACCCAGTTAAAGGTGAACGGAACACTAACAAACCGAATTGCTTTCACCTCCGGAATAAGACAGGGTGATAGCCTTAGCCCACTCTTGTTTAACGTGATAATGAACAAGATTATAAATGAAGTAAAAAAGGTTGGCTCAGGATATAGACTAGGTCCACACAAAATAAAAATTGTGTGCTATGCAGATGATGCTGCAATAATATCAGATAGCGAAGATGACCTGCAACGCACGCTACACACCTTCAATATTCATGCGGAAAAATATAACATGAAGATTTCCACGGAAAAAACAAAATCAATGACAACATCGAAAGACTCGATCCGATGCAAATTTGTAATAGACAACACCAGCGTTGGGCAAGTTATGCACTTTAATTACCTCGGTTGCAACATCACATGTTACGGAAATCTTGCAGATGAGGTTAGGACACAATCCAACAAAGCAGCGGTAATCTCAGGACATCTCAAACCAAGCATATGGAAAAACAAACATCTTAGCAGAGATTGCAAGTCCAGAATTTATAAAACATGTGTTAGACCTGTGGTGACCTATGGCGCAGAAACAAGAGTAGAAACGTCTCTATCAAAGAGGACACTACGAACTAACGAAATGAAGATTCTGCGAACAATAACAGGGTACAGTTTGCAAGTCACGAAAAGAAACACTGAGATTAGGGAGAAGTGCAAGGTGAATGACAGTACGCTGGATAAGGTGTTGTAAAAGAAAATGTAACCAACATGTAACAAGACTGACAGAGGACCGATTAACTAAAATAGCCAGCGACAATATATATACATGGTAGGCGAGATACAGGAAGACCACCAAAAAGGTGGAAAGACAGCTGGCAATCTACCACACAAGAGCAACATAACCAGTAGTAAACAGGCAACTGTCCCTAATTAAAAGAGGAAGAAGAAGAAGACTTCTTGACTCCGTATGTTGTCTTTGACAAGGTGTGCTGGGAGAAAAAAATAAAAAAATCTTTGACAAATACTCCCCTTAATTTTTCTAGAACTGTGTTTCGAGTATTTTGTACGAGGGGATCCCATTACTTCAAATTTACATGCCGAATACTTTTAATTAAATACAATGAAGAGATGCATAATAACATGTAAATATTAAATAATCAATTAAAACACTTTCGATTTTGGTTTAGGAGGAAAAATAGTTCGAAATTTTCGCTTGCGAAAATAGTAGAGAGACAGGATTTACCAACTCAACTACCTTGGGCGATTATTCTGTACATAATATCGGAAGTAAATTAGGTTTTCGTTTTTTAAGAGTTTCTAAAAAACTCACGAAATTAAATATTTTGTTAATTCTGATCTTCATTGTTTTTGTATTGTGTCTGTGAAAAAAATGAAAGTTAAATTTAACTTACAATAATACAAATAAACTATGATGTCACTAATTTTATTATGTTTTGGCTGACCATAGTGTAGTTATGCAAATATCCTTCAAAATATCATTAAAATTAATTGATTATAATATTAACAACATAATATACATATATTAATTCAATTTAACATAATGTTTATTTTGTGTAGAATTGTAAATATTTAGTTGTTACATAATGTTCAGACTTCCAAACTGATCACAACAATACAAGCAGTTGCAAATTAAGAAAGATAACACGACAATGCATATGCTATTCTTAATGCACAATGACAGCTAGAAGAAAGAAAACAAATAAAAATGTATCAGTGGTTAAAATATGAAATTAAAAGCTTGAACCAATTAGAATAATTTTTGTTCATTGGTTCTGGCTATTATATTGTCTAATCTTGATGTTGGTATAATATAATTGACAGCAGCAATAACTTAGGTGTTTTAATATTTTACCGCAAACCGCAATCTGCGGAGCTTAATTAATGATGTTAAAATTTGGGTAAAACGATAAGTTTCTAAATGAAATGAAACGAATTACTTTGTTATCTGTCACTTTTTTTATATTTTTTTATTTATCTGTTACTGCAGTTTCGTAGGTTTTTACATTGTCAAGCGTAATATTACGAACTAAGGTGGTTTATTTATGATTTATAACAAATTTCCAGGTACAATTTGGAATTACCCATCATTAAATTACAATGAACTTAAATTATAACTCGAGTTCAAAAATATATACAATGTAATACTTGCGCGCACTTTTCTTTGTATTATTAATAGAAAATCGCGAAAAAAATCGCTGCCCCCCCTTATCTCGAAAAGTACCGATCAAAAAATTTTGAAAAAAGTCTGGATTATTCTCCACAGAGTGTAGATTGAACAAAAATTATCAGATAGATTGAATGAAAATAAGTATGGGTGCATTACCTTTAATAATTTTATCTGGTATATATCTATCTATATATATATATATATATATATATATATATATATATATATATATATATATATATATATATATAAAATTCAAGGTCATCGGCCAACATTAGAAACAAACTTTGTTGAAAATTCATTTGGGGTATATTTTGTGAAGTCATTGATCATTGTAACAAATTTTTTATTTTAAAAGCAATCAACATACGGAACACTAATTGCGCAAGTCCGACTTGCATTTGGCCGGTTATTTTTTTTTTAAACTTGGATTACACTGATAAATGTACCATTAAAACTACTTTAACTAAAACATATATTTAGTGACGGTTTTCCATAATTGATAAAAAATAAAGTGTTTTTTTTTAACGATCTACGACCTAGACAATTTCGAAGACTTGCTAAAGTCGAGCGTTAGTATATTTACCACTACTTTAAAATTTATTTTATTTTCAAGGAATCTTTTTTTTTTTAATTTTTATTTTAAAACTTTTCGTCGTAACTTTCTCAAAACACATTGTGGACTTTATCCGTTTTTCATATGTCTACGTTTTTTCTAAGGACGGCTGCTTAAAAAAAATCAATTTTTAACACTCTCAAAAGATCAAAATCAATATTTTTCGATGAAATTTGGTTTTGGAGGTTCTTAAACTAAGTCGAACCCACACAAAATTTTACACACACAACGGTGGTGGGTGTGAAGGTGGGATAAAACGCAGACTGGCTTTAACCCGGACAGCTGTATCAAAATTGGCTAATATTTGGCGAAATACAGCCATTTCCAAATTTTCAAAAACACAAAATTTAGACTTAACTCACTAGTTTCTTCAATTGCCACTTACCGAGCCAAAACGTAGATGTTGAAAAGAACCGACTCTAAGCGGATGCCTTCAAAATAGACGTCTTCTACGAATTCCTTGGACAGCTTATACAAGAAATGAATGAAATGAAATGCAAGAACAGATTCACTACAACTACTCATAGTAGAAGGCAACGTAGAGGGCAAGCGTCAGCGAGGAAGATCGCTAAAGAGATGGGTAGATCAAACTAAAGATCTGATTAATGAGGGGCTACATGACACTGTTAACTTAGTTCAATGGGGAACAAAATGGGGTGAGATAATGAGTGCTGCTACTGCATCATGGTCACTAATCCCTTATCAATATATAGTGTAGTTTTTAACTGTATGCTGTATACACAGAAAGATAATCAACCAAAAAAATGGTAAAAATTTATGGGGAAGTCTAAAATCCATTAAAATTGAGCCATGTCCTTTAGAATCGATTTGTCACCGGTGACGGCAAACGACTGCGGCATTAATATTACATATGGACAGTATTTGACATTGATAGTCCTTCATAAATAATATTAGTAGAGAGAATGCGATTTAAATTCAAAACAGTATGAGGACAAACGTATATAATGTGAATATATTAACTTTTATTGCTTTTTAATGAATTAATCGGAATTAAATATGGTGCTTGTTAGCCACCTATATCAGTAGAATTGTGAAAATATGTTAATATAAACAATTTCGAGAAAACAACAAATAAATTATAATTTAAAGGGCATTTTTTTATGATTAACGAAAACTGTATATTGCAAAGACATGTAAAAATAATTACTATAATACTACTAAATCTATAAAATAAGGAACTAGAATCTTTTATTACCATCCAAGTCCAAGCTATTTCGGCTAATTAGGAGATTAACTGCATTAATTCTTGTAGAAACCCACTAATTCCAGAATTAGTTCCACAAATACTAAAAGAGATTTCAGCATCATTCTACAATCTCTAGCAGAAATTGCACTAATTCTAAAATTAATTCCACTCATGCGAGTAGTAATTCGATTAATTTCATAATTAATTCAACTAATATTCATTCGTCAATTTTTCAGAATTATCTCCACTAACAGAAATTCTAGTAATTCTTGCATTAATTGCAGAATTAAATTCATCTATTTTAATAGATATTTTACTAATTCCAGATGAATTTCAATAATTTCAAAGCACATTTTATTCTTTTTTTTCTAAACCTAAGTCTGCCCACTCCTGAACGTAGGTCTCTTCTAATTTCTTCCATGCTTCCCTGTCTTTTGCCACCCTCAACCACTGCTTGCCGGCCACTACTCTTATATCATCGACCCAACGTTTCTTCCTGTTTCTATGGATCTACATTCCGCGATCTTATACACCCATCTGTCTCCGAATGATCTAGCCACATGACCTGCCCATCGCCATTCCATCTTTGCCGCCTCTTGAGGGTCAGTGACTTTGGTTTGTCTCTTTATCTGCTCGTTATGAATTCTATCTCTAAGGGAGATACCATACATGCTGCTCTCCATAGCTTCTTTTTAAGAAATGCTTTAGCGAGACACATCGTTTTCAGTCCATATGTGCTGACCGTTAGAACACAGGAATTGTAGACTTTAGTTTTTAGGTTTATGGATATTGCAATACTTTTTAAAATATGTCCTAGTTTCCTAAAAGCTGCCCATGCCAGCCTTATATGAATAGATGCTTCTTTATAGATGATCTCTATCATTTTTATATATCTGGAATTTATTCTTTCGTTCGCTAGAGATATTAGACCTGACCAAATTTCAATAGTATCAAATGCCTTGTGAAAATCAATGAAGGCCAAATGTATTGATACCTTATATTACATTTTTCTATTACAGTAAGTATTTTGTAGGGGTGGTCGATCGTGCTAAATCTAGTTCTGAAACCGGCCTGTTCCACAGGTTGATAGAAATCTAGTTTTGCGTTATCCTTAGGCGATTGGTTAAGATTTTAGTGAAGAGCTTACATAAGTGCGACGGAAGAGGTATGAGTCGATAATTTTCGATATTAGTGTTATTGCTCTTCTTAAAGAAAAGTATAACCTCTGATTTACACCATTTTGTTGGTATTATTCCCTCATAGAGACATTTATTTAGTAGGACTGTCAGTGCATCTTTCAGAGATTTACCGCCAAGTTTCAGCACCTCTACAGTGATTTGATCTTCTCCAGGGCATCTACTGTTTTTCATTTGGTTTAATGCAGCTTGTATTTCCTCCTTCGTGAGGTCTGGGAGTTTTTCAGATCCGACGTTTATAATGTTCGTGTTTTCTTGTCGTCTATCTGACTCGGATGAATATAATCTTGTGTAAAAGACTTTAAACAGCTCCAATTATATCATTCTTATTATTTACTATTTTATTGTTTTCATCTCGTAGTTTTGTAATTTTTATATTTCCACTACAGTCGTACTTTCATTTTACAGTTATCTTTTATAATTTCCTCTATAATGTTTGAATTATTGGTTCCTTTATCTTTTCGGATCTCCTTCTAAACTAGTTTGTTTAATTCTTTAAAGTTTGGTGACATTTTATCTGTGATATTTCTTCTTCTTGCAGTTTTAGTGTCCCAACACTTAGCTTTGGATTTTTGTGAAGTTGATTTTCTTATTGAGGTTGTGATTGTAGCTGTAATTTCATCTATATGTGCATGTGTCCGTGTCCGCTTAAGTTCATTTTGGTATTCCTCTTCTTTTTGTTTCGAAATTTCTCCAACTAGGTGACGTTGATAGTTATTTTTGGCCCTTACCAGCCTGTGGTCGCAAAACTGATTTAAAACAGACACATCTCTACATAAATTTCTACAATTAGACAATATAAAATCAATTTCATTTTTTGTCTTTCCATCTGGGCTTCGCCAGGTTCATTACGCTGTAGCGTAATGGATAGCGTAAAAAAAATTATTAAACCCATGAAACTGTATTTTTCCCCATTATTACCAATTCGATAGTTACTACAGCCAGTTTAATGATATTACTAATTTTGGGACTAATTATATTAATTTCAGTGTTACATCTCAAGGAGTAATTTTACTCCTTTCAGGTAACAGTTGTATAGCATTCTGGCATGATCGATCTTCTAATAATATTAAGATGAGGATAGCTGACTTTGGTTGTATATCAGATTTTCGTGGTTCGTTTTGATAAGAAAAATTGTGAGGCTGCGGATATCCTAATTTCAAATTTGCTTCTCACCCAATTCAAGATATTTTAGGATTAAAAAAAATTAACATATAATAAGAATACATAAAAATTACAATAATTTTTTACGATATCTACATACACAATATTCAAAATATTTTTTTCCTGTTTATAAACTGTATTATAAGCAAAACGAGTTTTCTAAAATACAAAACAAGTTAAAGATCAGTGGTAGCATAAACTCGCTAATAATTTCATCCACTTACCGTTATAACATTCAACCCGATTCCAGTAATGTACAGTGACCAACTTGGCACGGTCGAAGGATGAAAGGGATGCCGTATGCTGTCATCGTCACAGTAGAATCCCCTATGAAAGGGATTACCCCAGAGCCACAGGAAAAATATAGGCCACGCCACTGAAATCAATACACACAATGAATAAATATGTCACAGGCAATAAAGAAAGGATAATAAAAATGATAAATATGTGTTTAGGGGTACGCTTCACACAAGAAAGATTTATCAAATTACGCATACCTTCCATAATTATATATAAGGGTGTTTTCTACGATAATAATCGATATATGACTTTCCAGATGGAGATGAGATCATGTGGTTGCCAAAGACGGTAAAATCGGTTGTCGGGCCCCTCTTTGATCTCGCCGGCCTAAATGTTTTATAAGAGTTTTATTACACTTCTCTTCTTGAATTAAAGTTTTTATACCACTATAAAACAGATGTAATCAGACGTTTGTTTTAACACATCATTATATTTTGAAATATCAGTAGGATTGAAACAAGCCTTTATTCTCTCATTCGGCAAATGATTCTCAAACGCTGAGAGGAGGTAAGGAAGTAGGACGTGGACATGCGGGATAAAGCGGCCATATTGCTCTCTCACGGCTGTGAAAAGCATACCCTTATTATTTGGTTTTTAGTGTCACGTACGAAACACTTATGGGATCACTTCGGTGTCCGTTTCTTCGAAATTATTTGACATAGAAAGCTGCAATTTGGCACAAATATAGGAATTGATGGCCCAATCAGAGCAGTGCACTATTGAAAGTTAAATTTTGATTTAAGGAGTTAGTTTTTTTGGGGGGTGAAATCGGAAGTGAAAAGAAAAAAATTACCAGGTAATCAAGTGAGGTGTTAAATGAAAGCTTGTAAAAACATGAGCTTGTATTATTTTTAAAATACATTTTATTTGTTTATAACTAAACAAATATTTAGGTAATAAATATCTGTTTTACACTTTTAATGTTAGATTCTAGATTGAGCTAGATTGACTTATTAGCTAATAGGATGCTAAGATACTATAACTATTATACATTATTGGCTAAGAAAGTACATAATTTTTTAAGATATATGCATGTCAAGGACCTAATTAGCTTAGGTAAGGATTTATTTTAAAAGTAATCACCATACGGAACACTAATTGCGCAAATCAGACTTGCTACTTGGCCGGTTTTACTTTACTTATATAATTTAACATTTTTCTATTAAACCCTTTCTCAATAGAATTCATTTTGACCTATTGTAAATAAAAACAATTAATAAATGATTACAGTTAGACTTTTGATATATATATATATATATATATATATATATATATATATATATATATATATATAAGAAAGAGGAAGGACAGTAACAGTGCACTGGCAACAAACAATCCTAAGTTTAATTACTGGGAAACGCCCTTATAAGGAGAACAGATGAGCAATCAAGGATCTAAAGGCTCTAGTATCTGCTTTTTATTTTTGTTATCGAGCTTTCGCTGCCTGATGGATTCTAAAAATGCAAACCAGGTACAGAAAAATAAACTCAAAACGTTCGTTTTTAAAATGTGATTCAATGAATTATAAGACTGTATGAGAAATTACTTACAAAAATTTAGCAGTTAATTCATCTCTGGTGAAGACAATAAAATTTGCATTTTTGTTGGCCAGGTAGTAGGTATGATTACATAAACATGATAAAAAGACACTTAGAGAGTTACACAAGTAATAAAAATAAAACGTTGTCAATAAACATTAATCAAAAACACTTTTTAAGACAGAACACAACTGTGAGAAACACCATTCTGTTGAAATGGTACTCCATTTTAAAAATCTTTTTTGACATCGAGTTTAGTAACTTATTTAGTGATATTTGAGTCTGAACTGGATATTGTTGGTAGTCTATGTCGTCATTGGGTCGACAAAAAACCACAAAAGCATTAAAGTTAGGGATGTGGTAAATTATTTTAGTGGATGCTACTATTAGACAAATTATTTATTATTAATGATATTAATTTTTTTTAGTTTTAATTTTATAACAAAGGGACATAAATGTGATGAATGTTACTATTAGACGAGTTATTTATTATTAATTATATTAATTCTTTAATTTTATAACAAAGGGACTCATAGGCTAATTTAAAATATTTGAAAGAGAATATTAATATTGGATGTTATTTATCATATTTAATTTTTAATTTTTTTAATTTTATAACAAGAAGACACAGAAAAGTAATTAGTAATAAAAAGCAGGAATAACAGAAAGAGAAAAGAAACGTCAACTTTACTGGAAACTAATTTTTTCATAAAAATCGTTCTTTTTCATTGGTTTGGAATGGTTTTGCAATAGATAGGTATACATGGAGCTCAATCCTTCTATGTATTTTTTGTGATTGAGTTTTTATGCAACACATTTCCAAGAAACTTCTTCTGAAGTAATTAGTCTCACCATCCAGAATGAAGCTGTTGTTATATTGTACTCTGCGATCTGTATTATTTACGTGTAAGCTCAAGCTAGTTGCGTTAGGTTTGTGTTTGCTATCACTTTTGTGTAACGCTAATCTCTTAGAGAGCTTTTATGAAGTTTGTCCAACGTAGACCAAACCACATTGACAAGGAATGCCGTAGATTATATTAGATCTTTGTAAAGTATCGGTTTTATCTTTTAAATTGGTATAAAAACAATTCATTCTTTTTATGTTGTAATTAGCAATCGTAATGTTTGTATTTTTAAAAAGAGAAGGCAAGGACTGGGAAAGACTTTCAATGTATTGTAACTTTCCTACTTTAATGTTAGCATTAGTGGTGACGGTTGGATTGATTTGAAGGGGGGCCTTTGAAAATTCTTTTTAATTAGAGCTTATATATATATATATATATATATATATATATATATACATATATACCATATATATATTTATATATATATATATATATATATATATATATATATATATATATATATATATATATATATATATATATATATATATATATATATATATATATATACATATACATATATATATATATATATATATATATATATATATATATATATATATATATATATACATATATATATATATATATATATATATATATATATATATATATATATATATATATATATATATATACATATACATATATATATATATATATATATATATATATATATATATATATATATATACATATATATATATATATATATATATATATATATATATATATATATATATATATATATATATATATATATACGAGGCATATCCACAAAGTAAGTTCCGTTTGGTTATATAAAAAAAACGTGTACAAATACAGAAAAAATATTTATTGTACAAAAATCTACAACTGTTAAACTAATTTTCTACATAGCTTCCGAAATTTTGTAGGCACTTGTCATAGCGTGGCACAAGTTTTTGTATGCCTTCTTCATAGAAGGTTGCCGCTTGTGTTTTCAACCATGTGGTAACATGTTCTTTCAGTTTTCATTAACAATTTCATGAATTAGTGATCGTGAGATTTGCGGAAATTCCATAGCAAGAGCACTAATTGTAAACTTACGGTTTTGCTTAAGCTTCTCTTCAATTGCGTAAACCAGTTCATCAGTAACCAAAGACGGGCGTCTACATCGTTCTTCATCGTGCACCTGATCACGTCCTTCATTGAACTGTCTGACCCATCTTCTAACCATTGAATCACTCATAGCAGTTTGTCCGTAAACCTCGTAGATTTGCCGATAAATTTCACTTGGTTCTTTGCATTTAGAAAACGATTCACAGATCTGATTTCACAAGCGGTGGCATTTTCAATTAAGACTGACATCATAAAGAAGCACTACAAAGAACACGTCGGCAGCAGCGATCTGAAAATGGCGTACATTTCTTCTGCTTGAGTCAGAGTAACTGCCACGCATGCTCGGAACTGCGATCGCAGCGCTGCCGCGGATAGAAATAAAAACAAAACTTACTTTGTGGATATACCTCGTATATATATATATATATATATATATATATATATATATATATATATATATATATATATATATATATATATATATATATACGAGGATTAGTATTAAAAACAACTACGGAACATTTTATTTAGAAGTTACATCATTGTTATAAAAATGAATGTCAAAAAAGTACCCATACACACAAGAACTGCATTGAAAAAAACATGTCATAATCAGCAGCATTTTATCAAGCTATCTATTGTTCGCTAAACAGAAAACAAATGAATAATTTTCGGCCATATTTTATAATCAGTCATTTGTTGCTAGTAATTTTGTAGTGGGTTTTCAAAGTAGTATTAAAAATGAGCGAAAGAAATTGTGATAATCCATTTCAAGTTCGAAAGATCAGAACTGATTTATGGAAATAAAATCCTACAGAAATATAGGAAAAATTGTTCAAAAGTCGCATGCTACTGTTCAGTACATTGTAAATCAGTACAAATCAACGGGTTCCTATAAAATTCGACCACGCTCCGGTCGTCCCAAGAAACTGACTCCACGTGAAGGGGCCAGCATTGTTAGACAAATAATTATGGATCCCAAGAAAAGTGTTTGTTCACAAATAGTGAGAAATTGTTTACACAGGGCAGACTATAAAGGGTGTGCAGCCAGGAAAAAGCCGTTAATTTCGGAATCTAATCGCAAAAAGCGGTTACCTTTTGCTAGGGAATACGTTACTAAACCTCTTGAATTTTGGCAATCCATAATCTTTAGTGATGAGACTAAAATTAACCTTTTTGTATCTAGTGGCAGAACTAAAGTTTAGAGAAAGAAGAATATCGCATTCGATATTAAAAACATTTGTTCCATGGTGAGACAAGGGAGTGGCAGTGTTCTGATTTGGGGATGTATATTCGTTGGAGGGGTTGAAAATTTACATAGATCAACATGTTTATTTGAACCTTTTGAGACACAATTTAAGAGTCTAAAAATTAGCACCCGAAAAAAAAGATACATTTTCCACCAGGACAATGATCCGAAACATACCGCAAACTTGGTGCGAGAATGGATGATCGATAATGTGCGACAGCAGGTTTATACACCTCCGCAATCACCCGATGGTACTCCATCGAGCATTTATGGGAGGAACTTAAACAGCGCGTTCGCAAACATAATGTTTCAAATAGAGAAGAATTAAAAAACAGAATATTGAACGAATGGGAGAACATTCCAGCCGAAATTACTAGAAAGCTGGTTGCAAGCATGACAAAAAGGTTACAGGAGATTATCAAGGTCAACGGCGGTCCCACTAAATATTAGTTTAAACGAAGTTATTATTTTCCGTTAAACTCCCTCAAACTATTATTAGTAATTGTTAAGTGTATGGAGACTTTTTTGACATTAATTGATTTAACTTCTAAATAAAATGTTCCTTAGTTGTTTTTAATACCAATCGTCGTTGTTTAAGTTTCAAATATTAATTTATACATGTTTTCTCATAGTTCCAATTAATTTGTTAAACATAACAGAAAAATAGTATCGAAAGCAGGTGGTGTATGAAAACTTTTTAGACTGACTATATATATATATATATATATATATATATATATATATATATATATATATATATATATATATATATATGAGGCATTATTTGTCAAGCGGGACACCCCTCTCTCCATTACAGATTTTAAGATGGGAGGATCTGTAGGGGCTCAAAATTTTCGTCAAGACGTGTACTTTAAAATTCCGTTTGGCGATTTTTGAAATTCAATATGGCGTCGCAACATTGCGGCCATAATCAACCAAAAGGTGACTTTTAACAAAAAAAAGTTGCTTAAATTTATGATAAACATTTAGTTTAAAGTGTTTAAAGTGTAAAATGGAAAAACCAGTTGTTTTTTCATATTTTGGGTGTGCCGATTATAAATTCAATTACAAAAATGCAATTTGACATCTGTCAACTGCCAAACCCACTGTCAAAACACCCAAAATAACATCAAATCCCAGTTTTACGTTAAATACGGAGTTTACCGAAAATTAATATATTTTTGGGTTACTGAATACAAATATGATCTGAGAATTACAAAATTGACAGTTACCAACTGCCAAATCCACTGTCAAAACTGACATAATAACTTGAAAACCGGGTTTTACGTTTAATACCGATTTTATTCACAATTATCATGTTTTTGAGGTCATTTATTATAAATTGATTGTAATTTGACAAAATAAAAAGATTGACAGCTACCTACTGCCGAAACTGCCAAAGTAATAAAAGAAGCGGTGTCTAAGTTGAAGACGAATTTTACTCCCAAATTTTTCGGGGCCACTGTTTACGAATATGATGTCAAAATTACAAACTTGACAGCTAACAATTGCCAAATCAGTGGTGAATACTAACAAAATCACATTGGCAACGAGTTAAATATGGATTTTACTGTAAGTTATTTGGTTGTCTTTGTCTTTAACGTGGTAAAGCCAATATTGTGAGTATGACATAGGAATTACAAAACTGAGAGCTGCCAACTGCCAAATGTACTGTCAAAACTGCCACAATAACATAAAAGCTGACGTTTTCATTAATTACGAATTTTCAAGTTATTATGTTAGTTTTGACAGTGGATTTGGGAGTTGGTAGGTGTCAATTTTGTAATTCTCAGATTATATTCGTAATCAGTAACCCGAAAATATAATAATATCGGTGAACCCCGTATTTAACGTAAAACACGGGTTTGATGTTATTTTGGGTGTTTTGACAGTGGGTTTGTCAGTTTACAGATGTCAAATTGCATTTTTGTAATTGAATTTATAATCGGCATACTAAAATATGAAAAAGCAACTGGTTTTTTTTTCCATTTTACACTTTAAACTAAATGTCCCGCTTGACAAATAATGCCTCATATATATATATATATATATATATATATATATATATATATATATATATATATATATATATATCTTATTAAGGTGTTATTTAACACATAGGCTGGTTAACTTTTTGATCTAGCTACTTAAGACACATTTTTTTTGCAAAATTCGACTTCGTTCATCAATATAGTCTCCTCCAAGAGTGATACAATCAGTCCAAAGCTTTTCTAATATTTCTATACCTTTCGTGTAGAAGGATGTGCCTGCCTTCAAAATAGGCCTCAGTTTCGGCGATAACTTCTTCATTGAAGACAAATCTCTTTCCCGCGAGCATTTTTTTGAGGTCTGCGAATAGATAATAGTCGCGAAGGGCCAAATCTGGAGAATATGGTGGAAGCAATTCGAACTTCAATTTATGCAATTTTGCTATAGTAATCATTGACTTGTGACACCGTGCATTGTCTTGATGGAAGAATACTTTTTTCTTGTTTATTTGGGGTCGTTTCTTTGCGCAGCATCATTTGTATCTGTACGATCGCGTTTAAATTCATCATAACGGTAAATGATGAGTGATTTTCCAGGGGCAGAGTCCCCCTAACAGTTATCAAGCCATTGCTTTGCTTGAACGGTATTTTTTCCCATCAAAAAACAATGTTTAATCAACACACGAAATTCGATTTGTATGCAGTACCCTGCCCCTACGTAATCCTTAGGCATAATCAGGTAAAAAAATAAAAATAATGATTATAGGGTTACCACAACAATGTGACGTCCAAAGCTATTTCTGATGGTTGATTCATTAACTGAAAGCTGATAACATAATAAAGGAGATATTTTATTTGCTGTTACATGTAGTATGTGTATCTCTGTTATTATATTAAAAATTTCTCGCATTAATGTAGCTTTTTTACGCCAACTTTGCAATGCAAAAAAAGCTGATTATGCAATAGCCAAGAAAAAGAATATTAAACTGTCGGTGACCGTATTCTACGTCAAATAACTCTAATCTAAAAACACTTTATTGCCAGCTTAACGGTGTAAATGCACACTAGCAAAGTTAATAAATAATACGATTACTAAATTACAGTGTATGAGACTAACCTAGGTCAATTTATGCATTAAGCAATATTTATTTATCTTATAGTCGTCTTTAAATCAGACACATCACGTCAGTTCAGCATACAGAAATAAAATACGCCCAAGTTCATTACTAACAGCTTTTTTATTTAAAGTTCAATAACAGTAGAAGTTAACTGTAAAAATACGAAAATGACATCACTGGATTGAAACAACTAATGATTTTTTTGAAGTATTGACTTAAGTGTCTTGCAATAGTTAAAAATAAAACAGATACTGAAGTAATACAAAAGCAATTAAGTTATCTGGTTTATGTTGAAATATTCGATTATTGCGTAGAGAGTAATGATTAAAAATTCTATAAAAGGATTTACAGTAATATAAAAATTACAGAATGATTAATCTACTTTTACCATATCTTATTTCTACAATGATCTTACTAAGAATATACGTCAAATTTAAGTACTTATAGGAACAATGCTTTCTTAAATTTCGTTGTGTACTTACAAACTCCCAGAATTGGTAAACATTTTAAAAATTGATTGTCTCCTGGAACTAATCTGCTAATAAAGAATTATTACTTTTACTTTTTCTTTTGCTATTTTTCAAATGTTAAATTTTGCAGAACGAAGAAGCTTCAGAACTACATGAGTCCTATGGCAACACTATCAGTTCCTAAACTTGCTACTTACAAGTTTTTGAGCATTCGTGTTGATTAAAAATTCTATAAAAGGATTTACAGTAATATAAAAATTACAAAATGATTAATCTATTCTTACCATATCTTATTTCTACAATGATCTTACTAAGAATATACGTCAAATTTAAGTACTTATAGGAACAAAGCTTTCTTAAATTTCGTTGTGTACTTACAAACTCTCAGAATTGGTA
Source organism: Pachyrhynchus sulphureomaculatus (assembly GCA_019049505.1). Lineage (NCBI taxonomy): Eukaryota > Metazoa > Arthropoda > Insecta > Coleoptera > Curculionidae > Pachyrhynchus > Pachyrhynchus sulphureomaculatus. Next base: position 196,508,547 of record CM032446.1, read on the forward strand.
AACATTTTAAAAATTGATTGTCTCCTGGAACTAATCTGCTAATAAAGAATCATTACTTTTGCTTTTTCTTTTGCTATTTTTCAAATGTTAAATTTTGCAGAACGAAGAAGCTTCAGAACTACACGAGTCCTATGGCAACACTATCACTTCCTAAACGTGCTACTTACAAGTTTTTGAGCATTCGTGTTGATTAAAAATTCTATAAAAGGATTTACAGTAATATAAAAATTACAAAATGATTAATCTATTCTTACCATATCTTATTTCTACAATGATCTTACTAAGAATATACGTCAAATTTAAGTACTTATAGGAGCAATGCTTTCTTAAATTTCGTTGTGTGCTTACAAACTCTCAGAATTGGTAAACCTTTTAAAATTTGATTGTCTCCTGAAACTAATCTGCTAATAAAGAATTATTACTTTTACTTTTTCTTTGGCTATTTTTCAAATGTTAAATTTTGCAGAACGAAGAAGCTTCAGAACTACATGAGTTCTATGGCAACACTATCACTTCCTAAACGTGCTACTTACAAGTTTTTGAGCATTCGTGTTGTTTATAAATTCTATAAAAGGATTTACAGTAATATAAAAATTACAGAATGATTAATCTACTCTTACCATATCTTATTTCTACAATGATCTTACTAAGAATATACGTCAAATTTAAGTACTTATAGGAACAATGCTTTCTTAAATTTCGTTGTGTACTTACAAACTCTCAGAATTGGTAAACCTTTTAAAATTTGATTGTCTCCTGGAATTAATCTGCTAATAAAGAATTATTACTTTTAATTTTTCTTTTGCTATTTTTCAAATGTTAAATTTTGCAGAACGAAGAAGCTTCAGAACTACATGAATCCTATGGCCACTATTACTTCCTAAACGTGCTACTTACAAGTTTTTGAGCATTCGTGTTGATTAATATAAAAAATAGGTAAGTATAGTGTGCCCCATAAATAGGTGTAAATATGTGTGGGTGCACAAATAGTACCTTCGGTCCTTGGAAAATGAGTTGCCCTGGAGCGTTTCACTGGAGCGAAGTCCACCTTACAAGTCAAGTAAGAAGATGTCACGCATTATTCATTAAAAAATGTGTCTGTTTAAAAGTTTTTTACATCATTCGACAGTAGAGGACTGCCATTAAAATGCTAATGATTCAGTAGTTCGTGCAACCTCCATCAGCGCCGATGATCGCTGGCATCTTCGGCTCATATTTTCGATGAGATTTTCGGCGTATTCTTGGGGCAAAGGTTTCCCAACTGCCCTTTTTGACTACGACGCTTCTGCTTGATGTATGACCACACGTTCTCGATCGGGCTTGGATGGGGCGACTGTGATGGACAATCTTGTGTGATGATACCGGATTCTCCTTTCCACTGGCTACGCGTTTTCCTCCGATGTTTGGGAGTGTTATCCGCTTGAAAAATCCAGTCCTCATTTTTCAAGACAAACTTACGTCGGTACTAATGACTTCGCGTAAATCTGGAGCATTTTTTCAGCGTACAAATTGTAGATAAAGATGAAGTCTCCAAAAGCCTTTTTCCGAGAGACATCTCTAAACATGGCTCTTTACAGGGTGTTTCACAGTGCGCTGTGAAAATTGACCAGGGTATTGGGGCTCTCGAACCACGTTCTGGTAGATCATCAACATTTTCTAACTGTGACGACACTTTATACAAAGCGTTATCCGGCATTCTAGAAATTTTCGCGAATTAATTGATTTCCAAAAGGGGCGACATAAGTGGGCCTCCAAAAAGTACTGATTTGACACCGCGAGATTTTTCCCTGTAGGAATATATCAAAATTAAAGTTCACACTAACAATCCTTGATCCTTAAAATAACCAAAAGAAAATATTAAGAAAGAAATAGTAGCGATCGCGAATGCGACGTGGCGAGCACTGAACAATAATTTGAGTATCCGCTTAGAAGTGTGTCGGGAATATAACGGTTTACATTTAGACGATATTATTTTTAAGGAATAATTTTTAAAAAGACAGTAGTTTTATAAACAATTTTTCCTCAATTCTCAATTTGTTTTAGTTGTATAACTGAGGTGTCCGTTACTTCGTGACAGTACATTTTAAATTAAATTTAAAATAATACTTTGTTATTTGTCACTTATTTTTTATTTACCTGCTATTGCAGTTTCGTAGGTTTTCTACATTTTCATCTACATCATTAAATTACAATGAACTTAAATTAATTTATTACAGAGGGTTAAATGACATTTTTGTTTACAATTTGAAGAAATACTTTTCAATATTTTTATAGAACTTTTTATAAAAATTTCTTCATTAAAGATATATCTAAAAACCTTTTAAAATACGCCAAACAGGGTTGAATTCTGAACATCTGTTTGATTATTTAATAGGATTGTATCTTTATTTTTATTGTGCTTATAGATCTCTATAGCTGCTAAAATATTTAATTTTCTTCCTTTTTGTGCTTTATGTAATATTTATTGATTATTTATGTCTGAAAAAATATGATTTGTTTGATGGAAGTGGTTAGCAAAGTTGGAGTTTCCTTTGTTTAATCTAAAAGAAGTTTGGTGTTCTTTAAATCTAGTATTGAAATTTTTCCCTGTTTGACCTACTTAACAGCTATCACATTCATTACATGTCAGTTTATAAACTCCAGAGTCTTTGTATTTATGAGTTTTTCTTTTACATTGAAAAAGAGGGAGGAAATTTTTTGGGGTGATTTAAAAGCGATATTTATGTTGTCTTTTGCGAGTATATATGCAATTTTATTAGAAATTGGTCCGAAATAAGCCAATGAGGAAAAAGTTTGCTTTTCATCATTTTTAACGTGTGGATAAATATGTCTTAAATTTAATTGTTTTTGTTCATTTTTAATTAGGTTATCTATGCCTACAATGATGGATTTCAGAAAAAAAACCATAGATAACCTAATTAAAAATAAACAAAACCAACTAAATTTAAGACATGTCTAATAAACACATTTAAAAACGATGAAAAACAAACTTTTTCCTCATTGACATATTTCGGATCAATTTCTAATAAAATTGCATATATACTATCAAAAGACAACATAAATATCGTTTTTAAATCACCCCAAAAACTCTCCTCCCTCTTTTTCAATGTAAAAGAAAAAACTCATAAATACAAAGACTCTGGAGTTTATAAAATGTCATGTAATGAACTTAATAGCTGTTATATTGGCGAAACAGGGAGAAATTTCGATACTAGATTTAAAGAACACTAAACATCTTTTAGATTGAACAAAGGAAACTCGAACTTTGCTAACCACTTCCATCAAATAAATCATATTTTTCCAGGCATAAATAAACTACAAATATTACATAAAGCACAAAAAGGAAGAAAATTAGATATTTTAGAAGCTATAGAGATCTACAAGCACAATAAAAATAAAGATACAATCCTATTAAATAATCAAATAGATGTTCAGAATTCAACTCTGTTTGGCGTATTTTAAAAGGTTTTTAGATATAACTTTAAAGAAGGAATTTTTGTAAAAAGTTCTAAGAAAATATTGAAAAGTATTTCTTCAAATTGTAAATAATAATGTCATTTAACTCTTTGTAATAAATTAATTTAAGTTCATTGTAATTCAATGATGGGTAATTCCAAATTTTATCTGGAAATTTGTTATAAATCAGAAATAAACCACCTTAGTTTATAGTACCACGCTTGAATATGTAGAAAACCTACGAAACTGCAGTAGCAGATAAGTAAAAAAATAAGTGACAAATAATAAAGTAATTCGTTTCATTTCATTTAGAAATTTAATTTGTTTTAGTGTTAAAAACATTTTAACACTGAACTTTTTTTATGGAACACATTGAATTTTTTACATCAACATTTTTTAACTGCGACGACATCACACACTTTATACAAAGCGTTGTCAGTCATTTTAGAAATTTTTCCCAATTAATTGATTTCCCTGTCGGTATATCTCAAAATTAAAGTTCACGGTAACAATCCTTGTTCCTTAAAATAATCAAAAGAAAATATTAAGAAAGAAATAGTAGCGATCACGAAAACGACGTGGCGAGCAGTGAAAAATAATGTCAGTGCCCGTTTAGAAGAGTGTGGGTTATATAGCGGCTATAATATATTTTTTTTTAAGGAAGGACAGTAATTTTATAAATAAGACAATTTTTCTTCGATTATCAATTTGTTTTAGTCTTAAAAGCTTTTTAAAATTGAACTTTTAGCTTGTATTTTTTACATATCAGAATGAATAACAGAAACGAAATAAACAACTCTTGATGCCACTCGGTGAAATCGTGCCGAAAATTGAATTTTCCTGACTAGCTCGTAATAGTTTATAAAAATAATAATTTTTCCGATAAGTGCAATGTGCATGTGTGTTCCCATTATGTGACTCAATAGGAAAAACTTTTTACACAATTAAATTATAGTTGGAGGATCTAAAAAAGTAGTTTGAAGGACGTATATTACGTATAATAACACGTTGCATAAATCCATGTTTTTTCCTCAATAATATGTTATATGGACTGAAATCACGTACTTAAAGTTATATTATTGTTACATAGACGATCTTTTAATCGATATCGATATAAAAAATAATAGTTATTTACATGTCAAATTCGGAAAGCAGGACGAGTAAGCAAGCTTCAGAACGACATCGTTGGCGAAGTTCAGAAAGCTTATAAGTATCTGCTAGAACACTACCACTTGCCAGACATGTCGGAATTATTGCTTAAAATTTGCATGACCGATATTAGAGTACAGTTTTCATGCTATCGCTACAGAAACACAAACAGGTGGAACAAAACGTCGCCGCAAAACGAAGCTGGCTGGCCACCGGCCGGTCGTTAAAATATGCCTCGTTGAGTTTCTTAGAGATGCCGCGCATATAGAAGTTGTATTAAGTGTAACAATATTAAAGAAAATATGTGCAGCATCTCTGAGAAACTCAACGAGGTATATTTTAGCGATCCGGCGGTAGCTAATTGTTGTTCGCAGACGTTTGGTTTCACGTGTTTGTGTTTTGTAGCGATAGCTATAGTGTCTGTGCCAATACGAAATATTCACCAATACATCTCTTGTGATGCGGCTGCATGGAACTAGTCCAAAATAACCGGTCAAGTGCAAGTCGGACTTGCGCAATTAGTGTTCCGTATATTGATTGCTTTTAAAATAAAAATTTTTATTACATAGGTATAAAGTGACTTCTCAAAACACACCCCAAATGAGTTTTCAGCAAAGTTTGTTTCCGATTTGTGTTGAAAACTGATGACCTCGAAATGTTCGTTTTTTTTTTTTATATATCAGATAAATTATTAAAGGTAATGCACTCGTGATAATTCTCGTTCAATCTACACCCTGTGGAGAATATTCCAGAACTTTTTTCAAAATTCTTTGATCAGTACTTTTCGAGATAATTAGGGGGGACAGCGATTTTTGGCAATTTTTTAAAAATAATACAAAGCAAAGTGTGCGCAAGTATTACATTATATATATTTTTGAACTCGTGTTTTCACAAGCTTTCATTTGAACGAGGACCTGATAAATTGTTTTTTTCACTTCTGATTTCAGCCTTTCTCAAATAGTTTCTGAGAAAATCGGGTGTGACAGATGGACAGACAGACGGACAGACAGACAGACACTGATCTTATAAGTGCTCTATATGGAACATTAAAAATAATATTGTCTAAATAAAAAATTGTTCAGAGAGTACCAGCCTGTAATAATTGCCCAAAAGATATTGTATACATTTGTTGCTAGTATTACACGCATGACAATTTCACGTCCTGGCACTTTAGACACTAGATATAAAGAAAAACAATTACAAAAGTGTAAATCCAGTAAGGAATGAAAGATTTCCAAATTCTAATCAATAAGCTGAATGACATATTGGTGACGATTATGGTCTAAGTATAAATATTGGGAAAACCAAAATGATAGTGATTAGTAGACACCCCCAAGAGGATGCATCTCTCTTTATAAAAGATTAAGAGATTGAAAGGGTTATTAAATTCAAATATCTTGACTCTGTCGACAACGAACGATGGGATTGTGATGGGGACGTTAAATCGCGGATTGACATGACAAAAGATGCTTTTCTAAAGTTGAAAATATGTTACTTCAAAGACCATTGCCACTGGCTCTGAGCCTCGTCATCATCATCATCATCATACATTAGCCCTTAGCGTCCACCGCTGGACATAGGCCTCCCTTAATCTTTTCCAGTTAAACCGGTCTTGGGATTTTTGGATCCAGTTTCCCGCTCAGATCATCTGTCCATCTAGTGGGAGGTCTTTCTCTATTCCTACACGCTTCTTGTCTAGGTTCTCTTTCCAACACCTTCCTAGTCCATCTGTTATCTTGCGTTCTGGCTAGATAACCGGCCCAATTCCATTTCAAAGATAGAACTTTCTAAACTGCATCTACCACTCTCCTTCGGTTCCTAATTTCTTTATTTGAGACTTTATCTAGAAGAGGCTAACCCAACATTGTCCGCTCCGTTGCCGCTTGAGTGATCTTATTTATTGTCTTCTTTGTGAAAGTTCAAGTTTTCTGTTCCATAAATAAGCACAGGTAACACGCATTGATTAAAGATTTTTAAGGCAAATCGGTACGCCTGATTTCAGTGTTTCTCGTAGTTTGCCAAATGCGGCCCAAGCTACAGTGACCCTCCGTTGTAGTTCATGAGTCTCATTATCTCTGCCCAACTTAATTTCTTGTCTCAAATATTCATATGTCATAACTTGCTCGATGCTTACCCCGTTTACTGATAGTGGCTTGGTAAAAACTAGATTTGTCATAAACTGGATCTTCAAAAAATTTATCTTTAGGCCAATTCTGTGAGACTTTTAGGGTGTTAAGCATGACATTCGCATGATCTGCGCGATCTGTTAACAGGACTATGTCATCGGCGAATCTCAAATTATTAAGCATTTCTCTATTTATATTTATGCCCATGTTGTTCTAATTCAGATTTTTAAACATGTGTTCCAGAAGGGTGATAAACAACTTTGGGGAAATAGTGTCATTCTGAGGCACACCTGACACTATATATGTCTTAGGATTTCGATGTACCTTGAAACTATACGACATTTAGCAAGGGCCTTAAAAAACATATCCTGATTCACTGAATCGAAGGCCTCCTCATAATTCACGTCCTGCGCCTACGAGTAATAAAATGCTATGTCTGGCCGGTCCTCTTATATAATATCATTGAATCGTATCGAAGCTTTCCAGTTATGGATACTGCGACGTTTGCTACGAATTTCTTGGACAGAACACCTGACCAATGAAGAAGTGCTTCAAAGGGCCGGAGAGGCGAAGGAACTACTTAATATCGTAAAACAAAGAAAGGTGTTTTATTTGGGACATAAACTAAGAGGTGACCGCTACTCGATTCCAAGATTTATTTTTCAAGGAAAAATGGAGGGTCGGCGAGAATCCGGTAGAAAGCAACACTCGTGGCTCTGGAATATCAGGGACTGGTGTGGAGTTCTAGACGCTGCGTCCATTTTTCGACTAGCAGCGAATAACAACCTCACTATAAACTGAAGAAATGGTACAGAGACCCCGACGTATGTGAATACATGGGACAGGAAGACGAATAAATCGTGAATAAAATCCTAAAGTACGTAAACTATAGTTAGATAGCGCGATTACTTATTGATCTTGACCTCGCCTTGATTGGTAGATTTTATTCCTGTTCTAGAGTAAACAATTTCGTGAACAACCTTATTTATGAGAATAACTTAAGATAATACTCACTACTGTTACCAAGAATAAAATTAAAAAATATATGAGTATATACATTTTTTTATTTAAGAAAATTGTGATTAATTTATTTATAATGAAAAAAAGCCTTTTTTCAAAATTACTTTCATCTTTCCAATTTTTAAGAATACAAAACATTATTTTAAAATCTGTAAAAGTTTAACTAAATTTGAATGACAGGGGTAATTTTGAACATTTTCCCTCACCCCTAAACTCATACAAATTAAAAAATATGCTTTTGTGCTAAACCAAAAAGACATCGTATTATTGTGACGTATTAAATAATAATAATAATAATTCAATTTAAACCGAATAAAAAGTTATTTTGATGCAATTTTAGTAATATTATATCATACAAATTAAAAAATATGCTTTTGTGCTAAACCAAAAAGACATCGTATTATTGTGACGTATTAAATAATAATAATAATAATTCAATTTAAACCGAATAAAAAGTTATTTTGATGCAATTTTAGTAATATTATAATTACATTTACTCCAAAAATAAACTCTTACTTTATATTACGAGGAATGCCTTTTAAGTTTTTACAAACGCCCACTAGATAGCGCTACTGAGATATGACATTTCCACTGTTGTAAAATTTGACATTTCTTATTGTTAAAACAGTGGCAGCTCAGAAAGTGGCTGAGTAGTTTGTTTACAGTAAGCGTTTAAAAAAAAAGTTTTGTAAACAAATGGACATTTGACGTAAAGGTTTTCGTTGGATGATTTTTTACGATTTTAGTAAAGGCCTAACTCAACAATAATGCCTCGAATCCCTTCGTTCAACTTTGGGTATTGAAGCACCATCAGAAAAGAATGTTTATAATTGGTTTGCAGAATTTCGTCATGTTTGTGCTTCTGTCAGCGATGAATTTCGTGAAAGTCGATCAAAATCGGTTGTTATTCCAAAAAACATGGATGCTGTGCGCAACATGAATAAAGAGGATCGGCATGTGACTTACCGTGAGATAGAGCCATCCTTAGGCATATCGAAGACTGCACTACATTCGATCTTGCATGAACATTTAGCTGTGAAAAAGATCTGTTCCCGTTGTATTCCGCATAATTTGACCGAAACTCGAAAACAGGCTCGTGTCAATTGGTGTAAAGAGATTCGACCGAGGACATGCAAAATCCGTATACAACATCGGAACAGGAGACGAAACTTGGATATAGTCGTACGAGCTGGAAATAAGCAACAATCAACTGTTTGGGTGTTCCAAGATGAACCAAAACCAACGAAAGTGGTTCGCTCGCGAAGCACTTTCAAGAAAATGATCGCTTGTTTCTTTGGTTATACTGGACATGTTGTAACCATTGCTTTAGAGGATCGAAGAACAGTTAATGCTGAATGGTATACAACAATTTGTTGAAGAAATCATCGATGAATTCAGGAAAAACAACCCAGAACGTCGCATCATTCTTCATCATGACAATGTCAGCTCTCACACGGCACGTCAAACAATTGATTATTTGACGGAGAACAACATCGATTTAATGTCTCATTGCCCGTATTTACCGGATTTATCGCCTAACGACTTTTTCTTGTTTCCGAATGTCAAAAAAATACATGAACAGTGATTTTCATTACCTCAAGAAGCTGTTGAATCCTTCCAAAACCATGTTTTTGAAGAACCAACTTCAGAGTAGAAAAAATGTGTTGAGAATTGGTTCGAACACATGCAAAAGTGTACAAATCTCAAAGGCGAATATTTTGAGAAGCAATAAAACGATTTGTAACAAAATTTGTTTTCTTTCATTGTTTTTGTAAAAACACAGTTGGCCTCGAGCGGCAGTAGCAGCAAGATCACAGTATCGAGTAGCAGCGACAGCAAGAGCACTTGAAAATGCCAAATGAGATTTTGACGAAACGTCGTGCAAATTTATTGTTAGGCAAACGGTAATTTTAATGTATATATATATATATATATATATATATATATATATATATATATATATATATATATATATATATATATATATATATATACAGTGGCGTGCAAACGTTTCTGGTCAGTGACATTTCGTACTCTAATTTACTAAAAAAACGACTAATGATTATGAGATGTGAGTATGAGATATAGGAAACATAATAATATGTAAAAGAATATTATTTATGTTATTCTTATATTTATATGTGCAAAAGTTTCCGGCCACTTTGTACTACGAGAAAAATTATTAGTCCATATGCTCTATAATAAGACTTAAATTATATTTATATGTTAATATTTTGTAGCCATACCCTTTGCAGCGATAACAGCCGCACAACGATGGGGCATTGACTCAATTAATCGATTAATACAAGCAGGTGAAATTTTATCCCATTCTTCCTTCAATGATTTAAATAATGCGGCTTTATTTCAATATGTATACTTTCGGACTTTTGAAGCAGAAAACCACTGTTTTAACAACTTGGATGTATGTTTGGGGTCATTATCCTGCTGAAATATCCAATTCTGCGGAAATGTTTCTTCAGCATATGATAACAAATTGTTTTCTAAAATGTTCTTGTAAATATCAGCGTTCATATTTCCGTTGATCGCGATCAATGGACCGACTCCTTGTGCAGAGAAAATTCCCCAAACCATCACACTTCCTCCACCGTATTTTACAGTAGCAATTTGGTACCGAACATCATTTCTCGTACCAATAGGACGTCGTACATGTTGTCTACCATCGCTTCCAAAAAGATTAAATTTAGATTCGTCTGAGAAAGCTACTTTTTTCCAATCTTTGATTGTCCAATTTAGGTGGTCTTTGGCAAATTGTAATCGGGCTTTCTTATTCTTTTTACTGATTAATGGTTTTTCAATACCTATATGGCCAAAAAGTCCCACATCATATAGTCTTCGTGTCACAATACTACGACTAACAATAGTTAGATTTTCATCTTTTAGCTAGCGTGCAATTTCGGCAGCAGTTTTCTTGACATGCGCAGTTGATTTGCGTTTAATGATACGATCTACTTTTTTACACGTTTTTCTTGGTCTTCCACTACGCGGACGATCTTTTAAACCATATCCACAACGGTATTTTACAATAATATGGATCACCGTTGATTTATCTATCGATAATAGTGAAGCAATCCCACGAGAAGACTTTCCTTCTTTTGAAAATTATATTACTCTCTCACGAATTTGGATTTGCATATGCCGAGTCATGTTTATGCTCCTACAACCTTTTATGAACTAAATGTGAACATTCAACGCGCTATTATTCGTAAATACGGCTTTGAACGTCCTACTGCGTCTATGTATATTATGTGGCCGGAAACTTTTACACATATAAATATAAAAAAAATAATAATAAATATATTCACAAACATAAATAATATTCTTTTATTATATTATTTTGTTTTCTTTATCTGATACTCACATCTCATAATGATTATAAATGATTAGTCTTTTTTTTTAATAAATTAGAGCACGAAATGTCACTGGCCGGAAAATTTTGCACGCCACTATATATATATATATATATATATATATATATATATATATATATATATATATATATATATATATACTTCCCCGAAGTTGTTTAAAAGTAGTCATTATTGTGAAATTGACAAATAAATCTATATGAACTGCAAATTACCTGCAATAAATCTTTATTGGTTACCTAAGCTACCTGTTGTAAGTACAATGTTTTTACACGCCTTAGAATTTTTATTTTTGTCAATTTCAGACTGCACACGTGTCGTATAGTATTACCCGATCCAAAAAGGTTTGTTCGGTTATAATGGATGAATCTAATAAATAGTTTCACATTATTAAGATCTTCGTAGATCAAGCACCCAAAGGTTAGAGTTGAGATTCCTCAATTTATTGTGTTGAAAGTGTTCGTGGGGTTGGTATCAAAAGAGCAGCTATTTGTCGAATAGTGTGGCGCTATCTCCATAACGAGGGCAATAGTGAGCGACAAATCGTAAAAAACTAGGTATTTTAAATAAATGCATACATACCCTACGAACAAACGAAGACAGAGAAAGATCTGGTCGGCCAAAAGACACAACAGAACGTAAAGATCAGATCATCACAGTTATATCTAAATGAAATCAACGCTTAACTGCTCCTGGAATTACCCCACTGCACATGTCTATTAATTTAAATTATTAGAAAGACATCCCTGTGACTACTAAAATGTCTTGTATAGCCTGTCCCAAAATATAAGATCCTCATTTTTGCCGTTTTAAGTGGGCAATATAAAAATTCTGACTTTTCGTTTATCATAGGTTGCAGAGATGGACTTAAGAATTTTATTTATTTGTCCGTCAAGCTCTGCGCAAATCTGGAAATACCTAAAAATTAATGGGAAAAAGTGGACGATCAGTACATTAATAAATTATTAAATAGAATGTCAAATATTTGTATGGCAGCAATTAAAAATAAAGGTGGTCGTTCTGATGACAGTAATATTTAATTGAAAAGTAGACAATTAGTTTACGATAATAATAATCGTTTTTCATTTCGTAATTTAAGTTTTAATTCCTCAGTCCTTCTAAACTCTTAGTCCGATATATATGTTTATGTGCGTGTTATGGGGTTACATCTACCTAGCAGGCAGGAAAAATAGGCTCTTTTTGGGAATTTTTTTACACTCTATTATATAAGTAACAAAAAATCTGTTTCTCCGTCTAGAGTAAACAAACAATTTTTTTTTATTTACATTAGTTTTGCTAGAGAAATACACACGATTATTGAAAAATAACAATTTTTCAAAAAATTGTGAAAGTTTGACAAAAAAATTTCATTTTTGTCCTAAAAATCGGCCTTTATTTGTTTATAAAAAAAGTAGTTGATTAAACCTAATAATTGTGTGTACTTCCTTAGAGAATCTTATTAAAAAGCTATAGTTAAAAGCTTAAGTTAACTAGATGTAAATTGTTGGAGTTATGCTGCCGGCCGATTTAAAAAAGTAGTTTCGAGAAAAACGCGTTTAAAATTTCAAAATATATTCTCTATGAAATTTTAAAAATTTTGAGATGCCAATTTTTTTCCTTTATTCTGCAATCCCAGGAACATAAAGCAGCCCTTTCAAGTCAAAATTTTGTATAAGTATTAGCCGTTAGTGATAGATTAAATGTACTGACTAAGCCAAATCACTCCAATAGGCTGCGCGCAATGTAAACGCCTTTTCGTGCGCTACGATTTTTTTCAGACATTAGGTACTAGAAGCCAAAAGAAAATTTTCAATCTAAAATAAGGCTTGAGTGTCTTGGAGTCTCTCCCAATATTTATTTTTAATGTAGCGAGGGGTGTTATTTATTAGTATTTTTCTACAATTGTTTTCGCTACAAGGATATGACAGCTTCAATGTAATAAGTGATTTCCATAACACCCTATATATATATATATATATATATATATATATATATATATATATATATATATACATATATACATATATGTATATATATATATATATATATATATATATATATATATATATATATATATATATATATATATATATATATATATATATATATATATATATATATATATATATATATATATATATATATATATATATATATATATATATATATATATATATATATATATATATATATATATATATATATATATATATATATTTTTTTTTTTTTTCGTAAAATAGCTTCCATTATAAGCCAGGTAAGTATAAAACCAGGAAATTGCACCTTTATTAAAAGTGTGGAGGAAGATATAAAACTACTATATCATGCAAAGAAGTAAAAATAAATCGGTAAAGTACTTAAATTTTTTGTTTGAGATGAGTTACTTTGTTTTGCAAAAAAAAATTCAAAGTTCAGTTTGTACGTAAACAAAAATAGCTACCCCAAACATAAATCACGCCGGAGAAAAATTAAGCACTTACACACTTAAGGAGGGAACAAAATAGGTAAAATGAAAACAAGAGAATATATGAATGAAACACATTTAAGACTTACCAAGTTGCAGCAACAGAAGATCGAAAATAACCTTCGTTAGTGGAACAATCACAATTTCATCTGCCATTTGAAATATCGTTTTTAGAGTTATAAGTTCATTGTTATTGTCAACTTTTGTCACATACAGGACACCTGTTATCGAGCTGAGATCCCCTTCAAATTCGCAACTCAGAATTTTTCGTGTATTTATGCGGTCGAGTTCGCGTATTTGTGAATGAATCGAGCGAGGAAACGCAATACGACACGCAAGCGTTTTCGATCGAGACTGAACGAACGACTGCGCGTCATATTTCGATTTTGTATTTTGTTGTGTTCTCACCTGAGTCACTGGGAATCTCGTCGTGTGTAGGGGGAGCGAAAAAGCTAGTTAGTGTTGGATGTTTATTTACATAAAAATTAAGTATCATAAAAATTTATTAATATAGTTAGTATTATAATGATTAACTATCAGTTATTACTATTTTTATATATATATATATATATATATATATATATATATATATATATATATATATATATATATATATATATATATAGTTTTGGAGCTTGTATTAAAAGTACTGCCCTCCAAGAAACTTCTAATTCAAGTCCAGGGAAAATGAGATTTCGTAGCTATGTCCTCAAAAACGCAATTAGTTTAAAACTGGACATGTCGAGAAATCGATTTTTTGAGAAAATCAGTTTTGTTTGCAAGTCTAAAACGGAGGGAAAACGGGTTATTAAGAAACTAAAAAATAATGTTTTTGTCAACAAATATATATAATTAAAAAATGTACATTTCTTTTTATTTAAAACTAAACGTAAAATTGTTTAAATTATTAAAATAAAAAAAATGTCAAAACTTTTCTATTCAGAACAGGATTTGTCCATTCTTAAATTGTTCAAAACAAATTATGTCCATTATAAAACAATAACATTTTTCAAAATCTGTAACTGTAAATTATTTAATTTTAAAAGTAAGAAAAAAAAAATAATTAATCAATAAAGTTATATATAAGTTAAAATTTTGAAAATTATTTGTGTTTTTGTAAAAATATTGAAAAAAAATTAAGTCTTTGTCGTTTGACTTTTCTGACGTTGTGGGGATTTTGTTAAACATTTTCCTAGCTTTTTCGCTAAAAAATTTAAAAAAGTGAATAATGTCCTTGAATTTTTCTGCAGGTATGGGAATTATCTTGAAATAAGATTACAAAGGCAGTTGAAACTCGTCTGACCTGGCATATGCTACTCTTCTGAACTTCTTAGACTGGACTGCTTGGTTGGGTTGAGTGACTTTTGACAACAGACTCCATTATAATTAATTCTTTGAAAAACACCACTGTAATTTGATACGACTTGGAGCTCCTTTGTTTTCTGTATTGGACAGAGGTATTTGCTTGAATTTTTTGTCCTCAAAAAAGTTCGTCCAACTTTTAATCAGCTGCTGCTGGACAATAATAACCTTGAAGGGACTAGGTGTGGCCCTTGCTGTCTTGACATCCTCCATCCAATCTTCAAGAGTCTCCAGTGTTTTGTTGATGTTAATAATTTCCATGGTTTTGTCGCAATCCACATCAGGCCACCACAGACATACCAAGTTTTGAATTGTTGTTTTCTGAACATATCTTTTTTTGAACTGAACACTTTTAAAAGCCTATCCTAGGACCTTGCTTGCTTTGAACAAAAATAAATTATCTTCCGTTGTATACCGACAGATGGCAGTTAAAACAGGTTTTTGTATTTTTTGGACATGTCCAGTTTTGAACTAAAACCCTTCATATAGGTCTAACACTATTACTAAATTTTGTTGAATGCTTAGCAGCGCAAGCTTTGCAGTCTTGTGTACAGCTACTACAAAAACAAGTTTATGTTTATGGAGTTAGGTTTTCTAAGAAAGATTTTTTTGACATACGGACATTTTTATTTGAAAAACAAGGGAAAATGTTTCTAGAAATTTTTAATGAATCATTATTTTAGTTTTGATAATTTCTTCATCTCTATCAATCACTTTCAGCAGTAGGGGGTTAGTTAGGCTACCTTTAATTTTTGCGGCTCCGTGATTATCGTGCTGGCATACGGTAACGATGCATGTCGCATTTATTACTTTATTTAGGCATATTTGGTTTGGCCACGTACATAGGTAGTAGTTGTAGAAATATAATAATGCCTGTGATAGCGGTACCGCGTTGTCTAAAAGGTGCCTTAAAATATAAATGTATGTGTCTGAGCTTGGACAACGTTGGCGAATGTTTCAGATTTTCTGACATTCTCGCCGATATATATCTAAAAAAGGGGGTAATCCCTAGTCAGGCGGTGACCGTTACAAAAAAAAAACCCATTAATTCTCGTAGAATACTCAAAATATTTCTAAAAAGATTTCCCTACAATTTAGAATTTAAAGTAAGTCCTCATAAATACATATGTCACTTTATATCCCTACAAGCCAGGTTACAATAATGTCGTCTTTAGTTAAGTCGTACCAATACAACAATGTATTAACAAAAACTAAAATAGATAATTAATTTATTTTTGTTATTTTTAATAATTAATTACTTAATTACTGTACCTGAACAATTGTAAAATCGATATATTTTAAATATTACTACTTCCAAGAATAACTACATAAATTGTTATTAATTATTAACAACATAAATTATTTGAAAAATAAAATTTTTTTTATTCAATTTCTTGGTCAAGTGCAAGTTGGACTTGCACATTTAGTATTGCGTACGTTGAATTCTTTTAAAATAAAAAAAAAATGTTACGGATGTATAAAATGATCAATGACTGCACAAAATAAGTCCCAAATGAGTTTTCAACAAAGTTTTTGTTTCGTTCTTTACTGAAAACTGACGACTTTGAAATTTTTTTTTTATATACGAGATAAATTACTCGTGATACTTTTCGTTCAATCTACACTCTGTGGAGAATATTCTAGAATTTTTTCAAAATTTTTTGATCAGTGCTTTTCGAGATAAAAGGGTCCTCCCTTTTTTCACAATTTTTTAAAAATAATAGGAAGAAAAGTGTGCGCAAGTATTACATTATATATATTTTTGAACTCGTGAGTTTACAAGCTTTCATTTGACACCCCACCCGAAGACCTGTAGAAAATTTAACTTTCAAAACTACCCGGCTCTGATGAGGCCATTAATTCCAGTGCCATATTTGAACTTTCTATGTCAACTAGTTTCGGAGAAAATCGGATGTGATAGACAGATAGACGAACACCGAAGTGATCTTACGGTTTCGTACGGAACACTAAAAAGGACAAATCTTGCATACATAGGGCTGAAATACGCAAGAGTTTCAGAACGACACTCAGCGAATGATTGTGCATCATACTTCTATTTTGTATTTGGCTGTATACTCCATTAAGTCCCAACGAACCTCCGGTGGCCTACATAGGGAGAGCAAGAAAACTCTTGTGTCGATTGTCTAACTATCTCCGGCTTTATAGCGTTCCACGCCTTCCGGTTCCCTGTCACTAGCCTCTTTTGTCTTCCCAATCTCCCCGTCGTAGATTTCTTTCCGACATAGCTCTCTGGATGCCTTCAATCCCTGTTGCTTTCGGCCTTCCTCTCTTTGGTTTCTCTGTGGGCCCATTTCAAAACTAGCTTTGGAATTCTTTGTTATGTTATTCTGTCTATGTGTCTATACCAGACCAACTGTCTTTGGTGGATATCATTCCTTATTGTTCTTTCAATTTTCATGGATCTGCTTATTCTTTCGTTTCTGATTGTATCCAGTCTTGATATTCCGGTTGCCCTTCTTCAGCAGTCCATCTGTAGAGGAAGAAGTTTCAATTCTAAGTTCTTGTTTAATCGCCAAATCTCGCAGCCGGAGAGTATGATGTTCTTAAAGATTGCGTTATTTATGAAATTTTCCTTTTCAACCAATATTTTCTTCTATTAAATGATATGTCAATTATTACTTTACTAATGTGATGAAACACTCTTTAAATTCTCCAAATGATCCCTCAAATGTATCACTTTTTCTTTGTCTTTACAGTGGTAAGTAAGTAACAAGAATAGACATTAAGCGTTAAATTGAATCCCTAAATTTTAAAATTTGAGATATCTTAGTATTGAATAAAACTATATTAAGGGATTACGGGGTTACATAAACCTGAGCGCTGCAAAAATTATGTATACTTAAAATAAATAGTCTAAAGGTTTTTAAGTGAATATTACAAAAAAATTACGATTATACATTTTTATTGTACTTTAAATTATAAGAAAAAATATGGTTTAAATGTTATCATTATTTTTTATCTGGTTAAATGGACCACTGTTGAAAACTATGGCACTTCCTTGTATGCAGAACAACTTTACAAAAAATAATGGAATCAACAAAAATAAAAATTAATCTTTTAAAATAATGTAGTAGTTGAAAATTATCGAAGGATTTTTTTTTGTTTTAAAAAATAAAACATGTTTCAAACTTTAGTATGCAATTTTCGATCAAAAAATGTATGTTTAATTATTTATAAAAAAATATTAAGATTAAAAAAAAGATAAAAAAATATTAAAAATTGACTGAATATTATTGCAGATAGTGTCTGAAGACAGGAAGCTGTCCCAATCCGACGCCAGGTTACATAACTTTGTCATGGAATGGAATTTTCTTGAAATTTTTTTTAATAATTCTTAGAAGTATAGAGGATAAAAATCCGTAAAAAAACAAAGATCAAATTTTTGAAAATTCGACGTGTATGTAACCCAGCAACGGCTCTTCTAAAAAATGTGGAATAAAAAAATTTTTGGTAAGATTAACCCACTTTATTATGACTTTTTCCTCTTTAAATTCTAAATATGAAATATATTGAAATTCCTCACTATTAACTCTAATAGAATCGATAGAAAATGAAGTAAATTCCTAGGAAACCAAGAAAATTTACATTGAAATATTCGACATAACAATGTCAAATATATTGTCGCGTAATCTTAAATATTTATCTACTCAGTATATATCACCACTACACCTAACACTTCATTTTTGCACTCGACGCGCGTTTCGCTAACCATGTTAGCTTCATCAGGAGCGATCCATCATCGCTCCTGATGAAGCGTTTGCGAGTGCAAAAGTAGTGTTTGGGTGTAGTGGTGATATATACTGAGTAGTATCATTGTGACAAAGATTCCACATTCCCAACCTAGTTAAATATTTCTGTTTTTTTTTTTAAACAACCCTTGTATATTCTATTCAGTGACTATATGCAAAAATTGCCATTTGGCAAGCCACGTTTTAATGCCTCAGCGGAAAAAGGATGTAATTTAAGTGGGCGCATAACAGTTCTGTTTAAATTAAAAATCAATAACAAATCCCCTGATGTTTCTCAAACTACCCTATTTCTTTGTTAAAAGGTTAGGGTGAATGAGACGTGAATTGAATAAGACATGATTCATCTGGTTTTTTTATAACTTAGATTTTTGTATTTGTTACAATATTACCCTTTAAAAGTCATTTATTAAAAAAATACATAACACAATTATTATTTGGAAATAAAGTAAATTATATCCAATCGTGATTAGGTTTTTGAATAATTTTCGACAACAAGATTTTCAAAAAGGAATTTTCAAACGCGAAATAAATGTTTTGAAAACACACACAAAAATTGTCTGAAAACAAATTTTTCTAACGATAGAATTTAACGTTGATTTTTTCGTATGGTCAAGTAAACCTTGGATAATCTCGGATAGTTAGTTTATTTTATTCAAGATAATAAAAAATTATATAAAGTTCTGTTTAATGCGGGATTATTTTTTTTTTCACAAATTTGAGAAAAAAATTATATTTCCATGGAAGTACGGTTTTTCCGAAAATAGCTATTCGTAGATGGATTTCCTTCCATATTTAGGACAGATTTTTCTCAAAAATCTATTCTTTTGATAGATGATCAATCTACCGACCTTAGATTATTATTTTTGCCCTAGATTTTTCAAAAATTGCACACATCTTTGGCGTTACCCAGGATACACTGTGTCTGTCTGTGTGTATATACTGTGCGTATGTGTGTGTGTGTGTGTGTGTGAAAAATTGTGTATTTTTACAAACAATGAAGATGAAATTTAATAGAAGTCCTAATCTTGCGAAATCAGCAAAGAACTGCAGCTAATTTTGTGGTAGGGGAAATTTCAAAATTTGGGTAAAGATTACAAAACCTAATACCAATATCTTCTTTTTTTTTTAATTTCAAACACTTTAATCACTAAATCCGTAAATCAAAGAAAAAACGTCGAGGAGAATACGAAAAAAATAATAAGTCATCAAACCCAAACATATCAAATGTAATCTTCGAGTAAGAATAGAAGAGAGTAAAACAGAACTAACATATCAAGTGGGTCAATATTCGGGGTGACCAGAAAAACGAATCTCTGCAGAGAAGCAAGAAATAGAATACAGCTCTTAGTTCAGAAATTTCTAATCTAGGAGACTTAAAACAAGCATCCGTTTTAATATATGGTGCACAAAATAAATTTTTGCTGGCTGCTTTTGGGGCTCTTTATGAATGGGGTATGAGCTTTATTTTCTTAGGGCATTCACAGTTTGGTAGGGTTAGATTATATTGAAAGGTCAGTAGTCTTCCACTCACATTTCAACATTAAACTATAAACCAACTAACCTGAACTACCGTGGTCTATAAAATATGCTGTATCAATTCATCATACTGTAGTCTGTGGTGTAGTCTACAGTGGTCGATAGGAAAACCTTTTAAGATGTAACTTATTAAGCATTAATTGTTAAGTATTAATGATTAATGTGATGATTGAATTTGCATCTACTTAACAAGTGTTATAATTCTTGGTTGAGTTTTTGTCAAGGCCAATCTCGTGTCATCTTGAACATCTAGCTTATTTCTGGCTTTTTTCTTGATGAAACGTCCCAGTAAAATCCAACTTTTGTTTTTTCAAGTCAGCTTCATGTCGTTTAAAAAGTCCAAGTCTTTTCTAATACGTTCGGAATGCTTTGTTTCTAAGTGACGTTTGAGCTTTGAGAGTTTCATAGATTCAGCACTAAGAACAGTATGGCATAAAACACACTGTGGCTTCTTTATGCCGTTATTAATAATAGTTGAAAATTTTAAATAGTTATCCAAATATTTTCTTTTTTTCCATGACGTTGATGTCTGGAAAATAAAATATTTCAAAATAATTTAAAAAACTGTTTAAAAATTGTGAATTAAAATTATTTAATGTTTTTTGCTTACCAAAGCAGTAAATAATATGAGTCGATTTCTAGGCGTTCATATTGTAGACGAATTGTGACGGGCTCTCCTAGTATTGTACCGTTTTTTTCGGATCAAACAAGACACTAACTAACAACGAACTATTCATATACAAACGACAAAAAGAACACTGTAATGATGTAAGACTGGGTAATAAGTTTACTGAGCCCGACAATTTAACTGTACACTTATATTTATATTCGAAAGTTGAAATTCGGGGCTGAATAACTGAAGATTGTCCCTTACGGCTTTGCTTGTTGCTTATATATCAGTTGGGAGTACTTTCCCGATTATTCAAGCTGTCCGTCTCGAAATTTTTCTCTTTTACCCGTTTCTTCGAGAAGCAACGGAGTCCCAATCCCTGCGGACTATACGGCTAGCTTATCCCAGTCGGATTTCATCAGGCATAAGGAGAGGTTCGTGTGCCAGTCGTCCACTGATTACGTCGCATATCTCGTGTGTTGCCAAGGATCAATAAATTATTAATATTTTAACACTTACCTTTAAAAACAAATAAGCCTAGGCGACCCTCTATTGTATTAAAACTTATAGAGGTGTATCATTAAGAACCTTTTGGGGATTGCCCATCCTTATTTGATTTTCATGGGAGATAGCTACTCTATATGCAGTCCAAATCCCAATTATACAGCTTAAATTAAAATTATAGTTTACACACACTACCTATTTATTTTTAAGAGAGAGAGGGAGAGATAAGAGCCAATAAAATTGGTCAAACCAGTTCCAAAACCTCTTGTTAACTCTTTATAAAAAGTTCTAAAAAAATGTCTGGCTAGAACTTGAATAGACACATACCGGCCGTATTATATAAGCATACAATAGAATAGATTACCTTTGTTGACAGGTATATTTATAAAATCCCACGTAAATAGATAAGTAGTCAACATTTTCCCAAATCCCTTCTTACATTCCAGTTGTCGGTCGGATAAAAATATTTTTAGAGCTAATAAACCCTTCTAGTTATTTTCAAACTACATGATAAGACCATCAATGTAGCAGGTGGCTATAAAATTCATTTTTGTCAAGCTTTAAAAGGATCTTACTCAGTAGCGTAACACTGTGTTTTTAGTGTTTGTCCCTGCAGTATTTAGCTTTGTTTAAGTTTTTGTTAATTCCATTCTAGAATTTTCTGAGCTGAAAAACTTACTTTTCTTGCACTGAAATTGGTAAACTTTATTTTTGAACATCGAAAATATTTCTATCTATGCAATTATTCGCATGACTTCTTTTGACAAAGTATTACGAGGATGGATTGAAAAGTTTGCGGCTTCACCAAAAAATAAATATAATATTATAATTATAGTACTCTCAATAAGTTCATACTTTCTTTGGTTGTCACAGTGTAAAATTTTGTTGCTGTAGAAGTTGTGGTTTTTAGATTAGAACAAGTTTAGTGAGACCAAGTGCAGCGTTTTTGGAAAAATGGAAAAAATTGAACAACGTGCGGTCATCAAGTACCTGTTCAAAAAAGATTAACACCAAAGGAGATCCACGATGATATGAAAACAACACTAGAGGAATCTGCTCGGTCATATACCACTGTAAAAAAATGGGTTGCAGGATTTAAACGTGGACGAGAGAGCAACGAAGTTGACCCTCTCTCCGGCTGACCCACGACGTCTACGACTGAAGAAAAGATCGGCAAAGTGCGTGATCTCATATTGGAAGACCATAGATTCACTATCAGGGAGATTGCAGACACTATAGGCATCTCGTATGAACGAACACCAAACATCATTGCCAACGAACTTGGATTTTCTAAGGTTTCCGCTAGGTGGGTCCCCAGATTGCTTTCAGTTGAACCAAAACGAATTTCGCGACTGTTTGAAAATTTTTGGAGCTGATCCGCAGCATTTTCTTAACAGGTTTTGACATGGACGAAACCTGGGTTCACCACGCTACTCCAGAGTCAAAACAACAATCCAAGCAGTAGAAAAAATCTGTTGAACCGACCCCAAAGAAAGCGAAGGCAATTCTGTCGGCTGGAAAAGTGATGGCGTCAGTTTTTTGGGATGCTAAAGGTATTATTGTGGTGGACTACCTTACGAAAGACGAAACAATAAACTTGACTTACTAGTGCACACTTTTGCGTCGTTTACGTCAATAAATTAAAGAGAAACGCCCAGGATTACTGAGAAAGAAAGTTTTGTTCCATCAGGACAATGCTCGCATTCACACGTCTCTTGAGTCTATGGCTCAAATTCGTGATTGTGGTTTCGAATTGCTGCCCCACCCGACTTATTCTTCTGATTTGGCACTTTCGTCCTTTCATCTGTTTCCAAACCTAAAAAAACACCTCGGTGGCCAGAAATTTTCATCAAATGAAGAAGTCGAAGCTGCAGTTAACCAGTATTTTGAAGAGTTTGAGGAATCTTTTTTTCAAACAGGTGTGGAAGCTTTGGAAAACAGGTGGAAGAAGTGCATAGGGAATATTTTTGTACGTATTTTTTTAGTTATTTTTGATTAGGCCGCGAACTATTCAATCCATCCTCGTACTAATCCAAATTGAAAATTTTGTGAGAGGAGCATACCTAATATATTAGTTCTTTCAGGGTTTAATTTGTTAAAATCCAAGAAAATAAAATTAACCTATTTTGTACCTTTTTCTTCTCTATGTATGAAAAACCGGTCAAGTGCAAGATGGACCTGCATAATAAGTGTTAAGTATCGGGATTGCCTTTAAAATAAAATAAAATTCTTACCTAGGCTAAGTTAATTAGGTCTATATATATCTTAAAATCCAATATGTATTTTATGTTTTTTGTTAGTCAATAATGTAGAATAGTTATAGCATTTTAGCTACCTTATAGCCAATAAAACAGTTTAGTTCAATTTAGAATCTAGTATTCAAAGTGTAAAACAAATATTTGCTTGTTTAATAATATACAAATAAAATAAAATTATATCTCGGTACAAGGGTGACTCGCTACACGGTTGCACTTAAAAGTATATTACAAAAACCTCCACCATACGGTAAGAAACACAGTTTTAATAGTTTTTGTTTTTATACCACTTAAATTATCAAACGTAATGCATTCGTGATAATTTTCGCTCAATGTACACTTTATGGAAAATATTTCAGTTTTTTTCAAAATTTTTTGATCAGCACTTTTCTAGATAAGGAGTATGATAACGATTTTTGGCAATTTTTTTTTTTTTTAAATAATACCAAGAAAAGTGTGCGCAAGTATTACATTCATTTGACGCCCCACTCGATGACCAGGTAATTTTTTTTCCACTCCCGATTTCACCCCCCAAAACTAATCGTTTAAGCTAAAATTTAAGATTCAAAACTACACAGCCCTGATTGAGCCATCAATTCCCATATTTGTGCCAAATTTCTACTTTTTACGTTGAATAGTTTCGGAGAAAATCGGGTCGAAGGACAGGCGGACAGACGGACATCGAAGTGATCCCATAAGTGTACGGAATATTTTATAGTATTTTCATACAAATATGGTGCCTTTTGTAGATGAAGTTTTTTTGACTTATCTGTGAAGTATCGGTAAGAACTTGAACCACGGTATTAGGACGCAGGTAATTTCCACACAACTAATCCGTTTATGACCTAGACATATTTAAGGGAATGTAATTGCAGAAATAAATTCCACACCGAGTACTTTCAGGTAGAGGATGAGGGTTGATAAATGGGTGGTGGTACGCACCGGCCTGTTCAATTAAATCATTATTAAACCCTTCAACATATCAGTTTAGTACATATTAATTTGTGATTATTACTTGTTTGTGCGTATATTTTTTAAAGTGTTCCTAATACGGAAGCGAAGTTAATAAAAAGTAATCGAGGAAAGGATATGTTATCTGTGAATTACTACATTTACTTTCGACAAAAGGTGCTAAAATGTGGCGAAACATTTTGGAGATGTGCAAAAAAAGATTGCAAATCAAAAGTCTTCATTGTTGGGCCCGAGAATTTAGTTACCAGAAGTGAAGGACTCCATACACACGAAGCCGACACCAAGAAGCTGAATCGGCAAATAATTAGTAATTCCTGCAAAAGAAAAGCCGGAGAGCATATGAGTGAAAGGCCATCTAAAATTATCCGACTAAAACTACAAAACACGCTGCCTGAAACAGTAACAGAAAAAGATGTCGAATATATTAGATAAAACATCTATAACCATAGACGAAAATTTTTGCCAGGACGTAATCCAAGAAGTGCTGAGGAGGTGCATAGTGTTTTAGAGACATTTGAAATCAAAACTAGCAAGGGTGAGAATTTTCTATATATCAATGAACTCGAAAGTGGCATTATTGTTTTTCTTGCACTACAAATGTCAATATGTTGTGTAAAATATCCAATATATATATGGTCGGCACCTTTTCATACTGCACTAAATATTTTACATAGTTATTTACAGTGCGTGGTTTTGCCAACGATCATTACATTTCATTATTATTTTGCTTATTGCGTGATAAGAGAGGTGAAACATACAAAAACCTCTTCACATTATTAAAATGTAAGATTTATTCAACAGATATACTGTATTTCAATCCAGAGAAAATTACTACTGACTTCGAAAAATCTATTCATAAGACAGTATCTGAAGTTTGGCCAAATGCTAAAGTGTTAGGATGTAGATTTCATTTACACTAATCTTGGTTTCGCAAAATTCTGAAATTGGTCGTTGGTTAAAGTATTGTTTCGGCTTGTCCTATTTAGCACCCGAAGAATTAGGTGACAGTTTTGCATACGACTTATATTCTAAAAAACCTGACGATGAACGTTTAAATAAATTTTGTGATTACCTACTAAAAACGTATATAGAGGAAGGAGCCGATTTTCCAGTTGAAATATGGGCAGAATTGAGTCCATCTTTAACTCGAACGACTAACTGTTGTGAGTCCTTCCATTCCTATCTAAATAATTCTTTTTATTCTACACATCCGTCTCTGTATACTCTTATCGATAGGCTGAAAGCATTTCGGATTAACGTATATATAAAAATACAAAGAGTCGACGAGTCTAAAATAAGTAATAATCATAATAATCAAAAATTAAAACATTTAAAAAATCTTTATGGACAAAGACAATTAGGAAATATTAATCGTTTCCATTTTTTAAAATGTGTCTCCTATTTTTCTCAACCTGTTTTGTAAATAGATATGTATAGGTTTGTAGCATTATCTAGTATATGTAAGGAAATTTGTCCAATTGTATTTGATGTATTTAGCAAAAACTTCATGTTTTATCAATATTATTCTACTATGAAATAAAAACATATATTTTTGCAAATATCTAAAATTTTCAATAAAAACTGATTTAAAAGAAATCCGTCCAATTTTATTTAGAAGAATAAAGCATAATTATATTTGCTTGGTGTGGAAATTACCTGTAAGATTTAAGCACCCTTATAAGGTTAGTGTGGAATTTACCTGTTGTATTAGGGGCGCAGGTAGTCTTGGTGTGAAATTTACTAACGCCATGGTATTATATTTGTCCAAAAACTAAATAATAAGTGGGTTTTTCAGTAATTATCCGTAGTAACTGGAACATAATCTTATCCACAAGATTATTTAAGCGTAACTGATTATTTTATCTTATAATATTAAGATCTTATTTGCTTACTTGGAAAATTTTGTGTTTTAGTTCTGATATTTTAATTTAAGAAACATTAATATTTTTAATGGAATAAAAGAACACGTCTTCTCTCATCATTCAACTGAAAATAAAAGAATTTTATGGACATGTTTCGAAGTTATAAATAAGTCTTCATCTTCAACACGTAATTGTTAAAACTCCATAAATTCTTTAATTTTCAATTACATAAATGGAGAAGGCAGTGTAGTTTCAATACATGAATTGAGTTACTCCACTAACAGATATACCACTTCAAAAAATATGTATTTTTGTTTGATTAGCTGTTTAATCACGAATCTTTATTATTTTTAAATTAGTAGGGTTCGGTTTTACAAGAAAAACTTTTGGGGCACGGGGCTCCCTGGAATGGAGCCAGCGCTATATTTTTTTGTTGAGTTATTGATTCTCAAGCTTTATCGATGATATTTGAGGTTTTTTCTATGATACCTATTTCCAAATGCTTTATAAGAGTTGAAGCACAGGCTTTATCTTTGCCTTTACCTCTGGAGACGGTACCAATTTTTTTTGTTAATTTATTATGGCTCCCACACAACAATAGTCGAACTTAAGGAGTCATATACACCTGGGCACTACAAAAAGTATGTATATTTGAAAAATATATTATTAGGTTATTAGGTTTTTTTTTGATATAGGTCTAGCACACGTGCTGCAGGGAAGTCCCTAAAGCGCTCCAGCAGCGGCACGCGTGCGGAAAAAGCGATGCACGTTGTTCTTGAATCGTTGTAAATTGTACTCGGTGGGAAACACAGCGCGGGGCAAATTATTCCAGATAGATGATGTTCTCCATATAAAAGACTGCTTGAAAAGCGTTGTACGCGGAGTAACAAGCTGAACCTCATACGGATGTGAAGCACCAGCGCGACGTGTATTTCTAACATGCACCGCTTTGGGAGGAATTAAGCGGGCTACATCCTTCGAACACTTTCTATGAAAATACTTGTAGAACGGACTCAAGTAGCCAACCGTTCTTCGATGTTCCAGCGAATCAAGGTCGCCGGTCAGTTCCGGGTCTCCAGTCAGACGAACAGCTCTTCTCTGAACAGAATCCAACAAATGCACTGTATGTTTGAGAGCGGAGCCCCAAACATGGAAGCAGTATTCCATAGTTGGTCGAATTTGAGCTTTGTGAAGAATTAACAATTGTTGAGGAGTATAAAGCTTTCTGGTTCGAAATAGTATTCCCAACTTTTGAGAAGCTGTCCTTGCTATGCCTGCAACATGTTCATGCCAGGACATATTTGCTCCCAAATTAACGCCCAACAAATTTACCTATCGATAGTCGATGACAATCCACCTGTCGATAATTTTAACTTGTCGATATATCAATAATTATCGCTAGTTACTTCACACTTACACACAATATTGATGCCCAAGACGAGGATGACTTCCAAAAAACAAATCCTCTTTTCTTTTTTTTTACCTCTTTTAAAATTGATGACCACAGGTGGAAATAAGTCATGCCTATAGATACATCATTAACTGTGATATATGGATAACTATCGACGTATCAGTGGTTATCGATGTACCGATAGTTTTCGATAATTTTGGTGTTCAGCAATTTTTATTCGGTATATCGATTGTTATTGATAAATATATATTGATATTGATATGAATGGAGTGCCCCGACATAACTATGCTAGGTTCAGCAACATTAACTTTTTTTTTAGAAAAAACTGCCGGCTGAGTTTTTGTAGCGTTAAATTTCACTTGGTTACTGTCACCCAAAGATAGAATTTCTTCCAGGTTTTTGTTAAGTTGAGCGACCTCCTGCTGTCTGCGGATATTCGCCTGAGCAGCCGATGTCCGAGCGTTCAAAGTGAATGAAGAGACAAGCGTACTGTCATCTGCAAAGCTGTAGATTGGATTCCCGGTCTTTCCCAGGAGATCGTTAAGGTAAATGAGAAAGAGAGTAGGAGACAGTATGGAGCCTTGGGGCACACCGGCGTTGATAGTGAAGGTGTTAGAAAGAAATCCGTCGACCGCCACTCGTAAAGAACGCTCTCTGAGGAAACATGAGAGCCACAAACAGAACTTTTCACTTTTTATTACGTGAATAATACAAAAGAATGCGATTATATATTTTTTATTGTACTTTAAATTATAAGAAAATTATTTTTTTAAATATGTTTTAAATGTTAACATTATTTTCTATCGGGTTAAATGGACCACTGGTGAAAACTATGGCGCCTGCTTGTCTGCAAGATAACTTCACAAAAAATAATGCGG
This sequence comes from Pachyrhynchus sulphureomaculatus, assembly GCA_019049505.1. Classification (NCBI taxonomy): domain Eukaryota; kingdom Metazoa; phylum Arthropoda; class Insecta; order Coleoptera; family Curculionidae; genus Pachyrhynchus; species Pachyrhynchus sulphureomaculatus. The sequence continues at coordinate 196,537,308 of CM032446.1, forward strand.
GGTACAAAAAATTAATCTTATAAAATAATGTAGATAAAAATTCTCGAAGGATTTTTTTTTCAAAAATAAAAAATTTACGGTGTTTCAAATTTTAGTATGCAATTCTGGAACAAAAAATTTATGTTTAATTACACAGGTTGATAAAATTGGACGAAGCTCCAGACCCTAAGACCAGAGTATACTTCGTCAAAGGTTCTTGGTGCGCTCAGTCCGAATCCGATCTCAGAGTTGCTCCATCAGAAAACGCAAAAAAAAAAAAAACGGTTTTTCGCTATATTCGATTATATTACATCGCGAATTAATTTTTCTCCACAAAACTCGTTGCGGAATATGAAGGTACTACTCTTCCCCATCAAAATGCATTTTAAATTTGTTATCATACATGGTGTCCCATTTTAATATACCAGGCTTCTTAATTTTCTTATGCAAGTAAGTAAAAAAAGTTTTCGATAAAAGTTGAAGGGTTTTGAAGGGGTAATAAAATGATGCTTGTGATGACCCTGGAAGATCATTTTGAAGGTCATTTCAAGGTCAACTTTGATTTTTTAAATAGGGACCTATATTTTTTATGACGGCATCTTCTCTAGCACAAATACACATACACACTTTAGTTCGAAAAATTTTTCTCGATAATACTTCGTTCTTCAATATTTCATCGATCAAAAATATTACACTCTTAACCCCAAACATAACTTCAGGCGTCGTGTGAAAATTGATAAAATATATTACATTCTCAAATTCTAAAAGAATTAAAATTTAACACAATAGAAAGGCAAACGCAACAAACTCTTAACCAAATTGGTATGGTTGTAATGAAAACGACAAACTAATTAATTCCAACGGACGATTTCTCCGAGAAGAAATAAAATATCTGAAAAAATTCAAATGCATTTTGAAGAAGAAGAGTAGTACTTTCAGATGCTATAACAAGTTTTAAGGAAAAAAATTAATTTGCGGTGTAATATAATCCCGAATATAGCGAAAAATCCGTGTGGTTAAGATATCTGCGCGCCCGGCCGATTGGCGCAGTGGGTTAAGGCGTTAGCCTTGCCCACTGTTGTCCGAGAGGTCCGCGGTTCGATTCCGTGTCTGGGCTGGGTGTTTGTGATTTGTCCCTTCTGTGAATGTGTAAATTTGTGTGTCTAACAAAGAGAGATGCTGGCTAATTGGTTATACGCCAAAGCCATAAAACACATGTAAAAAAAAAGATATCTGCGATCGGATTTAGATTCAGTGCATCAAAAACCTTCGAAAAAGTATAGTTTGATCTCAGGGTTTGAAAAATGTTGGCCTGCGCTATTTATAAAAAATTATTTATTAGAAAAATTTAAAAAATCTCGATATTTTGTAGAAAGAGTAATTATTAAGATTTTAAAAAAAATAAAAATATTAAAAATTGACTGAATAATATTGCAGACAGTGTCTGAAAACAGGTAGCGGTCCTAATCCGACGTTAGGCCACATTTAATGCTATAACTTTGTAATGGAATGGAATTTTCTTAAATTTTTTTTTTTGAATAATTCTTAGAAGTATAGAGAATTCGTAAAAAAATGATCGAATTTTTGAAAATTTGAGGTAGATGTGACCCTGTAACATTTTTTCAACAACAACTTTTTAAGATTTCTCTCTATCTATCCTTTCATATTCTGTACAAGGAGTTTGCAATTGAAACACAGTAAACCACGTTTACTTCGTCTGTGTTAATATTCTTCCTGTTTCAGTGCCGTATGGTTAATGATACCGACTGATGTATTATAATATCAAAAAGCTGTCGTTTGGTATTTGCTCGTTGCAAAACTTGTTCGTTGGTTGTGGGGTTTGCTCCAGATATTTTCAGCAGTCTTCTGAGAGGCGACGACGCAAATACCTCCATTCTATGGAGAGCCTTAACTTAAGTAACCATAAAGTACTATTGGCTAGATGTAGCCTTTGATTGCTCCTAATATATGGTTAAAGTATATTTCCTGACGTAGTAGGTAGGTATACTGGCTGATATTATATTTTATACATGATAATTGGCAATGAATGTATTATGAAATGGTTGTAAACAAAAGTCTTTAGAGTACGCCATTGGCCAATAAGTAATATAAAAAAGGGGTTTTAGTGTTCACGGTAGTTAAACTCAGGTTTAGAATTACGTTTCTCTACCTCTTTAAACCGGTCATTAAAAAAGCGAACGCCGTTCTTGTCATAAAATATTGGACCCTTAAAAAGTTGAAGTGTAATAAGGATATTAACATTAGGTGAGTTTTCATGTGCTGCTTTGAATTATTGAAATCTGGTTTATAAAAGTACGTCTTTTTGGATATGGTTTTAAAAAATCTACAAAGCATAGTGTATCAGGTGTTCTGAAGTATTATTTAATGTTAGTTTGTGGTTCTACGAATAGTTCGTAATAATTTTCAAAAATTACGAGTGATATGAATAGAAAAAAATTATATTTTGAACACAACATATATTTATTATTAAAGGGGTTTTAAGCTTTGATTAAATGTTAACAGGCTGCATTTTTGCACGCATACGATAAAAAAGAGTTTGCTAATATTTGATGTACGTTAAGCCCACAAACACCAAAATAAAATCAAAATTTCGGTTTTTCGGTAAAAACTTAAAAAATAAAAAGGTTATCATAAACCTAATAGCACTACATGAAAGAGCGGGAAACCTTACAAAAAAATAGTATGTAGACTTTTTTTCCAGGTTTTTCTTATTAGCGTGAGAAAAAAGTGCAGCGAGCCAAACAGGTTAATTTGAAACTCTACGCGCACCGCTCGAAAGTTATTCGATATTACTTGTTTTCAGAGTGTAAATAAAAATTAAAAAATAGCTTTTGGAAGAAGAGACTTTCAGCCTTCCGATGATACTAATAGTTTTTATTTTTGTTGCTTTTTAATTTGTTAAACTTAAAACGAAATTTTTGGTTGCATGATTCTAACAGGCATACAGTAAATTACAAATATTTAATAAAATATAGTATTCAAAAACAAATCCTTATGCATATGTCATTATCATAACTTAAGCTTCAATATAAGAATAATTAAAAATACTCACATTGCCTGTGTTATTTAAAAATTGGGTTTTAAAATATGAAAACTGCTGTAGTGCGACCCGGCAATTTTACGTTCCAAGCAGTACGAAATGGTCAAAAAAAGTCAATTTTTTTTTAGTTACAGTTAAAAGTATATTCGATATTATAAAATCATTAAAAACTTTAAAAAATTTTCTCTTTTTTTGTAATTTTGCTCTTAAAAAACTGTTCATGATAAACGTATTTTTTGTTTATTATTAATTATACAACTTAAACTTAAAATAAAAAAAATATTTAGAGGTGGGAAATGAAAGATAAAAATTTAAGCTTTAAGTATAAAGTATTTATATTTCATTTAAATACCCAGGTACAAAGAAAACAGTTACTGAAAACACAAAAATTCTAAATTACTTGAAAAAATTAAATGAATTACTTACTCTCTGGCCGTTATATTGGATCCGCCATTTTGAATTTTTTAAATCTGTCATCGAATTCTTAATCAGCACCCCGGGAAAGCCCCAATTTCAAAATATTTAACGGTATAAAGAAACGTTAGTTTAATCATAAATGAAGTTGGAAGCATGATTCCCACTGCAACTCTGAGGGTTAAACAAGCTTATTTTAAATAATTTTTTTAAATTACGGTAAAACTAAAAAAAAAATAATAATCTATATACTATTTTTTTGTAAAACTTCCAGTTCTTTCACGTAATACTATTAGTTTTTCGATATATTTTTTTATTTTTAGAGATATTTGCGAAAAACCGAATTTTTCATTTTATTTTCGATTTTGTAGGCTTAGCGTACACTCTAGAGCAGCAAACTTTCTTTTATTGTATTCTACGTCCAAAGAACTACGTGTATGCCAAAATGTAGCCTGTAACATGTAATGAGAGCTTTTCCTCAAAATTTCCCTCTGACGACTGGGCTACCGGTGATTTTGAAGTAATTTCTTTCAAAAAATTGCCAATATAACATTTTTCAAGAGGGTCTTATTTTACTACAACAAAACCAGTTGGAGAAAAGTAGAGGTGCTGTTTAAAAAGGGATTAAGAGTTAGTGAGTGAATAGTTATATATGCTTTTACCGAGAATATTATAAAAGCTTTTGTACGTAGAGTTTTACAAAAACAATATTTCTATCGCAAGGTAAAATTTTCACGTTCAATATCATTTGCTCAGCATCAATAAATTCTCGAGTACTAATGTGTGCAGAAGTTTTAAACTAGTAATATTGTATTAAAATACTACCAATCTACAACTATAGCTTTAAAAATCAGGACGTTACTCTGAAATAACCGCTTCGGCACTTGGAATAACCAGCCTCTACTTCTATAAAGATACCATAGGTCCCAAAATAATTGTTAATTCGTAGTGATATGTGGCGATGATTGAGAATTTCTTCATACTATCTCGACAAAATTTTGATGGTTTTAACTGGCAGAGTTGGGCGACCTCAGAAATATATTTGATAATTATTCGTGATATTAGGGGGCATCTATGTAGTCCTGGATTTTCTTTCATAGAATTGTCTTAAAATAAAGCTTACAATAACAATACTCGCTCCTTGGAACATTCAAGACGACATATCCAACAATAGCACTGCCTGCTTAGAGGAGTACCGGAAACGAAACGGTTCACATTCAGATACAAAATTTGAAGATATAATTTTTTGCGAATTTTTGTTTTTCCTATTGTTAAATTTGTTATTAGAGTGAGCAGCATTGCAATAATGAGATAAGCAAACCTCGCGTTGATTTCTCTTATATCGGTGTCACCTGATGTAACATGGAGTGGATGTCTTTGTGGTAAGGCGGACAAACGGAAAACTGGGTCATAAGGTGTATAGAAAGCCTACTCACAAGGACGGTTATCTAAACAAGGAATTGAATCATTACCCAAGGCAGAAAAAAGGAGTGATTAAGAGACTAGTCAAACATGTAGGAAGGATCTGTGAAGACAGGAATGAAACTAGCCTTATGGCTGTGTGTTCCTACAAAAAAACAACAATTCTATACTAAAAGGTACTTTTACCTTACTTGAAAAACGTTACAGACCGCGTCGGTTTGGAGAAGCACGAGGTGAAAATAGTCTTCAAATCAATCAAGACCATTCAACATAGGCACAAGAAAAGTACTTTTAACATAAGGATAATAGAACTACCCATTTGGCAACACAGACAGATCAGCAATTACTGAGGATACACTCCAGGGGGATGGCCACAGAATTCGCTTTGGGAAGCTGGAGAGATTCAGAAACATTCGATAAACTTCAATGGGATGGAAGATGGAATCAGAATCAGCAGAACTTGAAATGCCGCATTACAAGAAACAAGAAAGGGTTTAGGAAAACACGACATGTTCTCTAAGATAGACATAAAACTGACGCACGCGTTTGCGTACTTCATAGTTGATACAATGCCGTGGAAAGAGCACCACACCGCCTCTAAGAATGATGCTGCGGAAATAGACGAAACTTCAGGTAACACAACCTCTGGACCATAACCCAAGAGTAGGGAAATCATAACATGAAAACTAATACTATCAATATTTGAAAACTAAACTTTTTTTATTAGTTATTTGCACTCTTTTTTTAAATATAAACAAACAAGATAACTTATTTAATCTCAATATTTTTTACCTATTGGCATCAATGCTTTTAACATTCGTCCAGTGAAGATTGTCCTTCGGAATTTTCTTTGTTTCTGTATCAGAAATATTATGTCATGAGTCCATTGCGAAATCGTGTCGGCAAAAAAGTTATCGAAGGTCAAAGGTCGCGAAAATCAGTTTTTCTCAGATATCTCGTGAACTGTTGGTTTTATGTGAATTTTGGTTATTACAAAATTTGTTCATCATCAAAATCTGTATAAAAAAAGTCTCTTACAAATTTAGATGGAATTAGATATGAGGCTGAGCAATTTTTGGGGCAGGCGCATTCTCCACTATACGTTTACGTATAGGGGTGTATACAGACATTTATTCGTAAAAAAGCCGTTTAAGACACACACACCCACAATTCTTCCTCTCTGAGGTGTCCTTGAAGTGGGCCCTTCTTCATAATAACGATAGTAACGACTTTGAGTTGCAGGTGTCTAGTCTCAGGGGTCGATGTATACCTGAAAATATTTGACGAAGCATTTTTCCCTTTTAAAACTTAACGCTATGTATCGTAGAGTTTCTACGTTTTATTTATGTCGAAACATTCTGCAATTCTATTATAATCGCTGATAACACTTGTTTCATTCGTAATGAAACTTTGTCGAGTGATGCAATCATGACTGTTGTTCGCGGTTTAGATTTAGAAATGCGAGTGTTGAAAGGAGTGATAAACATATCGATTATTTACCAAATGTGAATACTGTGACTGTGCATGTGAAATGTCGTATGAGTGGTTCTCCTTCAACGTCTCAATGCTCTCCTCGTAAGCATAGATCAACCTCATTTGACTTTTTCATACGTTGTGTATTTTTTATGGTAAACTAGCCAGTGAGAAAGTAGAGCAAAAAATGACGAATTATCCGACATGTAACAAGTAGGCTGAAAAGTTTTTGGGCTGACACATAGATGTCGCCCTTTTAAAAAAATCCATATGATTTTTTGAAATTACCAACCTTCAAACAATACGTGTTAAAATTTCATTACATTTCGATGCTTAGTTTACAAATTGCAGCGGTTTTAGTGATGCTACATTTGACATTTTCAAAACAATGGAAAAAATCGAATTTCGTGTGTTGATTAAAAACTGTGTGTTACGGGGACTCTGCCCCTGGAAAATCACTGATCACTTACTGGTATGCTGAATTTAAACGCGGTCGTATAGATGTAAATGATGGTTACACCGGAAAACATCAAACAAATCTACAAAATTGTCTTCGATGACCATAAAGTGACATTGCGTGAAAGAGCTGACACCCTAAAGATATTAAAAGAACGTGTTAGTCATATTTTTCATGAACATTTGGGCATGAGAAAGCTCTGCTCGAAATCGGTACCGCTTTTGCTCACACTGGACCAAAAACAACAACGTGTTGATGATTCTGAGCGCCATTTGAACCTGTTTAAGCACAATAAAAAGAATTTTTTCATGCAATATGTGACAATGGATGAAAAATGAATTCACCACTACACACCGGAATCAAATCGGCACTCAGTTGAGTGGACAGTAGCCTGTGAAAACCGCCGGAAGCGACCAAAGATACAACAGTCGACTGGAAAGGTTTTGGCCTCTGTATTTTGGGATGCGCATGGCATAATTTTCATCGACTATGCTGAGAAGGGAAAAACCATTAATAGCGAATATTATATAAAGTTATTGATGCGTGTGAAGGCAAAAATCGCAAAGAAACGACCCCAAATAAACAAGAAAAAAGTGCTCTTTCATCAAGACAATGCACCGTGTCACAAATCAATGGTTACGATGGCAAAATTGCATGAATTGAAGTTCGAATTGCTTCCTCATAGACTGTATTCTCCAGATTTGGCCCCTGGTGACTATTATCTATTCGCAGACCTCAAAAAATGCTTGCAGGAAAGAGATCTGGCTCCAATAAAGAAGTTATCGCCGAAACTGAGACCTATTTTGAAGGCAAAGACAAATCCTTCTACAAGAAATGTATAGAAATGTTAAAGAAGCGTTGGACTGATTGTATCGCTCTTGAAGGAGACTATATTGACGAATAAATTTAAATTTTGCAAAAAATGTGTTTTAAGTAGCTAGAACAAAATCTTTTCAGCTTTCGTGCGCGCAACGGCAGTTATGGGGGAGCCGTAAAGAATCGCATGCACTTTGAATTCGACTTAGTTGGTGCTAATGCTATCTACCATAATACATGTTTTGATTCAATATTTTACTTTTGCAAAATGCACAAGCCTGCACAATTATCGTGACGTCCACCTACCGCGGCAGCAGCACAATATTTGTTTAGAGTATATTATAGGTCCAAACATGGCTGGGAAGAGACTTAGATCCCAACAATGAGGTTGGACTTCTAACAAAAATTATTAGAGCCCATTTCTACTCTACTTCTTCCCGCACCAGAGGAACTCCTTAAATCTATTATCTGCAATTGCACAATTGCGGTTCAAATTGTGGATGGAGAAAACTAGGATTACCATGTTCAATAATATGTGGCTTTTGTTGTGGCCAGTCATATTTAAATATTACGTCCGATGATGCGGCATTATAATCTGAAATAAATAACGACAAATAGACTCTATATTTATGTTATCTGCTGAAATGATTGTAGATAATAACAGTAACGAAAATGATGAAGAAGAAGTAGAAGTAGCAGAAGCAGAAGACGGACGCGAAGAAGAGGGAGAAGAAAACGACCACAGTCAATAAAATATTATAATGATCTGTAATCCATGGATTACAGATCATTAAAGGGGACACCATGCAAAAAAACGCGCCTTGCATTCTATCTCAAAGGTGGTGCGAAAACGAATGCATCGTAACGCCCAAATTTTCTCAGCCTCATATCTCGACAACTATTAGTCCCACGTAAATTTTGAATAAATTTTATAATAACCAAAATTCACGAAAGACCAACAGTTTACGATATATTTGAGAAAAACTGATTTTCGTGACCTTTGACTGACCTTTGACTTACGATAATTTTTTTTATCCCTCCAGGATTTCGCCATGTACTTTTGACACAATATTTCTGATGCCAAAACAAAGAAAATCCCGAAGGAAAATCTTCACTTGGTTTTTTTCAGAAGATGGATGTTATAATGACATTTTTTTGTATAAAGTGACTGGACTACATGGGTTTATTTATTCGTCAATTATAAGTCATCAGGGAAATTTTATTACTTACTTGACTGGTCGAATGGAAAAAAAATTTCGGTGAGTATTGTAAAGATATAAACACTTTGGCTTGTGCTTTAACTTTAACTCGTTTTTTTCAATCTACTCATTGTTTTTCCAAAGAAATTTAATTTATATTCGGTACGACATCTTCCACAATCTTTTATTCAATTGTTATCGCTGCCATTAATCTTAAATATAACGCGGCGCCTTGCCAACATATCTTCGATATCTTGCAGAAAATGTAGATATTAAACTGTCGTCAACTTTTAAATTGTTAGTTTCATCTTGCTATAAAATATATATTGTTTATTTTATGCATATCTTGGTATAGAGTATACAGAAAGGTTTATAGAATTTAAAGCATTGCAAAGCAGAAGATTGCAGTGACGGGTTAAGACATTCTAGGCCCCTCAAGATTCTGTAATGGTACGACTTATATAAGCATAATTCCCTTCAGGATATAAGCAATTATGTTAACAAACATAATGTATTATGAGGACATGTATTTTTAGCTTACACCGTTCTGGGAGGAAACACAAGTCGGCTACATTCATTGAACACTTCTCATCAAAGTATATATATATATATATATATATATATATATATATATATATATATATATATATATATATATATATATATATAGTACACTCATTGATCAACTTTTCTTTAATGCTCCAAATTATCGACTTTTTTTTGTTGAGTTTTGGGTATTACAACTTGTTAAAAATAAAGCAATATAAAAAATGTATGTAAATTAAAGTCCGAACGTACTCATTACTGAACAGCGTCTACGTCATTTAGTTCAGAAATCACAGAAAAAGATTTTTTTTTTTAATGTAAGCAAAATTTAAGAACACAAAATATGATAAACTTGTTGTCACTTTTTGGCTTTATTATCATTTTTGCTCCCTCGAATAGGTATATCAGGCAATTGATTCTCCGATCGCGGCTATCTAACGTCGCACGTAACACAACATTATTGTAACTTTTTGCAAAAATAGGCGCTGAAATACCAAACACAAGTTTTTAATGTTTTTAAATACTTTAAAATATAATAAATCGTCACATTTTTAGCGTAATTATATTGGCGTCGCATGCATGACATTTAGTAAATGTGATTCGGGACTCAAATCTCTACTTGTTTGTTGAAAATAAAAAAAACGGCCAAGCGCCAGTCGGACTTGCGCAATTAGTATTCCGTACAGTGATGTACCCTAAATGAGTTTTCAACAAAGTTTGTTTCTGATCTTTGGTGAAAACTGATGACCTTGAAATTTTTGTTTTTTTTTTGTGTACCAGATAAATTATCAAAGGTAATGCACTCGTGATAATTTTTCTTCACTCTAGACCTTGTGGAGAATTTTCCAGAATTTTTTCAAAATTTTTTGATCAGTACTTTTGGAGATAAGGGGGGGGCAGCGATTTTTCGCAATTTGTTAAAAATACTACAAGGAAAAGTGTGCGCAAGTTTTACATCATATATATTTTTGAACTCGTGTTTTTACAAACTCTCATTTGACACCCCACTCGATGACATGGTAAAAAAATTTTTCTTCACTTACGATTTCACTACCCAAAAAAAATTTGACTATCAAAACTACACAGCTCTGATGGGGCGGTCAACTCCTATGTTAGTGTTAAATTGCAACTTCCTATGTTAAATAGTTTCGGAGAAAATCGAGTGTGATAGACGGACAGACAGACAAACGGACACACACCGAAGTGATTATATAAAAGTTCCGTACGGAACACTAATTAGGTGAAGGTTATGGGGAAAATTTCCACTGAGTGGAGGGAAATGATTTCACAACCATTTTTAAGTGGAAATCTAAATTCCTCCAGTGAAATCGACGATTTCGATTTAATAGTATATAATTCAGGTTAGGTGCAGTGTTGCAGATATTTTATAATGAGGTAAAATATGAATTACAACAGCAAAGGAAACCTAGAATATAAACAGAAAGGCTTCATTGGTTTGAATATTTGGTAATCAGTATTTTTCTTAAAATATTAAACGATTTAACTAGAAATGTACCCATTTTCTTAAAGTCCCTTTTTGGCTCTTTTCAAGATCCCACATTGTTTTTAAGGAAGATAATCTAATCAAAAATAATCGCAGACTAAAGAGAAATATGTATACTGGAACATAAAACAGCCACAACTTTTTTTTGGATAAGACAAGAAATATGAGTAAATTTCTCCTTTTTCGTCAAATTGCCGTCGCTTTAGCAGTACAATTATCCGATTATACTGTAACGAGGTTACATAATTTTTCTGGCGCAATATTCCTGTCTAATCTATCTTCCATATTCTACATCCAAAAAGGTTGATTCTTGTTTTAACAAGTAATTCTGAACCTACACGTATTAATCCATATAATCTTTTGACGGAACTTGGGAAATTGGTTTTGCAATTTTCCAACTACTCCTCGGACCGCTACTATTTCCTCACCGTAGCAGCACGCCGAGCTGCTGTTAACGGTACAACGTCACCGTCAGTACAGATCGATGCTTCTGTACGCGTATCTCTATGGCTTCGCTTCTCCTATAAAATAGCATTAACTCACACTGAAACGGGCAGTAGCCCGAACTGTCAAGCAAATCAGCAGCCTGAGAGGTGAGCAGATAACGCCAAGCACACTACCAGATCCAACTTTACAGGATTGTATCGTTTTTTTAAATCCTTTTTATTAGAGACTAGCCGTGCCCGCGGTTCTGCTCGCGTGGACTTGATTCACTATTATCGTCACTGCTTATTTCTTATGTTGCCTAACGTAATAAAATATATCCTATAACCTGGCCAAAGAACATATGTATTTTAAAAAAAAAAAAACGTAAATCGGATAAGTGGTTCTTGAGTGCTAAGCGCACTAACGGAGAGACAGACAGAGAGATGTTGCGTTTTATATATTTAAGTTTTTTTTTTGATAAATATTAAGTTACCAATTAAAAAAAAAACACGTAAATAGGGTAAGTGGTTCTCGAATGATAAGCACACTAACGGACAAATAGACAGACAGAGAGTTGTTGCATTATATATATATATATATATATATATATATATATTTATATATGTATATATGTATATATATATATATATATATATATATATATATATATATATATATATATATATATATATATATATATATATATATATATATATATATATATATATATATATATATATATATATATATATATATATACCTGGTTAGAGAACAAATGTACTTGTGACTTGATTCACTATTATCGTCACTGCTTATTCCTTATGTTACCTAACGTAATAAAATATAGCCTATACCCTGACCAGAGAACATATTATGTATGTTTCAAAAAAAGCACGTAAATCGTGTGGTTCTCCAATGATAAGCGCACTAACGGACAGACAGACAGACAGAGAGACGTTGCATTTTATATATATTATAGATAGATGCTTGTAAGTAAGAGACTGACCGACTAACCGAGAGAGACCCGGACTATAGCACTGGAGTAGTCTCTCTCCAGTGCGCAACAAGGGGAATATTTACGGACCCATTTTGACCAGCAGCGGACCAGCTGCGGACCCGTTTTTGACTAAGAGACCGTCTCTGTCTGAAACGCACCATGGTACCAGTATGCGCCTTTCTACTTACCTACACTTACACTGATACTGGTAGTTAGGGCACACTGTCTACAGGCCTGTTTTGATCGTCTCGGGCTGTCTTATCACGAGACCAAGTGTTGCTGGGGACTGTCTGGAGCTGTTTGAAGATATTTCTGTGTGACTGGAATTGTTGCTGGGAAATATCTGGCGCTGAGAAAAAGGATAACGAGTGAGGTGAGGCATTCTGGTCTATCCGATCATCATGCTGCAACCCGCCGTCCATGGTTCGCGTCTGTTGTGACCAGCTGGAACGTTTGCACCCACTTCAATACACACCACGTGTCATTCTCACGTATACCGCCTCACTCCACACCCTTTATCTTTGTTAAATAGCTTGTTTTATGTCTTTTCCTTCTGTTTTTTAGGGCGTATCCGAGATAGGCCACCATGAGTTAGTATCTGACATGCGCATTGACCCCTGGATTGCCGTTTCTCCACTGTAACAAGTTATCCGAGGCTCCGGTAGGCCCTTTACCACGGCAATCCGAAGGGTGGCACCCGGGGTTTGAGCGTTGGATAACCGTCAGAAAGTCTTCCGTCCGACAGAGAACCGATACCTTGCGCGCCAAACTGACGTAAAAACATGAGATATGCAGTGGCTCGGCGAGGTTTAAGGGGCGGGAGGGGGATTTAAATACAAAGGGCTTTTTACTAAAAGTAAATCTACTTAAAGAGGGGCGATGTCCCTCGAAAAAGAAAATACTTCTCTTATACTGGAATTCTAAAAAGTTAGACCCTTCTCAACACACAAAGCTCAACATCGATGACCCGGGAGAAAATTTTTTTTTACACAAGAAGACGCTTTTTATACAGTGAAATTTGATAAACTTACGCCCAATTAAAAAATCGACGATCAGGAGGAAGTAAGAGAGTCTTTACAAGAAAGAACTCTTCGATCCAGTAGTACTGGAGGTGAAGATTTTTTACATAAATAACTCTTCCATATAATGGAACTTTAAAATCCCCCCCTCCAATAAAATAAAGCCACGCTTCTAAGAGGGCTCTATTTTTTACATCCATAGGAGTGGAGAAGGGCATATTCCCGTTGTTCCCCCTTAACTATGCCGTAGGGCATACCATAAAAACAGAATACGAGAATGAAAAAACAGAAGTTCTAGCATTTTTAGTAGCATATGGTTAATGAAATATATTCTCCTGGGAATTTATTTCGCAATTTCAAGAATTCAGGCCCTGGCGCTATGACGCCACTCTACCGACAGAGCTTTGGCGCCTGCATTTCAGAAGCAGTTCCTGTAGTTCTTGATATAAGACGTCAATCAATGTTGTGAAAGTTAATTTTGAAACTTGTTGTAGTAGACGGGACACAAAAATTTTTATGAGTGGAGAATATAAGCCAACATACATCTTTTTATTTAATAATCCTTAGACAGACTTATTATATAAAATTTAAGTTCATGTTACAAGTTGAGTTTTAAATTTGATTTTCTTCTTTAAGAAGTAGTAGTGGCTAGAGGTTAAAGAAAACATGGTTTATTTTTTAAATGTACATTTTTGTTGCAATCATATTTATCAAATTAGTATAAATTTGAAATATTGCCAAGAACAATTTAATATTTTATTTACTTCATATTTCTTATGGGCACAGCACACGCGCTGCTGGGAACTCCATAATCAAGAGCGTGAGTTCCACGGCTATAATGAAAATAAGAAAAATGATAGGGAAAGAGAACAGTTCCGCCTCTTTCAAATTTCGTAATCTATAAGACATTCATCTCATTTGTTTCGGGGATGACGATGAAATGTAAATACAATAGTTTTAGGGAATGTTAAGGTGCACAGTTTAAAATTATTTTTGAGTATACAGGGTACTTCAAAAAGGCGTGGCCGGTAGAACACATATTTTTTTTAAATAAAACATCCTATTTTCTAATTTATTTTTAAATTCTGTGTAAAATCTTACTTTTTTATTTTTTTTTTATGGATCTAGCACACGTGCTGCAGGGAAGTCCCTAAAGCGCTACAGGAGCAACATGTGTGCGGAAAAAGTGATTGACGTTGTTCTTGAATCACTATAAATTGTACTCGGTGGGAAACACAGTCCTGGGCAAATTATTCCAAAGGGATGATGTTTTCCATATAAAAAGACTGCTTGAAAAGCCTTGTACGAGGAGTAACAAGCTGAACTTCATACGATGTGAAATATTAGCGCGACGTGTATTTCTAACATGCACCGCTCTGGGAGGAATTAACCGAGCTACATCCTTCGAACACTTTCCAAAAATACTTGTAGAATAGGCTCAAGTCGCCAACCGTTCTTCGATATTCCAGCAAATCAAGGCCGCCGGTCAGTCCCGGGTCTCCAATCAGACGAACAGCTCTTCTCTGACTAGAATCTAACAAATGCAGTCTATGTATGTATGTATGAGCGGAGCCCCAAACATGGGAGAAGTATTCCATAGTTGGTCGAATCTGAGCTTTGTAAAGAATTAGCAGTTGTTGTGGAGTGTAAAGCTTTCTGGTTCGAAATAATATTCCCAACTTTTGAGAAGCTCCCCTTGCTATGATTGCAACATGTTCATGCCAGGACATATTTGCTCCCAAATTAACGCCCAACAAGTTGAGTGACGATGTTAGAGGAATGGGGTGCCCGGACATAACTATGTCGGGTTCAGCAACGTTAACTTTTTTAGAAAAAACTGCCGCCTGGGTTTTTGTAGCGTTAAATTCCACTTGGTTACTATCACACCAAGATAGAATTTCTTCCAGGTCTTTGTTAAGTTGAACGACTTCCTGCTGCCTGCGGATATTCGTCTGAGTAGCCGACGTCCGAGCGTTCAAAGTGAATGAAGAGATAAGCGTATTGTCATCTGCAAAGCTGTGTTTCGCTTTCTCAACAGGTGTTGTTGCAATAGAATTATCTGGCCGTGTGAGTAGTGGTATGGTGGATTGGGTAAAAATTGAAAAATTCAAAATAAATCGAAAACTATTAGAAATAGGTATATGACATATTTAATAAAAGTTGGAGGGTTTTGTAAAATCTATCAGAAAAAATAATAATATACATGGTGTGCCATTTAAAAAATATGAGATTTTTCAATTTAAAATAGTCGCTCGTACCAGTTATGAGTATTCCACCTTCAGAAACAATGGCGCTACTGACAATTATTATTTAAAAAAAAAAAAATTGAAATATTAGAAACACTACTAGGTTTAAATATATAACATTATCAATAAAAAAGTTATAAAATTTTACGTAGAATTTAAAAATAAATTAGAAAATAGGATGTTTCATTTAAAAAAACATATGTGATATCGGCCACACTTTTCTGAAGTACCCTCTATATTCAAAAATAATTTTAAACTGTGCATCTTAACATTCCCTAAAACTATTATATTTAACATTTTTTTATCATTCCCGAAACAAATGAGATAATGAACCTTACTCTGTCGTTGACTCACCCTGTCTAGTCTGTCAAGTAAGAACGTGTCAGCGATAATTCATTTTTGGTAGATGCGATTCTAGCGATTCAACAAAAAATCGTTGTTGTCTACGACGCATTTTAGTAAAAATATCAGTCGACTCCGAACTTTCATCGACATCACGTAAAATCCAAAATGAATTACTTGTTTGCGCGTCGGTTCGAGGAAGTCTTTCTTTGTTCTCATCCAAAGGGGTCTAAAATGACACATTCCGCGGCCGCTAAATATATTAATAAGTCGGTATCGTTGGTGAACAACCCTATTGAAAACGTTTGGTCCTGTGTAAAGAAAAAGCTCAGAGGAAGACTTTGCAGAGTATGCAGAAAATCTCGTCGATAGCATGCCTCGAAGATGCCAGACGATTATTGATGCAGGAGGCGATTAGACAACTTACTAAGGTAATTGTGCCCTTGTTAGCACGTCAAAGAATACACTGATGGCAAAAAATTTACGAGCGGTCACGTCTTAATTGACAGACTGTATTTATATACAGATTATATTTTTACTGGAAAAAGTAAATGCTATTTCAACGTGTAAAGAACAAAGATAAACGGCTGTTCAATTTGGAAGTCGTTCGACTAAGCCGATGGCAATTAAACTTCTGTTTAAAATGATCAATTGGATATTCATTGCGAAAAAAGGGATCTCTTTCCTTTTGCCAATTACAGAATCCCAGTCCAGATTCCCAATAAGGAGAATAGCTCTTTTCATTTGGTGAATAAATTTGACTGTACTATGCTCTATTTATTTGAAACTGATAGTAATAAAAATGCCAGTGGACTGACCGGCGGTCCTGTAACAGAGGCGTGCTATCTATTCCCAGGTATTTTTCAGGTATTTTTCAGATATTAGTTCCGATGTATTTGAAGATTGGTTTTCGCAGATTATTTACTTAATACCAGACGGTTCTGTTATTGTAATGGATAAAGCAAGCTATCATTCTAAAAAATTAGAACGAGTTCCAACCTTGGGTTGGCTAAAAAAGGACATCAAATATTGGATGACCGAGAAAAACATTTCATTCTCAAAAGACAGCGTTAAGAGAGAATTATTAGAACTTGTAAAGCGTGAAGTTCTCAGAAATAAAGACAAGTACACAAGATTCGTCATCAACGAAATGGCAAAAAAACTTAATATTACTCTTTGTCACCTGCCACCATATCATTGCGAGCTCAATTCGATAGAACTTTTATGTGCCCAGGTTAAAGGTAAAGTCGCCAGGAACAATACGACTTAGAAATTAGCAAACGTACAAAACCTTTTTCAGAATGCCACATCTAATGTTTTCACAGAAAATTGGCGAAAATGGGTCAAGCATGTATTGAGGGTGGAAGATAAAACTTGGCCTGTGGATATGGCAGTGGATGCCATTGTTGAACCTTTAATTATACATGTAAATCCTAATGAGTCGGAAAATGATGAGTGTTTCAAGGATGTCGGAGATAGAAGATTGGTAATACTTTTTTTATTGTTGTTTGACTTTCTTATTTGTAT
Source organism: Pachyrhynchus sulphureomaculatus (assembly GCA_019049505.1). Classification (NCBI taxonomy): domain Eukaryota; kingdom Metazoa; phylum Arthropoda; class Insecta; order Coleoptera; family Curculionidae; genus Pachyrhynchus; species Pachyrhynchus sulphureomaculatus. Next base: position 196,554,736 of record CM032446.1, read on the forward strand.
ATTTTTTAATTATTAATGTTTCATTATAAAATGTTATTAAATAATGTTTAAACATTATAAAACTGTTTTATTCATACTATTCGCAAATAATATGTATACGCTCAAGCGCACCCCCACTAGCCAGAACTATTTCAGGCCATTTAGCCCCAAACAACAAAAAAACGGGTCGTTTTCCTATTGTATTCAAACATAAGAGATCGCGGATATTAAACCGATGTCAGATGGTATTCCAATGAAGTTGTTGAACTACTGCATTACAGGTAAAATGTGGGGAAAACTCTGGAGCCCTTACTACTGCTTGATGCTAATTTGCATAATTCTAGATGATTTATTGCTATTACTTTCAAATAAATAGAATATAAACATTGTATCGAAAAATAAATCCAAAAAATATTGATTGAATGTTTTCGTTTTAAATTTGCAGCTCTAATTTATTTTATCTTGACCGGAAATAAAGAATTCACAAATGAAATTTTCCTTTTGTTCATGTTCACCACGGGGTTTTTGAACCTTTCTTTAATATATGTATCTTGTAATCTCCCATGATTTCAAGTTTTGTTTGATGAAATTACTCACCTTGTAATTTTAACTTAATTTAGTTAAGTTTTTGGATTTGTTTGAAGACAACTTTTGTTGTCTTCAAACGTCTGACGATCACTAAAAAATCGACTGAATCGCTAGTACATTTAGGTGCAGAATAAATACTACAAAATTTCTGACCAAGTTTGGTCAACATATCAAAAGACTTTTCTGTTTTGGACGTATTGGTTTCCTACGCAGAACACTCAAGTCATATCGCTCCAGTTACATGAACCCATAGTGTCGACCACAATGCTCGCGTCGCTCTCTTTAGTTGTCCACGTAGAAGACCGCCTTACACATAGAGTATACCTAAAAAAACCATCATATTCTAAAAAAAAAATTGGTAAACTGATTTATCCAGTATTTTCCTTGCAAACATGCAGATCTAAAATAAGTAGAGAATTTGACTTTCTCAAATAAAGGGAAAGGAAATCTCCATAATACAATTAAAACCATACAGCATATCGACAAACATCCCTTTCACTCCATTCCCCTAAAACGGTATCGTTCAAAAACTATAGGTTTCATTTCCATTTTAAGGCAAATTAGCTTCTCAATAGTTTAAAATAATTTCTGTACATATGGTTTTGCAATATTGTCTATTTCGGAAGGCAAAAGTCGTATCGATATTTTCCGATTTTTCTTTTCTTATTTTTAACATCGGATAAAAAAATGACCAAAATTGAACTAATTAACATTAAAATACTTAACTGTGAAACTGATTAAATTGCTAAGAGTACTAAAAATAAAACATATATTCTTCAGAAAACTAATAATATACCACACATAACCAAAAAACCTTGAAATGAAAACCAAACAAGTAGCGAGTCACCATTAAACATCTTTCAAAAGCCATTTACTACATGTCGGTGTCGTAATAGTACTTAATGCATTGAGTCAACATATAATAAAGTTGATCTATGGTCCTCATACGCAAAGTGGATATGCAGCATGTATAGCCATAATCACAAATCATACACTTGACGGTATTACTTCCTTAAGAACCTTTTAAATATACCAAATGTCTTAGTTTTAATTAATATTTTGAATACCTACACCCAGCGGACGAAAGTTCTGTACTGGTTGGAGTATGAGTTGATTGGAGAAGAGAAATCATTGAGTAATCAAAATGATAACTATCACAGAATTTAATAATATAAAAATATTTTTGATTATATAGGGTAGTACATTAAAATGTCTAACATTTAAAAGGAAACCTAGTACACGATGTATTTTTTAAATTGTGATATTTCTTTTAGTACATTATGGTACCGTCTAAAGACAATTACCAAATCTAGCCTATAAAATCAAAAAAAAAAAAATAAATAAATAAATAACCAGCCAAGTATAAGTTGAACTTGCGCAATAAGTGTTCCGTCCCGCGATTGCCTTGAAAATAAAAAACAGTATCGACATTGATTTGTGTGTTTAAGACTTAAAGTCCGTTTGGAGTTGATAACATACAACATGGGTTATAAACATTAAAATTTCATAAACAATAAGCGTCCGAAATTTCTCTACCAATTATTTGCATTTCTAGTTTTAATTACCTTTATTTTCTATCTCTATACGCGACCTTTTTCTAAAAAATATTTTATTATATGCCTTCTAAACTTTACAATAAATATAGCTTATTGTAAAGTTTAGAACGCATTTCAAAGTTTATTTTAATGAGTAAATGATGAAACTAAAAATCTTATTTGTATGATAAAGGCCTAAACGAGTAGAATTAAGAATTCTTAAGAACTAGAAATCTACAGTGTTTTTTTTCGAGCCGAAGAAGCTTAATAATAATAGGTACAATAAAATTATTTTGGATTTTAGCAGTTATTGGAATATAATTAACCATTGGTAGGTAGGTGTCTAAGTAGCTAAGTATGAAATAAAAATATTCTGCATAAGTATAAAAATAAAACAAAAACCTATAATATGCTTAGTTTAAATCAGAACAGCGATGGCTTCAACTTTCAGTTTTGCCCCGGTGAAACTTCGCGGAGTCTGTAAATCTGCATTTTCCCTGCGAGAATAAATGATGATACTTAACGTCCACGATCTGCATCAACAGTCAACAAGCCAAGTCCGTGAAATTGTGGAAACCTGTGCCAACATGACGGGAGTTGGATTAGCAACTATTTATAGATTTCTAAAAGAAAGAAAACGCGGTCCTTGCAACGAACCTCAGAATCACAAAGGAAAGGAGCCCTTCGAGGTCGATGAAGACTTTAAAAACGCAGTAAGAAGAAAAGTACACCATTTTTTTATTAAGAAAGAAATATCTACACTACATAAAGTTTTGCAAGAAATCAGAGAAGACCAGGACTTAGATTTTAAAAAATAGAATTTAAGGAAAATCCATCATAACCCGAATTTTTGTTGGGAAAAATACAATAGAATATCTGTTCTTATCGATAAAACAGAAATAATTTGTTATCAGGAAATTTCGAGCCGAAGAGTGTCAAACAAGCTTTTATGGAAGGTTGGTCAACTGGATTGCAACCCCCTTTAGGAAAAGGTCGCAGGCTAATTATAGCACATATTGGTAGTGAAAACGGATTTCTCGACATTGGCTTGTTGGAATTCGAATCAAAGTCAACTAAAGGTTACCATGAGGAGATGACGGCCGATGTTTTTGAGGACTATTTCCAACAAAAAACTGAATGTATACCATCAGAATCAGTTATAGTATTAGACAATGCCCCATACCATTTCGATTTTTTTTTAAACTTGACGAAACACACCCCAAATGAGTTTTCAGCAAAGTTTGTTTCCGATATTTGTTAAAAACTAATGATTGAATTTTTTTTATATATTCCAAATAAATTATCAAAGGTAATGCACTCGTGATAGTTTCGTTCAATCTACACTTTGTGGAGAATATTCCAGAATTTCTTAAAAAATTTTCGAGATAAGGGGGGGCAGCGATTTTTGGTAATTTTTAAAAAATAATACAAAGGAAAGTGTGCGCAAGTATTGCCTCATATACATTTTTAAACTCGTCTTTTTACAAGCTTTTATTTGACACCCCACTCGATGACCTGGTAAAAAAAATTTTTTGTCACATCTAATTTCACTCCCCAAATCTAACCCCAAGTCAAATTTAATTTTCAAAACTACACGGTTCTGATGCGGCTATCAGTTCCTATATTAGTGCCAAATTTCAACTCTCTATGTCAAATAGTTTCAGAGGAAAATGGGTGTGACAAACGGACAGACACCGAAGTGATCTTATAAGTGTTCCGTACGGATCACTAAAACTAATAAGTGTAAAAATCAATCCATCTTGAAACGTATTTCATTGTATTACGACTCATCAGCCTACCTAGGACAGATAGAGAAGAGAGCAAACCTTAAAGTACTGCTCACAGTACTAGCGCAAAAACTCAGATAACAGATTGTATCTCTGGCGGCTGTGAGCCTTTTAAACATATATCTGCCCTCTCCCAATGGCTGTTTAAGGCTACAAACCTACAGAGGAATATTTTAGTAAGTTGCTAACAGTTACCACTAGGCAGTGCGAATAAATTGATAAATAAAAAAATATTAAAGTATATCAAACCTGAGTCCTCGGAAAACAGGAAAGCTAACGTCATCTAAATGTGTCGTTCTCGATACGCTTCTAAGCGAGCAGTGAAATTATTCATTATTGCAAGTCGTTTCTGTGATCGCTGTCATTTAAAAAAGAAAAAATTACACACATATACAAAAAAAATCTCTGTTTTTTAAATGAGACACGTGTTTTCTTAAGTATTTTTTTATGCTGAATCTAAAAAAATCAGTTACGGTGGTATAAAATGATCAGTGACTTCACAAAACACACCTCAAATGAGTTTTCAACAAAGTTTGTTTCCAATCTTTACTGACACTTGGTCACCTTGAACTTTTTTTTTTATATACCAGATAAATTATTAAAGGCAATGCGTTCGTGATAATTTTCGTTCAATCTACACCCCCTACTTTTCGAGATGAGGTGGGGGGACAGCGATTATTCGCGATTTTTTAAAAATAATACAAAGAAAAGTGTGCTCAAGTATTACTATATATATATATATATATATATATATATATATATATATATATATATATATATATATATATATATATATATATATATATATATATATATATATATATATATATGTATGTATATATATATATATATATATATATATATATATATATATATATATATATATATATATATATATATATATATTACTCGTGATTTTACAAGCTTTCATTTGACACCACATTTTTTTTTCACTTCCGATTTCTCCCCCCAAAACTAATCCCTTAAGTCAAAATTTGACTTTCAAAACTACATGGCTTTGATGAGGCCATCAAACCCTATATTATTACCAAATTTCAACTACAACAACAACAAACAAATAGTTTCGGAGAAAATCGGGTGTGACAGACAGACATACAGACGGACAGACAGACAGACACCTAGGTCATCTTATAAGTGTTCCGTACGGAACACTAAAAAGACATCCACCATGAGATTTTTTTCAGAAAATACACTTAAAGTTGCCAGAAAATTATTAAATTGAAAAAAATAAATTTTAATAAATAATGGAAAACTGTATAATGATTAAAATTATGGAATAAAACATCTTTAAATGTTTTGAATCTACATTTATAAAAACTTAAAAATATTAGGTGTTAGTGTTTACGCATACCCCACTTTTAACTAAGCTACGTAGCAAAATGCTGTTTTGAAATAAATATGTGCAACCGCTGAATTAAAAAAATGTTTTTAATTTTCATTAATATTGAACAAAACTATTATTTCCAATGTTTTTTGAAGTTCTTAATCCTGACTTGACATCAAGAAATAAAGTTTTATGTTCAGTTTCAACAAAAAACTCGCTTTTAACACTTACAAGGGTACTATGTAGTTGGTAAAATGCTTTTTTAAGTAAATAAATCACCGCTAGAAAAACATGGGTTAGTTTAGTTTTCGTTCCTTAGCTATTACAATAAATAGATTGAACATGCTATAAAAAATAATTGTGCTGCCAAAAAACATTTAAAACTGTAAAATTAAAATAATGAATATAAACAAAATGTTCAATTGAAGTAGCCGTTACTTGATGGAAATTCATAATAATTGAAATAAGCCCTTATGTTAGTTCTAAATTTCCACTATATTTTGTATCTTATGACAATTGTTTCGGTACATAGTACTTTAGTCAGATAATCGGTAACTAACTGAATTAGTTACCGATTAGTTACCGCTTATCAGACAACGTACTGTGTACCGAAACATTTGTAATAAGATACAAAATATAGTGGAAATTTAGAACTAGTTTATTTCAAAGACAAATAAAATATAACCAGTCAATTGTATAAGTTTAAGTTTTTTGTAAATATAGTCAATAAAAATAAAATAATAAATAAAAAATAAAGACATAAACTTTAAAATATATTGCCTTTATTATATATAATTAAAAATAATTAAACAAAAATTACTAAAACAATAAGGAATTAGTCTGTTAAGTTAATTGTAGTTTCCCGAAGATGATTGAAGCCTTTCAACTGAGTATAATACAGGGTGTGCCAAAATTTACGCAAGAAGTAATTTTGATAGAAAACACAGATTTTTAATTAAAAATTGTAATTTTTTTACTAATTCATAAAATATACAGTATAGGGTTATGTATGGAATAACATATGGGGTAAATGGCCTCCACGGCTTTGCTGGCACATACGCACTCTTTTGTCGAAATTTTCCATGACCATTTTGCATAAATGTGGCTGAATTTCGTAGATACAGCGCTTAATTTCCTCCTTCAAGTCGTAGGTCGTCGTGGGCTTGTTGGCATAAATCTGAGATTTTGAAAAAGTTCAACGGCGTTAAATCACATGATCTTGGCGGAAAATTCTGATCACCAAACGACCAGGAAATTACTCATGCAGTAATTGAATTGTTTCTCGGGCTGTATGGCATATGGCACCGTCTTGTTGAAACCACATGTCGTCCACATCCATATCTTGCAATTTACGCACAAAAAACTGGATTATCATATCGCGATAATTATCACCATTAACTGTTATTGGATGGCCAACTGTATTTTCGAAGAAGAATGGTCCGATGATGCCTCCAGCCCAAAATCCGCACCAAACAGTGACACATTGTGGATGCATTTGTTTCGCAACAGTCACGTGTGGATTGTCTGAACCCCAAATGCGACAATTTTGTCGATTAACGAAGCCATCAAGATGGAAATAAGCCTCATCGCTGAAGATGATTTTCTTCAAAAAATCAGTATCCACTTGTTCCATAATCTATTCAACGAACTCTCTTCGTTGTGCGTGGTCAGTAGGCTTCAGTTCTTGGGTCAATTGAACTTTGTAAGCATGAAGATGCAAACCTTTTGTGAAAATACGCTGTAGAGAGCTTCTCGAAATGTCCAATTCTTGACAACGGTACCGAATTGATGTTCCTGAAGTCTCAGCAACACTCTCATGAACTGCTTCAATGTTTTGTGTCGAACGACTTGTTGAAGGACGGCCAGAGCGTTTAAGATCACTAATTGATCCCGTCTTCCTGAATTTTTCAATTAATCTCTTCACAGTTGATGAGGTTAAATCACTATCCCGACCATATTTTGTACGAAAATTCCGAACTGTAGCTGCCAAACTTTCATTATTTTTAAAATATTGCTCAACACTGAAAACACGTTGTTCTTTTGTGTAGCGCTCCATTTTTAATAACCCTGAACTGTCAGCTGTCATGCTGTGTTTTTTGTTTTGTTGGCAACACTTTACCATACAAATGGCACCAAATTCAAATCTTGGGTGGATTTTGGAACACCCTTTATTTCCTTAACGGGTTAGGTGTAGTCCGAGGTTTCATAAGAACGCTTTTTCGTACGGAATACTTATGGGATCACTTCGGTGCCCATCTGGGTGTCATACTCGATTTTCTCCAAAACTATTTAACATAGACGGTTGAAATTTGGGACAAATACAAGAATTGATGGCACAATCAGAGCCGTGTAGTTTTGAAAGATAAATATTGACTTGGGGCTTGTAGAGGGAAGTAAAAAAATGTTTTTTCTAAGGTCATCGAGTGGGGTGGCAAATAAAAGCTTGTGAAAATACGAGTTCAAAAATAGATATGATGTAACATTAGCGTGTTTTCACAATATGGTGAAAGCCTTTTCGTGGAAAAGATGTGAATTTAACCGGTCTAAGAGCTACGATATATCAATACGTATTCCATGCAGTAATATACTAATATACTTTTTCGTACATTACTGCATTTGGCGAATCCCAGTTAAAATAAATTACCATGATGACTAACGGATAGGTACTAAATACCGAGACAAAATAATTTTATTGTATTTGTTGATAATTAAACAAATATTTAGGTTGTAGATATTCGTTTTAAACTTTTAGATTCTAAATTGTGCTAGATTCACTTATTGCCTATTAGGTAACTAGGAAGCTATAACTGTTATACATTATTGACTAAGAAAAAAACTTAAAAATACATATTGGATCTTAAGATATATACATTTCAGGGACCTAATTAACTAGCCTAGGTAAGTATTTTATGTTATTTTAAAAGCAAGCACCGTACGGAACGCTAGTTCGACTTGTACTTGGCCAGTTTTTTAAACATTATGTGTATTTTACCTCCTCGATGGTATCTCCACCTTGTCGAAGGCATTTTTTGCTGGGTGAGGAGGCTTGCGCGGCTCGATGATTCTAAGAGCTATGCTGGCGGTAGCGCAGCTACTGGCAGGGGCACCCTAGCCGGAGAGGTCAGGGATGAGAATCCTGACGAAAAGAGATACCCTGGTCCTCCAGGTTGCGGGTTGAGTCGATAGGCCAGCTCCTCATCACTTGGGAAAAACGTAAAATGCAAAAAAAACCTAGACAAAGCCTTGGAATAAATGATGGTCAACTTAGAAGACGACAAAACGCGCGGAAAAGGATAATGAATTACGGAACCTGGAATGTTAGAGGAGTAAGGGGAAAATTGGAAGAGATAACATCGGAAATGGGGAAACTCAGTATGGATATAGCAGCTTTAACAGAGAGGACTACGCAAATTATAGAGGAGTTTCGGTGACCAGTGTGCTTAGGTTGGATATGGTAGGATACAGAGAGAGAGAGAGAGAGAGAGAGGGTTTAGAGGCGGCAGATCATGCAGTGATAACATATTTGGTATGAAACAAAAACGCTACGAATTAAGAAACCCATATATTATTCGTAGATCTAACTAAGGCATATGATAATATACCAACTACTAAACTATGGGAAGTACTACAGCAGTAAAATATAAGCCACACTCTAATAACGGCCGCACAAAATTTATACTCCTAATTGACATGTAGAGTAAAAATAGGTAACAAATTATCGGACTCCTTTCCTGTCACCAAAGGATTGCGCCAGGGCTGCTGTATTTCGCCCACCCTGTACAAAATTTACATAAAAAAAGCGTTACATGTGTGGAAGAAGAAATGTCAAGGAATGGGGATCCCAATAGATAACACAACAGTGTATACACTTCAGTTGGCAGACGATCAGGCTGTCTTAGCTGGTAATAAAGAAGATCTAGAATATATAACGTGCAAACTAAAAGAAACTTATGAAGACTGGGGTCTTGAAACGAATGTAAAGAAAACAAAATACTTATGCGTAGGAGCAAACGACACAAATTTGGATCTAGACACGAACGACACCATTGAATCATGTAACGAATACAAATATCCGGGTACGATCTTTGATTCCACAAGAACAGATAACAAGAAAATAAGGTCCCGGATTATACAAGCAAGAAAAATAATACGGTCCTTAAATGGAGTCTTATGGAGTAAAGAAATAACGAAAAGTTTAATATATATAACACACTAATTAAGAGTAATCTACTGTATGGGGCAGAGACAATTAATGGCTTGCGGTAACCAATAGCACTCTCAAGAGGTTCATCTCAAATCAATGAAATAAGACATATTCGTTCTTTAATATTTTCTTTAGTGTTTAATCGAAGCTTTAAAAAAAATAACAAAATGGCGGCCTCAGAAAGCGTACTTAGAGACTTCAAAGTATAAAAAAATGCTTGTTTTTCGTATATATAAAGAAGTATAAGTTAACAATTAATATCCCTTCTATTAAGCATTAGATTTTTATGTGTTAAAAATAGTTTTTTAGATATAGAGATCACCGACTTTGAAGACATACTTTCGAAGAAAACGCATTTAAAGTTTCACCTCAGCGGCTTTATTGGCACTGCACCTAAATTTTATTCACACGTAATTCTAAAAATAAAACTAGGAAAAAAAATTCTAAAAACACGGTAGAATCGGACAATAGATCATCCACAAATATGGGGAAAGCCTTGCATTTATTCTCTACGTGGGTAAAGAGGAGTTATTGTCAGCTACCGTGCGGTAGCTGTTTTTAGTAGTTTGAGGAATCTGTGGATATTATTGTATATCTCTAAGTTATTAGTTGGATTAACTTGAAATTTTCACAGAATCTTTTCAAGATGTTATAGTTTCAGAAAATGCAAAAAACATTTTTTTCAAAATTTCTGACTACCTCCAACCCTTGAAATCGGCTGACTAACCTGGCATTTTTCAGGATCAATTGCAGTGCATTAAACAACTGGGTAGTTAAAAGCAAAGGCAATTTTTGATAAAAATATGTTTGTGTTTTTCATATGAAGATTATGCCGAAGTCTTGTATTGTGAACTAATATCAATAGTACTATCAATAGCATTTTGCCTTTAAAAACTTTCCTGCAACATTGGAGCTCGCTTTTGACTGAGACAAACTCTTTATACATCTATTCTGTAACCTCAGTTAATAGTACTTACTCATATTACAGAGTGTACTAGTGAGTATACTCTGTCATCTCATTAGTATTTAAAATCGCTTTATGCGTAGGTAATTCTTCAGGCAAAATAAAAAATGCTTTGCCTAATCTTGTATAAATATTATCTGTGGTCACACTACAAGATGTGCCATAGTTTAAAGTAGTCCTGAAGTACTTTTCAATCTTCGAGACATTTCGGAATTTAGAAACAATATTAAAATTTATATGAATTGAATGTTTATTTAAAAATTCAAAAAGTTTCTGTAATGACGAATTTGTCTAATATATAAGATAGTTTTTGATACTCCCTGTATAAAATATTTTGATTATAGAACGTTGAACCACCTTGTATAAATGCAAGCAGGAAAAGTTGTGGACTAAATTTATTATTTGTGAAAAATCCAATAAAGCAACCGCGTAACAAGAAAAAACAAAGAGTTGCATAAGTTAGGTAATAAAAAACCGATTAGGTCGTAATCTCTGACGTTAACGATTTTACGACCCATTTCTCGGTAGAGTATTTTTAGAAAGAGTAAATTTAAATGGATTAAAAATCATTCTCGAGCTGTTAGAGAAAGCTCTGTATTCTGAAAATACCTTCAAAAATTAAAAAAAAAATCCGTTGTGTTTTACATAGGCAAATCAAAACGTCCGAGACAATAGGTCATAAGCAATTCTCGCTTTCTGTCCGAACATCAATAATATTTTGATCTTGACCTTTCAGATCCTTGTAAATATAAAGTTTTTATGACCAGATATTAATTAAAGTCAGAGATAGAGCCGTTTAGTGCTTTTTACGCATCAATAAGTCTTTAATGAAATTCCCCTTAGAGAAAGTAGCAAATAAAGTAGAAGATGTAAAGAAGTTCAAATTTGCGACAAGATAGTGGTACACAGTAATCACGATACATGGAAGTTTAGTGCTCTGGAGCGTTTCATCGAAGTTAAGTGTGGTATTTATGTTTTACATAAATCTACAAGTACGCGGCGAGAATTTCTCATTCAATATCATTTACTTCCCGTGAATGATGCCCTACATGTTTAACTGATGAGAACATGAGTGCAAAAGTTTAAGGAAACTTGAACTTCACGTAAACCTCAGACAGGACGGCCTTCCAATACACAAACGATCAAGTGCAGTAAAAGTGGCCCAGGAATCGTCACAACGCGCTCATCGTAATGGTTTATGTGTGTACGTCTACATGAGACACGTAGACTAAGAATTAAAGCGAACTGATACTGTTTACAAACTCAGCTTCGTTTATGAAATATCTAAATTTTCGGATGAGACAGATTTCCACCTTAACGACCACGCCAATACATTAAATTGCCATTGCTCAAGTCCTACTCATACAAAATTAAATTTTTAGCTTGGACTGGAATGCCGTCATGTGAATAAGGCTCGTACTTTCTTGAGGATGTCAGAGGTAGCATAATACATATTAATTCGAGACAATATGTGTAGAAGATGATTGGGAAACCCAGTTTTAAACATTAAATACATTGATGCTCATCATTTGAGACATCTTTCCAGATAAATTAATTTTCAAGAGAGGTCTCATAAGCGACCCTTCATAGTCCCGATTTGACGGCGATGGATTTTTTCCTGTAGGTTAATGTAACTGCTACAGTAACAATCCTTGCTCTATGGATCAGTTCAAAGAAAATATTCGATAAGATATGGCAGTGATCATGGAAACGAAATGGCAGGAAGTGATTAATAATTTCAAGTAAGCTTTTAGGCGCGTCGGGAACGTAATATATTGATATTACTTTATTTAAGAAATAATTTTGCTAGGCCTATAATTTGAAAACATACTATAAATATTTCAAAATTAAACTCATTTATACCAGGTGTACAAGTATGAAATGCGGATTTCAGACAACATATGGTGCACCAATGCAGTTTGTGCTATAAAGATTTGACACTGCGCCATTTTGTTGTGTCATCAACGAGTGTCAGATGCGCACGAGTGATCAATTGGAAAAGTGTGTGCATAGTGTTGTGTTGTTGTGATCAATATGTCGAAATTTATACCGAACAAAGAGCATTCGCGGACAGCATTAATTTTTTGTTTTCATTTGAAGAAAACTGCTGTTGAATCATACCGATTACTTCGAGAAGCTTATGGTGAACATGCTCCATCGCAAGATACGTGTAAACGATGGTTTCGGCGTTTTAAAACTGGTGACTTCAATGTTGCAGACAAAGAACGTGGAAAACCACCAAAAAAATACGAAGATGTGGAATTGCAAGCATTGTTGGACAAAGATGATTCGCAAACACAAAAACAACTCGCCGAGCAATTGGGCGTTAGTTGACAAGCTGTTTTCAATCGGCTACGAGTGATGGGAAAGATTCAGAAGACCGGTAGGTGGGTACGACATGAGTTGAACGACAGGCAAATGGAAAAGCGCTAAAACACGTGTGACATTTTGCTCGTTCGGTAAAAAAGGAAGTCGTTTTTGCATCGTATAGTTACAGGGGATGAAAAGTGAATTTATTTAGGGAATTCCAAGCGCAAAAAATCATGGGTAGACCTAGGCGTATCACCCCGATCGACCGCATGACCGAATCGCTTTGGCAGAAAGACGATGCTCTGTGTTTGGTGGGACCAGAGGGGCGTGGTCTATTATGAGCTATTAAAACCTGGGGAGACGGTTAATATTAAACGTTACCAACAACAATTGACTGATTTGAACCGTTCTCTGCTTGAAAAAAGGCCAGAATACCGAAAGAGGCAACACAAAGTCATTTTTTCATGACAAAGCTCCATCACATACGGCAAAACCAGTTCGCGACTCGTTGGAAGCACTCAGCTGGGAAGTTCTACACCATGCGGCTTACTCACCAGACTTGGTTCCTTCCGATTACCACTTGTTTGCATCGATGGGTCACGCACTTGCTGAGCAGCGCTTTGGTTCGTACAAAGATATGAAAAAACGGCTCGATGAATGGTTCGCAGTAAAAGGAGAAGATTTTTACTGGCGTGGTATTCACAAATTGCCCGAAAGATGGGAAAAAATGTATAAAAAGCGATGGAGCATACTTTAAATAAAGCACTTTTTATCATTCTTCCGAATTTAACATGTTTTTGTTTTTAAAACAATCCGCATTTCATACTTGTACACCTGATACATGCTTATACGAGGCTGGTTTGAAAAGTCCGTGCAAAAATAAAAACTACTTATGTGTTTGGGGTAAACCTTTTTTATTTTTCGACATAGTCTCCTTTTAGGCTTATACACTTCGTCCAACGATGTTCTAGTTTGTTGATCCCTTCCGAATAATAGGATTTGTCCAAGTCTGCAAAATATCCATTAGTGTCTGCAATCACCTCCTCGTTTGAATAAAATCTTTGTCCCGCCAGCCATTTCTTCAAATTGGGGAACAAATAGTAGTCCGAGGGAGCCAAGTCTGGAGAATAGGGGGGATGTGAAACGAGTTGGAATCCTATTTCCATTAATTTTGCGACCACAACTGCTGAGGTGTGTGCTGGTGCGTTGTCGTGATGGAAAAGTTCTTGTGGGCCAATCACGGGCGTTTTTCTTGCAGCTCGGTTTTCAAACGGTCCAATAACGATGAATAATATTCACCTGTAATAGTTTTACCCTTTTCCAGATAGTCGATGAGGATTATCCCTTGCGAATCCCAAAAGACAGTCGCCATAACCTTTCCGGCCGAAGGAACGGTCTTCGCCTTTTTTTGGTGCAGATTCCCCCTTGGTAACCCATTGTTTAGATTGTTGTTTGGTCTCAGGAGTATAGTAATGTATCCATGTTTCATCCACAGTGACGAAACGACGCTTAAAGTCCTCCGGATTCTTCTGGAACAGCTGCAAACCATCCTTGCAACACTTCACACGATTCCGTTTTTAGTCAAGCGTGAGCAATCGCGGCACCCATCTTGCGGATAGCTTTCTCATGTCCAAATGTTTATGCAAAATATTATGTACCTGTTCAGTCGAGATGCCCACAGCACTAGCCATCTCACGCACCTTAACTCTTCTGTCATCCATCACCATATCATGGATTTGATCAATGATTTCTGGAGTCGTAACCTCCACAGGCCGTCCAGAACGTTCAGCGTCACTTGTGCCCATATGGCCAGTCCGAAAATTTTGAAACCACTTATAAACTGTTCTAATCGAAGGTGCAGAGTCACCATAATGTTTATCAAGCTTCTCTTTAGTCCCCTGAGGCGTTTTGCCTTTCATAAAGTAATGTTTAATCACCACACGAAATTCTTTTCGTCCATTTCTTTAAAATCACTAGACTTCCTTGATTCACACGAATGCCAAACACAAAGAAATAGACCAATATGGCTGAAACTTGGTGTGCGTTCATTCAAGAGATGCTACTAACTAAACATGACCTCGATACGCGCCGGTGGTGCCATCTCTCGGACATTGCACGGACTTTTCAAACCAGCCTCGTATGTTTCTTAGCCCTGTTTAAAATTTAAAACAGTACTTTAGAGTTTATTGTAAGGCAGGTGAGAACTAGAGTTTATTTGTGTCAACTAGTTTTGTGCAATATAGGCATATTAAACATAATTAACTGCATGGAGGGGACATTAGTTTTTTTAACGATTATTTGAACACTGTAATTATTTTTTATTATAGTAATAAAAACGAACAACCAAACATTCCTTGTGTTACAACAACCGCTCTGTTTAATTTTCTTGTTATCGATTTACAATATGGTTACAAGACGAGTAATGTCATTAAGTACTATTGTATGGCGGCATATAAGAGTACTTAGCAATTTGAGCTGTCAACAAAGAATGTTTTAGTAATGTATTCTTAATGAGTTTCTATACAGCTTGTCCAGCAAGTAGATTTATTTATATTGTATTGTTCATAGGGGGATTGAACTATGTGCTACGAAGACTGCATTCCAGGTCCCCTTTTTCATTAAATACTTTTTTTTTGCTACCGACTCGCATTCCATTAAGTATGTTAGCATCATCAGTAACGATGATTGTCTAAATCTTTTCTTTTTCTACTAAAATTGTGATTTAATTGAATGGGACTAATTCTAGATGAACATTTAGTTCTAGTCGAGTAACCCATACAGGGAAGACTGTGGGGAATAGATCTTCCGCTCTTATTTAGACTATTTTACATTTTATAATTGTAATACTTCTGTATGCGTGTAATAATTTCCTATCGCATACATTTTTATTTAACAATGAATTTGCACGACGTTTCGCCAAAATCTCATTTGGCATTTTTAAGTGCTCTTGCTGCTGCTGCTGCTGCAACTCGATACTGTGAGCTTGATGCTGGTGCTGCCGCTCGAAGCTAACTCGTAAGTTAGTCAAATAGCAAATATCATTAGTTATTATATACAGGGGCGTCATTAAAATCCGGACAAACTTCAATTGAACTCTCCCGCCATATTATGTTTCCGCCAGAGGTCACCATTAGTTTCCGAGTAGCAAACCGGCTGAAGTAAATAGTGTTAGTCTTAAAATTGTCGCCATATCGAAAACAATATATATATATATATATATATATATATATATATATATATATATATATATATATATATATATACTCGTATATATGTATATATGTATATGTATATATATATATATATATATATATATATATATATATATATATATATATATATATATATATATACATATAAATATACATATACATACATACAAACGCAGCAGCAAGTATAAGGCTTCAGGAATCCACAAGTAAGGAAGTAGGAACAATGCGTTCTGCCGGTAATCACATATGGCCGAGACACTTACATTAACAGAACAGTCAGCAAACAAACTGAGAGTATCGCAACGGACAATGGAGAGAGCTGTGATGGGTATCACAGGAAAGGATAGATCAGACAACAAACAAAAGTGATAGATATGATCCAAAAAATTACGCGGAGATGGGCGGGCCATATAGCCCGAAGGGCTGTTCACCGATGGTGTAGAACACTAATAGAATGGAGATTTAGACAAGACAAAAGGAATATAAGTAGACCACCAACAAGATGGAGCGATGACATCAAAAGAGTGGCAGGAAATTCAGTTAATACCGCTCAGGACAGAGATCAGTGGAAGTTTTTAGAGGAGGCCCATATTTAGCAGTGGATGAAGACGGTTGTTGGATAATGATATATGTATATATATATATATATATATATATATATATATATATATATATATATATATATATATGTATATATATATATATATGTATATATATATATATATATATATATATATATATATATATATATATATATATATATATATATATATATAGAGAGAGAGAGAGAGAGAGATTTTCACGGATGGTGGAATGTAATATTATAAAATTCCGGATTTCAATCCGTTCGTCTAACAATGAATTTGCACAACGTTTCGCCAAACTTTCATTTGTCATTTTCAAGTGCTCCTGCTGCTGCTGCTACTCGATACTGTGATCTTGCTGCTGCTGCTACTGAGAAATCGACGTACGGTCGCCATCTTTTATAGGTTGGCGTCTACGCAGATTGAAGGTGGGGGGGGGGGGGTTGGAAGTGTTCGCCTGAGCATCGGGAGCACTTAAAAATGCCAAATAAGATTTTGGTGAAAAGTCGTGCAAATTCATTGTTAGATGAACGGATTGAAACCCGGAATTTTAATGTATTATATATATATATATATATATATATATATATATATATATATATATATATATATATATATATATATATATATACACAAATACACATACATATTTTCTTCTCCTGGTAATTCTTGTCGAAATGGCGAGTGTCGTTGATCATTATTTAAAGTAACGGAAATATTTGGTTGATGTTCTAACTACAATAAATAAATTAATAAATACTCTCGTATTTATGTTATTAAAACTATTGCATTTATAACTAACTAAAGTAATTTAAGTAAAAATGGTCTAAATTAATACTAACTGATTTTCTTGACTGTCTTGGCTGTCCACTTTTAAATCCCAAATAAGCTGTCAGTGCCACACTGACATCAAGAAAGTGAAGTAGTGAACTCAAAAACCTTTCGGTGCATAAATGTTATTCATATATGCAAAAATAAACATTATGCTATCAAAATTGTGTTTCAAACATTCTTATGAACATCTTTTTCCCTTATTGAAGAATTGTGAGCAACGCTATAAAGTTTTTTGTTTTCAAGCAATTTTAAAAAATACAAACATGCCTATTTCAGATATGTTCGTCGCTACAGAGATATTTTTGTATGATTTTCCCGTACTTAGTGTAGATCGCTTTCAATTATTTACCGCAATGACTGTTCGACTAGAAACTACGTGACAATCAAAAATAATTCGTGTTGCAGTCACATCTCAGTACAGTTTAAAAAACCGCTTAATTGCAAGTTGGACTTGCGCAATTAGTGTTCCGTACGTTGATTGTTTTTAGAATAAAATTTTTTGTTACATCCCCAATGAGTTTTCAACAAAGTTTTTTTCTGATCTTTATTGAAAACTGATAACCTTGAAATTTTTGTTTTTTTATATACCAGATAAATTAATAAAGGTAATGCACTCGTCATAATTTTCGTTCAATCTGTATCCTGTGGAGAATATTCTAGAATTTCTTCAAAATGTTTTGTACAATTCTTTTCGAGATAAGGGTGGGACAGCGATTTTTCGCAATTTTTTAAAAATAATACGAAGAGAAGTGTGCTCAAAAATTACATTATATATATTTTTGAATTCGTGTTTTTACAAGCTTTCATTTGATCTTTCATTCGATGTTAAAAAAAAAAAAATTCACTCCCGATTTCACTCTCCAAAACTAACCCATTAAGTCAAAATTTAACTTTAAAACTACACGGCTCTGATGAGGCCATCAATTCTTATATTAGTGCCAAATTTCAACTTTCTATGTCCAAATGTTCGACTAGAAACGACGTGACAATCAAAAATAATTGGTACTTGCAGTCAGATCTCACTACAGTTTAAAAAACATAAGGTACACTTGTTTTAACTGCTTCATATAAACTAAAATAAACAATATATTTTGGGTTAGCTGAATTAAACTCATTTAATATTCAATAAAATTATTAATTATTTATTTTATACTGATCTATATTCTCTGCCAGTGATACTGAAAAGTTCGATTTTTATAATAAAAGTGTTCCTTACGGAACACTTACTTCGGTGTCTCTCCATCTGTCTGTTCGTCCGTCCGTCTGTCTGTCTGTCACACCCGATTTTCTCCGGAACTATTTGACGTCGAAAGTTGAAATGTGACACTAATTTAGGAATTGATGGCTTCATAAGAGCAGTATAGTTTTGAAACTTAAATTTTGACTCCTAATTTTAGGGGGTGAAATCGGAAGTGAAAAAAAAAATTTAGCTGGTCATTGAGTCACATAAAAGCTTATAAAAACACGTGTTCAAAAATATATATAATGTAATACTTGCGCACACTTTTTTTTTATATTATTTTTAAAAAATTACGAAAAATCGCTGTCCCCCCCTTATTTCGAAAAGTGCCGATCAAAAGATTTTTAAAAAATTCTGGATTATTCTCCACAGGATGTAAAATAAACGAAAATTATCACGAATGCATTGCCTTTAATAATTTATTTGGTCAATAAAAAAAAAAAACAAAAATTTCAAGGTAATTACTTTTCGTTAAAGATCGGAAAAAAAAACTTTGTTGAAGACTCATTTGAGGTGTGTTTTTTGAAGTCATTGATTATTTTTTATTTTAAAGCAATCAACATACGGTACACTAATTGCGCAAGTCCAATTTGCAGTGAGTCGGTTTTTTTTCCAGAAGTCGACTTTTCGAAAATTTGTGTTTTTGTAAATATGTCCATTTGAAAATATTGTTTTCCATAATTCTATTTTTCAAAATTTTCTTCGTTGAAATTGTTATTCCCAACAATAAAGGTTTGGATATTTCTAGTGTTCCGTACCGAACACTTATGGGATCACTTCAGTGTCTGTCCGTATGTCTGTCTGTCCACCTGCACATCTGTTCGTCTGTTCACCCGGTTTTCTCCGAAACTATTTGACATACAAAGTTGAAATTTGTCACAAATATAGGAATTGATGGCCCAATCTGAACCGTGTAGTTTTGAAAGTTAAATTTTGACTTAAGAGGTTAGTTTTGGGGGGCAAACTCGGAAGCGGGTGGAGTGTCAAACGAAAGCTTGTGAAAACACGAGTTCAAGAATATATATAACTAGCAGTGCCTGCGGCTCCGCTCGCGTGGACTTGATTCACTACTATCGTCACTGCTTATTCCTTATGTTACCTAACGTAATAAAATATCTGCCATTATTTCCCCTTATCTCCCATTATCTCTACATAATTTCCATTATCTACGCTTATCTCTGCTCATCTCCCATTATTTCTCCTTATCTCCCATTATTTCCCCTTATCTTCCATTATCTCACCTTATCTCCCATTATCTCACCTTATCTCCCATTATTTAGGCTTATCTCGACTTATCTCGCAATATTTCTCCTTATCTCCCATTATTTCTCCTTATCTCCCATTATCTCACCATAACTCCTATTATCTAGACTTATCTCTGCTTATCTCCCATTATTTCTCCTTATCTCCCGTTATTTATACTTATCTCCCATTATCTCACCTTATCTCCCATTATCTAGGCTTATATCGAAGTATATAGAATATATGTATAAATTTATAAAAACACGCAAATAGGTTCTCGAGTGATAAGCGCACTAACGGACAGATAGACAGATAGAGAAACGTTGCATTTTATATATATTATATTCTTTGCTACATGATATTGTTCCATATTTAATGCTTTAGGCAGTTTATTGCAAGGGAACGCTCAAGCGGCAAAGTTTCCGACTTGATTCACTATTATCGTCACTGCTTATTCCTTATGTCACCTAACGTAATAAAATATATCCTATAACCTGGCCAGAGAACATATGTATATTTAAAAAAATAAAAACACGTAAATCGGATAAGTGGTTCTCCAGTGATAAGCGCACTAACGGACAGACAGACAGAGTAACGTTGCATTTTATATACGAGTATATTATAGATATTCTTTGCTACATCATATTGTATTGTTAATGGTTTATCATGTTTAAAAAAAAAGCACGTAAATCGGATAAGTGGGTCTCCAGTGATAAGCGCACAAGCGGACAAACAGACAGAGATTTATATATATTATAGATATTCTCTGCTACATAATAGTGTTCCATATTTAATGGTTTAGGCTATGTATTGCAAGAGAACGCGCTAGCGACAAACTTTTTTCCGACTTCATTCACTATTACCGTCACTGCTCATTCCTTATGCTACCTATCGTAATAAAATATAGTTTGTAACCTGGCCAGAGAACATATGTATGTTTTTTAAAAAAAAAAGTACGTAAATCGGATAAGTGGTTCTCTAGTGATAAGCGCACTAACGGACAGACAGACAGGGATAAGTTGCATTTTATATATATTATAGATGTAATAAAATATATATCTATAACCTGGTCAGAGAACATATGTATGAAGTTAAAAAATCACGTAAATCGGATAAGTGGTTCCCGAGGGATAAGTGCACTAACGGACAGACAGACATACAGAGAGACCTTGCATTTTATATATATTATAGATATAGATTATTATTATTATTATATAACCTGGCCAAAGAATATATCTATGAATTTAAAAAAATACACGTAAATCGGATAAGTGATTCTCGCGTGATAAACTCACTAATGGACAGACAGACAGAGAGACATTGCATTTTGTACATATTATAGATTATAGATATTTTCTGCTACGTAATACTGTTCCATATTTAATGGTTTAGGCTGTGTATTGCAAGGGAACGCGCTAGCGGCAAACTTTTTTCCGACTTCATTCACTATTATCGTCACTGCTCATTTCTTATGCTACCTATCGTAATAAAATATAGCCTATAACCTGGCCAGAGAACATATGTATGTTTTAAAAAAAAAGTACGTAAATCGGATAAGTGGTTCTCCAATGATAAGCGCACTAACGGACAGACAGACAGACAGACAGAGAGACGTTGCATTTTATATATATTATAGATGTAATACTTGCTCACATTTTTCTGCGTATTATTTTAAAAAAATTGCCAAAAATCTATGTGTTCCCCACAAAGTGTAGTTTGAGCGAATGTTGAGTGTATTACCTTTGCTAATTTATCTGGTATAAAAAACTTATTAAAACTATGTTTCTTGACGTATGGTGGAGAAATATATTTTTAAGTACATTACTATAACCGAGCGAGTCGCTCTTGTACCGAGATATAATTTTATTTCATTTGTTTATAATTAGACAAATTAGGTACTAAATATTTGTTTTACACTTCTATTACTAGATTCTAGATTGAACTTGCTGGTTTCTCTCTGGTAGACCATTTCAACTATTTGGGATCCCTCATAACTAACAATGATGCTTGTGAAGCGGAAGTAAGAAGACGTTTAGCTATGGCTGGAAACTCGACGATCAAACTCACTAAGGTCTGAAAGATCCAACTGTCACAAAAAACACACAAAGTTAAGTTTGCTATCCAGCCTTATATTCCCTATGCAACTTACGCATCGGAAACATGGACCATTAAACAAGCTGACAAAAGACGAATCGATACCTTTGAGATGTGGGCACATCGAAGAATCCTCAATCATATACCGAACATCGTTCTAATGTATCTATTTTTGAAGAGCTTAGTATAAATGACCGACATTCAAATAGAAATAATATACAGTTCCTGAAATATTTTGGTCATATTATCAGGAAAGTGGATGCCATGAAAAAGTTTGCAGTAACAGGGTAGAAGATAGAAGATCAAGGGTACAGTCTCCAACAAGATTAGGAATAAAAATTTAAACAACTGTTTTATGTTTATTATCTTATTGCTGACAATTGTTTCGAGACACTGTTTCTTCTTCTGGAGTACGATGTAAGTTAACTAACAAAGTATGTTACAGAATATATAGTTTACCTAATTACAAGTACTAAATTCATTATCAATATTTACCTTAATACCTAGAACAAGTTCAATAAAGGAGACCCTCCCCCATCTGATTGATCGTTGAGTAATAAACCTGAGGATTTTTTTCTAGTTAATTTCTACCTGTTCTAAACAATTCAGCAATTTTCCTCTCTTTCCATTATGCAAAATTTTGAAATCTTCATTGAACGTATGATTTACATCTATTAAATGTTTAGCCTAATGAGATTTGTTATTTTTCATTTTATAGCTCTGTTTATGTTCCTTTATTCTTCTATAAAATGATCTGCCCGTTTGTCCTATATACGTTTTATTGCAAGTGCCACAGCATAATTCGTAAACCCCCGTTTTATTTTCTTTTTTTGTTTTACTTTTATTATTTTTAATATGTCGAGCTAATGTGTTATTTGTACCGAAAGCGATGTTTACATGATTTTTATGGAAAAAATTTTGAATTTTATTAGTCAATTTTCCGGTATGAGTGAGTGTATGAAATTTTTCTTTGTTTAGTTGTTTGTACGGGTACACCAGTCCTATTGCTTTTTTAAATTGCTTTTTCATTAAAATATTATCTACGAAATCGCTCCTGTACCCATTGTTTATACTAATTTGTTTTATAATATTTAATTCTTTATGAAAATTTTCTTCCGTTAATGGTGTATTTATTAGTCTATGGATGAAACTATTATAAGCTGAGATTTTATGTGTGAACGGATGGTTAGAATTAGCGTGTATAGTTATATCTGAGTATGTTGGATTATGGAAGATTGCAAAATCGTGTTTATTCATTTTGTTTGATATTTTTAAATCTAGGAAACTAATCGATTTATTTGTTTCTATTTCTGTTGTAAAAGTAATATTATTATGAACTTGGTGAATATAATCTAGAAATAGTTTTAATTGTCGATCTGTGTCTGTAAAGCAAATCAATATGTCATCTACATGCCGGTACCAATAAAAGAAATTTTTAAAAAGATGAGAATTACTGATTTGTTCTTCTAAATGATATATGAACATTTCAGATAAAATTGGATTAAGAGGGATTCCCATTATTAAACCTTTCTTACTTATATAAATCTTATCGTTAAATTTATATAAGTAAGAAAGGTTTAATAATCCCTCTTAGTCCAATTTTATCTGAAATTTTCATGGACTATTTAGAAGAACAAATCAGTAATTCTCATCGTTTTAAAAATTTCTTTTATTGGTACCGGTATGTAGATGACATATTGACTTGCTTTATAGACACAGATCGACAATTAAAACTATTTCTAGATTATATTAACCAACTTAATAATAATATTACTTTTACAACAGAAACAGAAACAAATAAATCGATTAATTTCCTAGATTTAAAAATATCAGACAAAATGAATAAACACGATTTTGAAATCTTCCATAAACCAACATACTCAGATAAAACTATACACGCTAATTCTAACCACTCGTTCACACATAAAATCTCGGCTTATAATAGTTTCGTCCGTAGACTAATAAATACACCATTAACGGAAGAAAATTTTCAGAAAGAATTAAATGTTATAAAACAAATTAGTATAAACAATGGGTACAGGAGCGATTTCGTAGATAATATTTTAATGAAAAAACAATTTAAAAAAGCAATAGGACTGGTGTACCCGTACAAACAACTAAACAAAGAAAAATTTCATACACTCACTTATACCGGAAAATTGACTAATAAAATTCAAAATTTTTTCCGTAAAAATCCTGTAAACATCACTTTCCGTACAAATAACACATTAGCTGGACATATTAAAAATCATAAAAGTAAAACAAAAAAAGAAAATAAAACGGGGGTTTACGAATTATGCTGTGGCACTTGCAATAAAACGTATATAGGACAAACAGGCTCATTACGCTAAACGTTTAACAGATGAAAATCATACGTTCAATGAAGATTTCAAAATTTTGCATAATGGAACCAAAAGAAAATAACTGAATTGTTTAGAACAGGTAGAAATTAACCAGCAAATATCCTCAGATTTATTACTTAACGATCAATTAGAATTATTGAACTTGTTCTAGGTATTAAGGTAAATATTGTTAATGAATTTAGTACTTGTAATTAGGTAAACTATATATTCTTTAACATACTTTGTTAGTTAATTTACATCGTGCTCCAGAAGAAGACACAGTGTGTTCAACCAATTGTCAGCAATAATATAATAAACATAAGTATGTTAAGTGGTGATCTTAAACAGTTGTTTAAATTTTTATTCCTTGTTATTATGGATCTCCATCAAGTAACGGCTAAGTCAGTGCAGTTTTTTTTTATGGGTCTAGTACACGTGCTGCAGGGAGGTCCCTAAAACGCTACAGGAGCGGCACGTGTGCAGAAAAAGCGATTTACGTTGCTCTTGAATCGCTGCAAATTTTACTCGGTGGGAAACACAGTCCTGGGCAAATTATTCCAATCCAACAAGATTGTCTGACTAAGTAAGATCTCGTCTTGGTATGGGTATGCACGAGTCAAGTCAGGTCGCGCAGGATTGAGAAGCATGGAGAATGTCTGTTGAGGCACCAACTGTATAGTGTCACCGATATTCCTATTGGGGTGAAAGAATTGAAAGAGAGAGATTGAGCTAGATTGATTTATTGGCTATTAGGTAGCTAGGATATTATACATTACAGAAGTCTGCAAAAAAAAACTATTGAGAGCTGTTTTGGTTTTTTTGCGTAATTCTTATGTTTTTGGGTATACTGAATCCGAAAATGACTTTCATTTTGTCATAGAACGTCACGTTTTCTGACAATGTAGGTATCTATGTTATACAAATTATCATCTTAAAATAAAAGATAAAAGACTAAAAAATTTTTTTTTAATTTATAATTGCGTAACAAAACTTATTTTTTTATCTAAAATTCATTCATTAGTAAGCACTAAACACATTTCTTTTTCCCAGTGAGACTCCTTTTGGTACATTTTCGCTTGTAGGAAGCATCTGGAAGGTCTCTCTGAAGCGTCCAACAGTAGTCTGCCATCATTGAGACGCTCCATCTTCCCTGGTATCTTTTTTCCATCTCCTTAATATCTTAGTGAAATCGTTCACCTTGCTCTTCACTCAGATCTCCTAAATTTTCTGGAAAGTAGTCGAGGAGGCACCAAGTTTCATATGCAGGACGTTCTTTGCGTCAACTTTAAGCTCCCTCGGAGGCCAACACTTTTTGGTCCAGTGATTTGCTCGGTCTCTACTATCCCATAGACACAAAAAGCAAGGGAATTTGGTAAACCCAGATTGTTGTCCGAGCAACATGCCCAAGATTTTTAAATCACCGCACACTTGCCAACCGTGGTCTTTATATTTTAATTTGCAAAGAACCAATTCCAAGTTCTTGTAGGTTTCCTTGAGGTGTACGGAATGACCGACAGGAATGGAAGCATAGAATCCGCCATTGTGAAGCAGAACTGCTTTAAGGCTTCTTTTTGAAGAATCTATGAAAATACGCCACTGTGCTGGGTCGTATAAGATCTTAAATGTATCCATCAAACCTTCAATATTGGTACAATAAACCAACTCGTCCTCTTGGGTAAAGTAGGAAGTGAACTGCTTCTCACGATATCTAAACCAGGAGGAAGACACTCCCGGCAAAAGTAAGTTCCTGCTTTTGAGCCTTGATCCAAGCAACTCAGCAGCGTTTTTGGGAAGATTCAAGTCTCTTACCAAATCATTTAGCTCGCCCTGGGAAAACAATTTCGGATTGCTGTCATCTTCAAATTGAAAACTTGACTTGTCATCGGGTTCAGGTACAGCACCATCTTCGTCAGAACTTGGAATCTCTTTCAAGGTAGCAGGGGCCTTGGGCACTGGTATTTCGGTCCCATGAGGGATGGGACGAATAGCTGATTGCAGATTGGGGTATGAAATGGACTGCTTCCATTTTGAATTATACCCTTTAACATTACACGAACAAAAGTAACAATTATCACTATGGTTCTTTTGCTCGCGCCATACCATAGGAATCGCATATCGGAAAGCTTTTTTCTTGCCCTTAAACCAATTTCGAAGGTCTTCAACACATCGTTTGCAGACTTTATGAGGTGCCCAAACTTTATCCTGATCTCCAAGTTTTAAGCCAAAATACGTGAAGCATACTTTTTTTACAAAGCCCGTAATATTAAGTTGTTGCTTTAATACCATATATTCGCCACAAATATAACAGAAACTGTCAGACGAATTCACACACTTCCGCACAGATGACATTGCACTATATTGAACCAAGATCTATAAAACAATGACGAGTTAACACGTAATTGTACCGCGCCACCACACACATACTATCGGAGCGCGCACGTTCTGGTTACAACGTTTATGTTTGTTAATTTAGCTCACACAGGGCGTTCTTTATTTAGAAAGTAATGATAGTTATGGCCTGTATACATTTAAAAACAGTAATCAAAATAAAATTGTACCTATTTATTTATGACTTCAAGTTAGCCCAAAAAAACCCTTTTTTATAATAAAATTTTGGGTTTTGCAAAATAACCTGACGTTCTGGAATTTTTTGAGTATTTTTTTAGTGTTCAGAACACCTAAATACACAGAAATCAGTTGAAAACATCCAGACAGCATTTTTGTTGCAGACCTGTGATTGACCAAGAAAAAACGTGAAAAGACATATTACATCTTAAGATGTCAGAGATGTAATTAACTTAGCCTAGGTAAGGATCTTATTTTATTTTATAAGCAATCACGGTACGGAACACTAATTTTACAGGTCCAACTTGCACTTGACCGGTTTTTATTTACTTCATTTCTTAAGCGGCCCTTACACGGTCATTAATAATGACACTACCAGTAATGGCATTACTTGCGAAATTCACTTCATTCCAGATTATCATAACTCTTAAAACCCTACACAATCATTTTTATTGTCATTACTTTCCTTTAGTATAGTTGGTGGTCTCTGTAAAAGCAAGACGTATATAATAAAATGGATCCACACAAAACCGCTTGTGTTGCTATAATTATGGCATTAGCTACAAAACGGCGAGTAAAACGTAAACGCTGGATGAAGGAGTGGTTGAAAAAACGTGAACAGTATTCTCATGTTTTGTTATTGAATGAAATTAGAGGCACCGAGCCAGAGGACTACAAAAATTATTTCCGTATGAATGACATTACGTTTGATAAACTGCTGAAATTAGTTACACCTTTTTTATTCCGAAAAGATACAAACATGAGACAGTGTTTGCCAGTTACAGCAGTTACATTAAGGTACCTTGCGACTGGCAGAAACTTTGAAGAACTCAAGTTTTTAGCAGTTATGTCACCATCGTCAGTAAGCGCTGCTATTATTGAAACGTGTAAGGTGCTTATATATGTTCTGCAAGATTACTTGAAGGTAAGCACTCTTTCGTCATTTTCGGTGTCGTAAATCAGTGTCAAACCAGGGAAGGTTTATAAAAAACATTTTCAAAAATTCTTCTGGGAAACGGCCTGCACACAAGGTGCAGCCTTGGGACATGTAAGCAATTTTTTGTTTAGAAACAATTTTTTTTAGAAATCTTCTCTGATTTGACAAGAACTTACCCCCCAATTTCCATCAAGATCGGATATCTGGTGTAGGAACACATAAGGTACAGACAAACAGTCTTTCAAACATTAATTTTTATTTACAAAGATAACTGCAAAAAAAAGAAACAATTAATTTTTATTTACATAGATATGTGAAAGAAACACGAAAGAATTATATTAAACAAAATTATTTTTGAATTATACACTAATGAAATATTTTCCTAGTTATTCTTAACTGGAAAAAAAGTTCATCAGTATATCAGTTTGGTCGGAACTGGATCCTTGCTGTTGGGGCGATGGTCCATAAGCAGGGGTGTCCACACTGCCCATCGGTGAGGCAACCGTTGAACTATGGTATGAAAATTCCTCGTTAATTTTTACAGAATTTCTATGTACCCTGACTGGCCTCAAATAAAATATCATTAATTGCTTTCTCTGCTAAAGCTCTTTGCTGGGGGTGTAATTGCAGAAGCTTTTCACCCCAAGCTTTGGCGATGGTGGGGTTTTCTGTTTGGTTATTAATTTTGGAGGAATGGTCCAAATAAGCGCATGCTTTTTGCAACAGCTCATTTTGTCGAGCAATGGGGCTGATGCTCCTGGCTCTTTTGGGCATGGGCTCAAGAGGCGGTACTATCGATGAACGTGATGTTGAAGGAGTTGCCTGTATTTGGGAGGGATTTTCATTTTCCTCATCTTCCTTCTCTTCATCGAATTGTGCCTGGAAAAAAAATTATGAATGTTACACTTTGTTTTATAATACACACTCTTTTCTATGTTACAGTTTTTTTTTTTTATTGGTCTAGCACACGTGCTGCAGGGAAGTCCCTAAAGCGCTCCAGGAGCGGCACGAGTGCGGAAAAAAGCGATTCACGTTGTTCTTGAATCGCTGTAAATCGTACTCGGTGGGAAACACAGCGCTGGGCAAATTATTCCAAAGGGATGACGTTCTCCATATAAAAGATTGCTTGAAAAGCGTTGTACGCGGAGTAACAAGCTGAACCTCATACGGATGCGAAGCACCAGCGCGACGTGTATTTCTAACATGCACCGCTTTGGGAGGAATTAAGCGGGCTACATCCTTCGAACACTTTCCATGAAAATACTTCTAGAACAGACTCAAGTCGCCAACCGTTCTTCGATGTTCCAGCGAATCAAGGCCGCCGGTCAATTCCGGGTCCCCAATCAGACGGACCGCTCTTCCCTGAACAGAATCCAACAAATGCAGTGTATGTTTGGGAGCGGAGCCCCAAACGTGGGAGCAGTATTTCATAGTTGGTCGAATTTGGGCTTTGTAAAGAATTAACAGTTGTTGTGGGGTGTAAAGCTTTCTGGTTCTAAATAATATTTCCAACTTTTGAGAAGCTCTCCTTGCTATGCCTGCAACATGTTCATGCCAAGACATATTTGCTCCCAAACCAACGCCCAACAAATTGAGCGACGATGCTAGGGGAATAGAGTGCCCCGACATAACTATGTCGGGTTCAGCAACGTTAACTTTTTTAGAAAAAACTGCCGCTTGGGTTTTTGTAGCGTTAAATTCCACTTGGTTACTGTCACCCCAAGATAGAATTTCTTCCAGGTCTTTGTTAAGTTGAACGACCTCCTGCTGTCCGCGGATATTCGCCTGAGTAGCCGATGTCCGAGCGTTCAAGGTGAATGAAGAGACAAGCGTACTGTCATCTGCAAAGCTATAGATTGGATTCCCGGTCTTTTCCAGCAGATCGTTAATGTAAATGAGAAAGAGAGTAGGAGACAGTATGGAGCCCTGGGGCACACCAGCGTTGATAGTGAGGGTGTTAGAAAGAAATCCGTCGACCGCCACTCGTAAAGAACGCTCTCTGAGGAAACATGAGAGCCACAAACAGAACCTTTCAGACATACCATAAGAGCGCAACTTAGCCAACAGTCCATCGTGCCAAACACGGTCGAATGCCTTGGATATGTCAAGAGCAACCGCTCGAGATTCTCCAAAGTGTTCAATTGCGTTGTTCCAAACATGTGTTACATAAGTCAGAAGATCTCCTGTTGATCTATGTTTACGAAAACCATATTGGTGATCGCTAATAATACTGAATCGTTCAAGATATTTTAGAAGATGCTCATTGATAACCTTTTCTATGACTTTCGATATTATTGAAAGCAGTGCAACTGGTCGGTAGTTATTTGGCAAGGTCTTCTTACCTTTTTTAGGTATCGGCTGAACCGTGGCACATTTCCAGCAGGACGGAAATATTCCCTTTCTGTAGGATAGGTTAAAAAGTCTACAGAAAACTGGTGTTAGTTCCCTTGCACAGTTTTTGAGAACTATGGCAGGTATTCCGTCAGCGCCAGTTTCTAGCAACATCTGAAGAGTGGACTGAAATAGCCCAAGAATTTAGGGACAGACACCAATTTTGGAACACACTCGGAGCAATTGATGGCAAACATATTGCAATTAAGAAACCGGCTAATTCAGGGTCTCTTTATTACAACTACAAAGGGTTCTTCAGCATTGTGTTACTGGCATTACTCAACGCAAAAAAAGAGTTCATCAGGGTTGATTCAGGGATGAATGGGTGAATATCAGATGGTGGTGTTTTGTACTACTCTAAATTTGGAGCTCTTTTGCAATAAGATGTTTAAATATACCGGAACCTGAATCATTACCTAATACTACTGAACGTTTCCCATACGTGTTTGTTGGCAATGAAGCGTTTGCATTACGTATTAACTTAATGAAACCTTATTCTGAGAAGACATTGACTCCAGAATGGTTTGAATTCAATAAAAGGTTATCAAGAGCTCGTGTCGTTGTGGAAAACGCTTCTGGGATTTTAGCTGCCAGATTTGGAGTTTTTCAAAAGCCAATAAATTTGGAACCACAAAAGGCAGCAACAGTTACAATGTCATGCTCCTACTTGCACAATTTTCTGGCAAAGAAACCCCAACAATCATACTTCTCCACCGGTACAGCCGAAATAACTGAATATGATCTTGTTAATTTACAAAGCACCCTTAACAGAAACTGTGGGACAGATGCCAAAACAATACGGGAAAGATTCTGTAACTATTACAACATTGAGTTTTCAGACTATTCAAACCTTTTTATCACTGAATCTGTAATTAAACAGTAGATACCTACAAATTTTTGTGTATGTATTACGTATTGCATGATGTTGCGCAATTCAGTACTAATTTGTTTATAAATGAAAAATTAAACAATATAATTAATGAATTAATAAATTAATGAGTTTTACTTACTTGTGAGTGCCCAAGGTCAACAGGTTGCTCAAAATTGTTGATAAATTTCAATGCGTGGAAAACCCACGGCGACGGTGAATATAAGTCGTCGGCTCTAGCCCCTGATCTTTTCGAGTCCTCTATTTTTTTAAATTCTTTTCTATAATTGCATCTCAGTGTATTAATTTTACGTCTGACATCAGATATTGTCGCTCCAGGCTTACATTTTTCGTAGATTGACAGCAGTTTCACGAGTGCGGCATTCCTTTTCATTTTATTTTTTATAATTTGGATCTGTAGGGTTTCATAATAAATGTAATTCCTCGTAGGTTGCAATAAAAGATTGCAAAACAACGTCACCGATTTCAACACAATCACTCTCCGGAATTGACATGTTGACTCCACGACTCTTCGTGATAGACTGAGTAATGATGCAGCGCACCTTACACTATCATTATTAATGACAGTATCCCTTCCCGTTTACAGTAATGATGTGCCCAGATCAGAAAATCCGGATTCGCATCATTACTGCCCGTCATTCCAACTTTGTCGACCTTACACGATCATTATTAATGTCATTCTGATAAAGTAATGTCAATATTAATGACCGTGTAAGGGCCGCTTTACACACACGTTTACGAATTTAAACAAATTTTCATAAGTCTCTTTCGAAATATTAAGGTATTCTCGAGGTTCGGAATCCCAGTTTTAAACTCCTACATGAGAATACTACAGATATGAACACTTGTAAGAAAATGCGGTAATACTTGAAATCACACAGATCCAATTCATTCAAAAACTGACGGTGTTTATAAAATGAAAGATGTATAAAAGAAGAAATTATACAGAGAATCAGTAGAAAATTACAAACATTCTAATAATATTATTGGAGATACGGGTCACGATCTGCATCACTCGTGGAAATGCTTATCACATTGGGTCAAGGTTCAGTAAACACGGGTGAGACATACATGTTTGTCATATGCCTTTTCGACCTCATTTAGCTTTCTAACCTCAAAAAACTGCAAAAATGCAAATGAGAAAGTCCAATAACATTTTTTTATAGAAGTTATTAATACTTATAGAAGGGACAACTTATAATTGTCTTGGCTTTTTACCCTACATGATCTGTGTTTTATGGACTTTTATTTTGGCGTTTGGAAAATTCCTAGTTTTAGATATTTTCACGAATTCCTCATGTCAACAACGGTTTTCTTATTCTAATAAACTCTAAAGAATTTCTTAATATTTTGGTGAGGCTTTTTAATATAATTTAACGTCTACTTTCATGCCTTTACTGAAGAAGGCATAATCTAGGAAATGTGACGACTATCGGTTGATTAGTTTAATGAATAACGTCACTAAGATTCTCTTAAAAGTAATCCATTCACGAATATATGGTAAATACGAATCTGATATATCTGAAACCCAGTTTGGTTTCCGTGACTCTCGCGGCACTAGAGAAGCATGATTTTCTGTACAAATACTCGTTCAAAGAAGTCGAGACATGAGTCATGATGTTTTCATCTGTTTTATCGACTTCTCCAAAACCTTTGGTAACGTCTGTCACGATAAGCTCATTGAAATACTTAGAACGACTGAAATAGATGAGAAAGACACAAGAATAATTGGTAACCTTTATTGGAAACAACGTCTTGTGATCAAAGTGAATGGTAGTATATCCAGTGAGATCGAGATTTATCAGGGAGTACGTCACGCAGTTTCTCTCCAACTTTATTTAATATATATTCTGAACAAATAATTCAGGACGCGTTAACTGGACAGAGTGGAATAAAAGTCAGTGGCGAATATATACCATAAATAATATCAGATATGCAGACGACACTGCTATTGTGGCTGGTACTTTCGAAGATTTACAAAACTTAGTTGTAAGAATCCATTAATATTAACAACAAGATGACCTTAGTCTAAATGTTTTCAAAATCAAATACATGGTAGTGTCCAAGAAACCACATATCCAACCAAGACCCCTGACAGTGAAAAACAGGAGAATTGAGAGAGTACGTTTAATTATTTGGGTAAGATCATCTACGATAAATGGGATTACGGGGCGGAAATTAAGTGCCGAACTGAAAAGACCAGAGTCGCATTTCTTCAGATTAAAGAATTTTTTAGTGCCGAAAATCTTAGTCTACAACTAAAATCCGAATATTGGAGTGTTATGTGTTCTTTGTTTTACTGTATGGGGCTGAAGCGTGGACAGTCAATTGAACTAACTAAACTAACAAAAATTAACATTTTTGAACTGTGGCTATACCGTCGCATACTGATAATTCCCTGGACACAATATATAACAGATGAAGATGTCCTGAGGAGAATGCGTAAAGATCTGGGATTGGTCCGTATCTTGAAAAAGCGCAAACTAGAATACCTGGGCCATATTATGGGGCGCGAAAAATAGCGACTGTTGCAGCTTATACTCCAGGACGAACTTGAGGTGAGGAGAGGTCTAGGTACACGGCGTCACTTTTGGATGAAGAATTTGCGTGACTGATTCAGGCTCAGTTGAACTCTTTCGTATAGCTGCAAACAAAGTGAGAATCGCTATGATAATCGCCAATGTCTTGAACAGATGAGGCACACTGAGAAGAAGAATAAATCGCATCTAAAGGTTCCCTTTTGTTAAAACTTTTTTCATTACACGGCATAAAAAAATAAGGAAGCAAGAAAAAATATTTATTACAATAAAGTCAAATCTATTACATTTTTTTTTTGAAAAAACGGTATTTTCAGTTTTTGACCATACTTATTCTATCATCCACTAATAGAAAAAAATTGAAAGTATGGCAACACGGTTTAGATCTGAAAATTGTTGCTGCCAAGGATACGGTATGTTAAGTAAACTACACGATATTGTGCAATATCCCCTCGCAACAAATCAATGTTGAGCAATATCATTATTTAGATTATAATCTTTTGATTTTCAGAATGTTTATTTTGAAGATTTCCAATAGTTTGGTACAATCTCTGACATTTCACAATACATTTGAGGGTTTAAGAGCAAATCCATACATATAAAAGTTTCTGTTTACAATGTATTTATTTATCCACTAACGTATGTGAATGAACTTCAGTTCCTAACCTATAATTTGTATTTTTTGAAAACGTTATGGGTACTCGTAAAGTAGCTGTGGTAAGTACGAAATAATTTATATGCAGTTTTTTTTTTAATCCCAACTTTTTTGAATAACTTATACTACTCTACTTTATTTATTTATTTATTTATTTACTCATTACAGTAATCCGGTTCACCAAATATGGCCTACATAAAATTGAAAAAAAATATTTAAAAAAATTCACTTTAAATTGTATTTAAAGCAGCAGCACATGTTAACCTTTTTTTTGTATTAATTTTTTAGTTCACTTATTAATTTTATCACAATTGAAAATAGAAATGTAAATATCGTTTTACCAACACTAGAAAAATATAAATGAGTAAGAAAAAGTAATTGTGTTCTTGGACACTGCAGGTTTTAAAACTTTAAAAGTGCCAGGGTCGATTGAAAAGTCTTGTAAAAAAAAGTTAAATAACGTTTTTTGCAAAACAAAACTTTATTTCTTAACATAATCTCCATTGAGCTTATTATATTTGGTCCGGCGATCCTAATTTTTTTTAATTCCTCAAAAAAAAATTGTTTTAAGCTGTACATAACACCCGTTAACCGCACAGATAACCTCTTCATTCGACTAAAATTCTTCCCCTTCAAGCCAATTTTTGAGGCTAGGAAACAAAAAAAGTCACTTGATTCCAAATCTGAGAAATAGGGTGGGTGAGGAACTATTTCGAAGCCCAGCTCGTGCACTTTTGCTATTGCAACGACCGATATGTGAGAAGGCGTACTGTCCTGGTGAAAGCGCACTTTTTTGCTCGCTAATATTGGTCGCTTCTGCTTCAACTCACTATGAAAACGGTCCAATAACGTTGCATAATAAGAACCAGTCACGGTTTTACCCTTTTCCAAATAGCCAATCATGATGATTCTCCGTGAGTGCCAAAAAATATTTGCCATCACTTTTCCGTCCGATAAAACTGTTTTCGCTATTTTAGGTGCATTTTAACCTTCGCGGAGCCACTGTTTTGGCTGCTGTTTTGTCTCCTGGGTGTAATGGTCAGAAGTCCTTCGGGTTACGCTGCAACGATTTTAAAATGTCCTTTTTCGTGCGTTTTTACTCTAGAGCAGAGGTTCCCAAACTTTTTTTTCTCGTAGACCACTCTCAAAATTTTACTGGTTTCGGTGGACCCCCTGCTGCTACATTTTTACCATATTCCCAAAACTCGTCAAAAAATGTGAAGATTAGATCTAACGATGGAAATTTGCGTCGTGGCTGAGTTCCAACCCTAAATTCGGAGTGGTAAAAATAAAAAGAAAAATAATATATTTTCTTGTGTTCTATTTATTAAAATAATATGATTACAGACTTAATAGAATTAAAATTAAACATTAATAACGTACCGTAACTTCAACAATGCAAATCAACAATTAAAAAAAAAATAGTCATAATTTTAATGGGAGGGATGTACTTGATGGATTGACAGCAAATTATCATTATTTGGCTTCAGTTTTGTAAGGAATAACCGCAAATCTCCCCGTTCTGTGATGTTCAATCTGCTCCTTTTTTTTGTTAATAGGT
This sequence comes from Pachyrhynchus sulphureomaculatus, assembly GCA_019049505.1. Classification (NCBI taxonomy): domain Eukaryota; kingdom Metazoa; phylum Arthropoda; class Insecta; order Coleoptera; family Curculionidae; genus Pachyrhynchus; species Pachyrhynchus sulphureomaculatus. Next base: position 196,590,531 of record CM032446.1, read on the forward strand.
TTGTAACGACACTAAAACTTTTTTCGACAAGGTATGATGAGGGAAACGCTATCAAAAGTTTTCTCGCAATTTCCCACAGCCCAGGATATTTTTCGTGTATTTCTGCCTGCAGCCAAATTGTTTGATAGCCTTTTTTAAATTTCACCTTCAGCTTCTCATTGGTGCTAGGCTCGAGTAGCTCCTCTTGTAATACCACATTCGCCACTTCCGTTTCATCAAATGGATTTATGATCCATGGTGGTATTTCCATCGTCAGAATATCTTCAAATCTATTTTTAAAGTCATCATGCAGGGCATTTAAATGTTGAACGTATGTCTGAATATCCTCATGAAGACATTCTGCCTGTGACAAGTTTGGAAATTGGGAGAATTCGCGCCGACTAATATTTTGCTTCATAAATTTCAATTTTCCAAGAAAAGCCGAAATTATACCCTCTGTTTTTATTAAATTTAGGCTGTCCCCTTGTAACTGCAATTTAATGTCATTACATTTTTTGAACAAATCTGTCAAATACGCGATGTCTGCTTTCAATTTGATCAGGTTTTCTTTTAAATCTGGATCTTTACTTTCTAGAAACTCTAAAACTGATTCAAAAAGTGAGTAAAATCTTGTTAAACATGCACCTTTCGACAACCAGCGTACTTCAGTATGTAAGAGCAATCGTTGGAAGTCTTCATCATTTTCGTCGCACAATTGTGCAAATAAACGGGTATTCAATGCATTGCTTCTTATTTTGTTAACTGCTTTAATCACAAATTGAAGCGATTGGTGCAATCTATCACTCAAATATCAGAGCTCATTTCATCATTACGTCTTTGTACAGTGTTGTTACTCAAAGGAATTCTTTTGAGTACGTCAAATGGAGGTTTGTGCAGAACAGTTTTTAAAACCTCTTCAACAACGGGTAAAATTAACTGTTCTCCGATGGTGTGCGGTTTTCCAGATTTCGCTATAAGCAATGAGATATTGTAAGATGCCCGCAAGCCATCATCGTTACTTTGAGACGTCGAAGCGAACATACTGTGCACGGTGGGTCTCTTTTCATATTTTTCCTTCAATGTTTGAAAATATTTTAAATCTTTACCTATTTTATCAGGATGACACCTTCTTAGATGATCTTCGAGCTTCGATGGTTTCATAGAGTTATTGCTCAAAACTTTGTTGCATCAAAGGCATATGGGCAATCGTTTGTCTGCCTTTGATGGAAGAAAACCAAATTTCAAATAATCAACACTGTACTGTCGACATTTCTTCTTAGATTCAGCTATGTTTCGTATCAGTTACCTATCTGTAAAGAAAAAAATCTTTGTTTTAGTAATCATAAGGCGACTTTAACAGGATATGGCTATTTTAACAGAATAAAATAGGATTAATTAATTATTGCAATGAAAAAACCAAAATGCCGGCGGCAAAACTGATTTTAATTATTAAAAGCAATAAACTGCTAAGACCCATATAGAGGTTTTCACAAAACGGCTGAACTTATTTTAATGTAAATAAAATATTTTTTGATTAAATATATTTTGAGACATTTCTGTAAATTCGAGAGAAAATACTTTTAAAGAATATTTTGACATCAAAACTCCGCGATTTTAATGATTTATTATTACTTTGATGTGCGTTACGAGTGGTACATAAAAATACGTACAATTTATAAAAATATTTTTAGTCATTTAGCATTAGCAACTACGAGGGCACTGAAATATGTACAAACATGCAGGTCAATCATATATCTCTCCTTTAGTGAATCACCACAGTCGGGTAAATAAATAATTTTTATAATAAAAAGTACTAAAAGTTCAATCTTTCTCGGCTTCTTTTATAGAAGTATTGAATAATGGCCCTGTTCAGTATTTAATTTTTATTACTTACCTACTACACGCAAACATAACAAATATAATATTATTACAATATGAAATAAAAGTATGAATAACAAATAGGCAAGTACTTACTTTTTCCGGCACTGGCAAACACTGACATCGATTAACTCACACTTTTCTTTTCAAAATTCCGGAAACAAATGAGTAACGTTTGACCTTGGCATTCGTATTTATATTGGTGAAGAATCAAACAAGTTCATGCAAGATTGCAAGCACAGCATGAGTCGTATTTCGTCCCTTTGCACGTCTGAACGGGTTGCGGGCGGGCGGCGCTTTGCATTTCTCGACGCGCATTGTGCTGAATTTTGAATATGCAAGTTTTTACAAGTAACAGTCGCTGACTTTCTTAAAATACACTACTCAAAAAAATTAAGGGAGGTTTTAAAACAAGGAAATTAATGCTAAATAAAAAAGCTATCTGATCCATATGCCGGCCTAACTGAAAAAATTTTTTTCAAGCCCGTGCCCGTGGACCAAAAAAAAGCAAAATATTTGCAATATTATTTTTTCGCGCTATCTGTTAGGATTGCATGAGAACCGTAGCTTCTAAAAAATTTTAGCCAAAAAATCCGAAAATTAGAATCTTAAAGCTTCAAAATGCTTTTTTTTTTAAGTCTCAATACGACCATTTTTCACCAAAAATCACCGAAAAATTTGGAATTTTTTTTGCTCCCTTAATTTTTTTGAGTAGTGTATTATCTGCCTACATTGATAGGTAAAGCCGAGACAACATTTTTGTTCTTTACTATCGAAACCAGATAAATTTTCGTGGACCCCCACTTACAACTTGTGAACCCCCATTTTTTTTTCACCCCAACGTAAACCCCCGTCGAGTCTCCCGTGGAACCCTGGGGGTCCACCTGAACCACTTTGGGAATCACTGCTCTAGAGGCTACAAACGCGGCACCAATCGCGCACTCAGCTTTTTCATTTTTAGAACTTCATACAGGATATTATGTACTTATGTCTGCCATCTCAGCAATCTCATGAAGCCTATTGCGACGATCTTCCAACATGATACCATGAATTTTATCGATCGTTTTTTAAAAAGAAACTTCAATCGGGCATCTTGAACGTGTAACATCTGCAGTGCTCGTACGGCCACGTTTAAATTAATTTTTGGTTTGAGTGCTGGAGCAGAGATTTCATGAATTTCCTTCAGCTCAGTTTCGATCTAAGTCACAGTCCACTTTTTTGAATAAAAATGTTTTATCGCTGCACAATACTCAGTTTTATCCATTTCTACGAAACGTGTAACACCGATCACTTAATGTAGCTGCCAGCAAGCAACTACGCGTTACATCTGTTTAAAACTTTGAACATAACTGTTACAAGAATTACGTTTACCGACAGTCATTTTTCATAACCAAACTTCACGCCATTTCGTAGAAATTTACCAAACTTATTAATCCACCCTCGTAAATTCTTACTTTCTCTGAAATATAACATTAAGGTATTTTGTCCAATTCAATTTAAGTCTTAACACTGGGCTGCAATTCTCAGTAGTATTAAAATAGCAATAGCTATTTTTACTCACAGATAATGTTTTTTTTTTTTTTAACAATAAATTTCGGTTCGGAATAGTTTGTTACTTTACAAAACAGTGTCCCGTACGGTGATTGCCTTTAAAATAAAAATTTTCGCTACGGAGGTATAAAATGGTCAGTGACTGCATAAAACACACCCCAAATAAGGTTTGAATAAAAGATTTGTCAGTCTAGTCAGATACTGACTCGGCAGGCTAATCACACCAACCAGAAAAAGGCAGAAAGTTCCCGACATGTATATATAGTGGAGGCAAATGTAAAATTTTCATGATCTTTGGAAATTTTTGGGTACAGCTTGAAAACCGATTTAACTATTTTTAACCAGTGCCAATATAATGTAAATGAGTTTTCTCAGCCAAATTTTTACCGTAACGCCAGTGCATATTTTCACATTTTAACGCGTTCGGCTTATTATTTCTTAAATATCTCAGCTTCTGTTCGTTGTTATGCGACAAAAAACTTACCGGTGAGTACATCTAACCTCAAACTACCATGAACATAGAGATATTAGAATAGAGGAAAGTATATAGCGTGCTGTAAGCGTATAGTGTAGTCGTTAAAAAGAGAAAGAAATATGAGTCATTCTGTCTCTCTTACTTTTACTTATTCTTCGTTGGTTCCGGACCATAGACATGGAGGATGGACTGCGCATTAGCCTCACAAAATAGATGACTTTCTAGAGAGACAAAGCGACTGTGCGGCCAATACTTGTCCCTTTTCTGTAATAACGTAACAACCAAGGCGCAGTACCCGTACATTCGCTCTACCTCTCTTACACTTTGGCGTCCGTATTTACTTCACAGCGGAATACGAAAAGCTTAGTCCACAGTCTATGTCTATGGCTTCGGACGAAATACGAATAATATTCTCGTAAGGAGCGTGCGCCAAGTAAGCGAGACAGAATGGCTCATATTATTTCTTTCTCTGTCTATGAGCGCCATGCTTTTCGCGAGAACTTGCCTCCTCTATTCTAATATCTCTTTGACCATAAACTAGATTGCGGCCATCTTGTTGCTAACAGCTATTATCAAGTTACAGGTTTGCTAAACGATATATTGATGTGATCCTGGCTTTAGAGAGTTTGTAAAACACATTTTCAAACAAATTCAAATTTAAATATATTCAAAACAATATAAACAAGTTTTGTACGTTGGGACTGAAGATGAGATATTCTTCTTCTCGTAATTCTTGTCGAAATGGCGAGTGCCGTTATTATTTTAAGTAACGGAAATATTTGACGTTCTAACTACAATAAATAAATTAGTAAATATTCTTGTATTTATATTATTAATTATTATTGCATTCATAACTAACTAAAGTAATTTAAGTAAACATGGTCTAAATTAATACTAACTGATTTTCTTCACTGTCTTAACTGTTCACTTTCGCGGATACAAAATGAACAGTGAGTTCACAAAACACACCCCAAATGAGTTTTCAACAAAGTTTTTTTCCGATCTTGACTGAAAACTGATTACCTTGAAATTTTTGTTTTTTATATACCAGATAAATTATTAACTCTTGATAATTTTCATTCAATCTACACCCTATGGAGAATACCCCAGAATTTTTCCAAAATTTTTTGATCCGTACTTTTCGAGATAAGAGGACATTTTCACAGATACAATATTTATAATTTAAAAAAAAAATCATTCGCACATATACCGTATGTGCTCGAGCTTGTTTTCTGCTATATTCAAAATGATCTGATTGATTATCTGAATCGGATTAATACTGGTACGAGTATAGAAAGTTTAATTTTAGTAAATGTATTAGTGTATTAATGGTTTGTCAAGTTTCTGTTATCTAAATTATAATTTTATTGTAAAATAGCTAGTATTTGTTTTCAAAATAGCTTGTTCATGTTATATTTAAGATAAAATATTGAATAGAAATAAAGGGAATGAACCAGACCTTTTCTAGAGCAAAAGCGACAAAAAGTTAATTTTTCGTAACGAAAAAATTGAAAAATAAGATAGTTTTTTGTATATTCTTTATTTTTCCTTCTAACCATTTTAAAGAACATAAAATTTCATATTTAAAAAAAGTTTCCTACGACCTCTTGCCCACAAGAAAAATTCATAATAGGATTTGGACTAAAATGCGAATTTTGACCAATCCTCTTAATATTTTTTAATAAAATTTGGCACACTTTGTTGTTAATATAAAAGCTATATTTTCCTATAATTTGAAGCCGTAATATCGAACTGAACGGAAGTTACCCGTAAAAAACCATTTTTCATTTTGCCGTAGTAAATACTTTTTTTAGGTTATGTACTTAATATTTTTTAATGCAATCTTTAGGCAATTTTATGACGAGTAAAATTAATTTTTTCTTGTCATATAACAACGAACAGAAGCTGAGATATTTAAGAAATAGTGAGTCGAAAGCGTTAAAATGTGAAAAAATGCACTAAAATAGAAGAAAAATGGCCTCGCGGTCAAAATAGGCTGAGTTTACCTTATGTTGGCACTGTTTCAAAGTAATTAAATCGATTTTCAAGCTGTACCCAAAGATTTACAAAAATCATGAAAATTTGACGGCATTTGCCTTTACTAATATCTTAAAATTCCATATGTATTTTTGTTTTTTCTTAGTCAATAATGTATAATAGTTATAGCATTTTAGCTTTCTAATAGCCAATCTGAGTCAATCTAGAAAAGAAAAGTTTAATACAAATATTTGTTTAATTATAAACAAATAAAATAAAGTTATTTTGTCTCTATACCTAATGCTTAAAACCGTAGCTATTAGTCCCGGTTCAATTCATAACTTTCAACGAAATAAACCATCACCATTTTGTCGGTCAAATAGTTTTTTTTATATCAAATAAATTATCAATACACACTATATACACTCGTGATAATTTTTGTTCAATCTATACTTTATGGAGACTATTTTAGATTTTTCACCATTTTTTAAAAATAATACTAAGAAAAGTGTGCGCAAGAGTTACATCATATATATTTTTGTTCTCCTATTTTCACAAGCTTTTATTTTTTTTATTTTATTTTATATATTTATTTATTTATATTTATTCGATGACCTGGTAGAGAAATTTTTTTCCCTTCCCATTTCACCCCCCAAAACTAACTTCTTAAGTCAAAACTTAACTCTCTTGTGCCAAATTTCAATTTTCTATGACAAATAGTTTCGGAGAAAATCGGATATGACAGACAGACAGATAGATGCCGAAGTGATCCCATAAGTGTTCCGCACGGAACACTAAAAAGTATTTTGTTTGGCATAAAAAAATCTATAATCTGATTTTGTAGAATACATTAATTGCTATTTTATACACTTTGCATATTTATTGATTATTTCGTCATTCTGTCATTTTTAATGAATTCATACATGTACACCTTTGGCGATAGAAGAACTAAGATTCACTTTACTAATGTGACGTGGATATTAACTCAATAAAAAGGCTCTGAGCCACACCAGTAGCACTCTGAGGTGTTCAACAACTTATTTTTTCGGAGAAGTTAAAAAAGCATTTTTAAACTAAACCCTATAAACAGCTGGTACCAATAATTCGGATTTTGATGGTTATAGACTTTATCAAATTAAAACTATTTTTCATTTTCTTTGCAAAAAAGAAATCGTTAAATTCATTAGTGCGCTATTACCAGCACCCGATTTTCGAGTTACATATTCGTCCTAATATATTTTTAGTGTTCCGTACGAACCACTTATAAGATCACTTCGGTGTCTGCCTGTGTGTCTGTCATACCCGATTTTCTCGGAAATACCATTTGACATAGAAGGTTGAAATTTGGCACTAATATATAGCCGTGTAGTTTTGAAAGTTAAATTTTGACTTAGTTTTGGGAGTGAAATCGGAAGTGAAAAATTTTTTTTTACCAGGTCGTCAAATGAAAGTTTGTTAAAACACGAGTTTAAAAATATATATAATGCAATATTTGCGTACTCGTATTATTTTTAAAAAATTGCGAAAAATTGCTGCCCCCCCCTATTCTCGAAAAGTACTGATCAAAAAATTTTGAAAAAATTCTGGAATATTCTCCACAGCGTGTAAATTAAACGAAAATTATCACGAGTGCATTACCTTTAATAATTTATCTGGTATATCAAAAAAACAAAAATTTCTATATCGTCAGTTTTCTGTAAAAATCGGAAAAAAACTGTGTTGGAAGCTCATTTGGGATGTGTTTTGTGAAGTCATTGATCATTTTATACCTGCGTAACAAATTTTTTTATTTTAAAAAGCAATCAACGTACGGAACACTAATTGCGCAAGTCCAACTTACACTTGATCGGTTATTTATTTTTATTAATTTCTTGATTAAGTAGGTTAAAATGAACCTATATAGTTGAGTCTAGTGAAATGTACTCAGAATTGGTTGCTCTTAAGAATTTAATTTAATTTCATCTTAATCAACGAGGAATTTATTGTATAATAATACCAGTTAGTAAAATCATAATTTCATGTAACGTACTCATTTTTACAGGACAAGCAAAACATTGAACAAATACTGATCAATGGCGTAGCCGAGATCAAGAGGCCGGGGGTGCATATGGATACATAGGGCGGTTCTTTCAGAAAAAAGAGAAAACAGTAAAGGCGGAGCTACTTATAAGGGCAGGGCGTCAACTGATAACCAGGGCGATGTCAAACAACAACCGGAGAGCGAATCTCCTTTATGAAAAAAAGACACTCTTGCGCAAAAACTCTAAAAGCTTTAGACCCTTTCCAATGTAGTAAACTAAAAGTCGATGAGACGGGAGATTACTCACAAAAACGAACCTCTACCTACGACGGAACTCCAACAACTTATAACCAATTAAAAATCGATGTCGAGTAAGGGAGAGGAGAGGTTTTTTTTTCAAAAATATCCATAACTTTAAAATCTTAATACTCAATTTAAAAATCGATAATTGGGAGTATACGTTTTTCACAATAAGAAAAATGGTTCCAATTCAAAAGGGCGTGTTTTCTTGATCCATGGGGGACATATATTCCCCCTAATCCCCTTGGCTACGCCAGAGCTACCGACATAACAGTTTCTGAAGACCCAGTCACTTTGTTCAAATTTTGACTCTGTTTGTAGGTAACTGGTAGTAACAAAGGCATAGGATATGGCATCGTTAAAGGCCTTTGCGAAAAATACGATGGAGATGTGTACTTAACATCCAGAGATGTAGGAAGAGGGCAAGCAGCAGTTGAAAAACTTAAATCTCTAGGTTTAAATCCTTTTTTTCACCAACTAGATATTACAGATCAAAACAGTGTTGATGCTTTCAGGGATTATCTAAAATCCAAACATGGAGGTATTGATATATTGATCAATAATGCTGGAATTGCACTCCCGGTAAGATTCTTTTAAGAAACTTAATTTTTAAGACATTTAATTTTTTTCTTTTTGGACCTGAGAATAGACTTTTCTATCGTTCAGCCACTTTACATAGTATATCTCTTTTTCTTTTTCTCTCTTTTTTTCTTCACTTGTTACAGAGATCGGTTGCAAAGTGGAGGCATTTTAAAATTACATATATAGAGGAACTATAAAATTTATTTAATTATTTAAAAAAAATAATGTTTTTATTGGGAATAAAATCAATTTAAGTTGTTTAAAATACACTGAGACACTAACTTTGCAGATTAAAATTTTCAGTAAGTTTTATAATTGAATTAAGACAATGGGTAATACAAAATAATGGACAACACGGGTATATTAACTGTTGACCATCAAAAAAGAATAATATATAAATATGTTTTACAACACATAGGACGTAACAAGTAGTTAACCAGTTTGGTTGTTTATGATCTGAATCAGAAAAAAAAATCTCATAATATTATCAAAGTTACATATTATTAATATCCACCATTTTCACTTCTTCCCTTAAAGCAATATGGCTGGAAAACAATATAGTCCTTCAATAGTTGAAGTATTATATGTGTACCAAATGTTAAATTCATTTCATATTTTGTTTGGGAATTATTGGGCCAATTGGGAGATACTCAAACGGAAATCGAAAACTATGATCTAGAGAACTTAAAATGTGAAAAAATAAAATACTCTTAGAGTTATGAGGGAAATAAATAGACGGTAGATTCATATTCGAAGAATAAGATGATTTTTGTTGCCTTTTAGAACAGTGAAGATAAAGAGAAAATGGTAACTGTTGCAAGAGACTCCATTAACACCAATTATTATGGAACTAAAAGAGCTGGCGATACACTCTCTCCACTATTACGACAAAATGGTCGTCTTATAAATGTTTCCAGTGATCTGGGTCATTTATCACAATTAGATTCAGCTGATGTGAGAGCCAAGTTTAATGATAACAATATTACTGTTGACGAATTAAATAAATTATTGGAGCAATTTGTACAGTAAGTTTTTTTAAGATATTACCGACTTCAATATATTCTTTTTAGAACACTCTACATATATATATATATATATATATATATATATATATATATATATATATATATATATATATATATACAAACAAACAGTAAAGTGTACTTACAAGGAACCCGTTTATAACAAATTTCTAAAACTAACTATTTTATAATGCACGAAAAAAACTTCCATAAGATCAATGCAAATTTTTATTGGTTATAATGAATTTCCGGATAAAGCGAACCAAATTTGGATGTTTTGTGTCCATTTATAACGAACTTGCCACTCCTTGTGCTTGATGTTGCGCACTTGATTTAGGGAATTCACCGAAACTCGCTGGGAACCCCTATTCTACTTGTTTCCGCTGCGTCGCTAGTTCGAGAATATTATTCTCAGTTCACTTGTTGTATTATGCGGTTCTAATGCATATTTGATCAAAGTAGTAAAGTGAGTGTTTAAGTTTTTATTTTAAAATGAATACACAAAAATGTAAAGCGTTTACTTTAAAAGACAAACACAATATTATAAGGAAAATAGAAAATGGAGTTAAAGTGTTTGTAAACAGTTGAATTTAACTAAATCTACGGTTTCTACCATATGGAAGAAGGGGCAAGAAATCTTATCAATCTGTGATAAAAGAAACTTTAGTTGTAAGAAAGTAAGAAAATCTACACGTGACCAAGTTGATAAAGGACTCCTTAAATGGTTTAGTCAAAAACAACATGAACATGTTCCTACTACCGGCTATTCTTTACAAGAGAAAGCTAGTGAACTGGGAAGAAAAATAGAGAACTCCGAGTTTAACTGTTCTAGAACGTGGATTGAACGATCAGTAGGAGAAACTGCAGGAGTAGATATGACTGTTGTTGATCAGTGGTTGGCCAATGTATGGCCGGAAATTCGAGAAAGTTATGAGTACGTGAACATTTTTAATACGAATGAAACGGGTTTGTTTTACAAGATGACACCTGATAAGACATTAAAGTCGGAGAGAACTGTTGGTAACTGCAAATCTGTCTGGAACAGAGAAAAGAAAATTGTTGGTGATAGGAAAGTCCGCCAATAACAGGTGTTTTAAAAACAAACATTTACCAGTAAAGTACAAATCAAACAGTAAAGCCTGGATGACATCAGAAATTTATAAAAACGAACTGATCGAATGGGACAAAGAATTAAAATTCACAAACAGAAAAATGTTACTTTTGATTGACAACTGTCCAGGGCACCCTGAAGTTGATCTACAGCGAATAAAATTGGTTTTTATGCCTCCAAACACAAGTGCAAAGCTGCACAGCCTATGGATCAAGGTGTGACACATTCTTTAAAATGTCATTATAGAAAGAGTTTACTTATGAAAATATTAGAGACGATCGATAAAGGTAACATTTTTTCCGTAACTCACTTAGACGCTATAAACTTCAGTCAGTAGAGAAACCATTGTAAACTGTTTTAATCATGGCGGATTTTTAAGGAAGGAATGTAGATATGACTCAGATGATGAGCTACCGTTGACTAAGTGGATTGAGGAACATCGAGAAGATCCTACTGATTATCTAGAATTTGTTTACGATGTTGACATTCAACAAGGTACAGTGAAAATCGAGATTAAAAATATGTTTAATCACTTTAATTTTGAAGAATATGTATGTACTGATAATGAATTAATGACGAGAGACATATTAAGTGATGATCAAATTGTGGCATCAGTGACTTCTGGAAAGATTTTAAGCGATAACGACGACGAAGACGAGCTTGGAGAAGGAGATATTATTTATTTTCCATCCATGTCAGAAATGACTAAAATAATCATTGGAACTCGCAAGTTTTTGGAATCTCGTGAAGTTCTTGAACATATATGGAGTAGTTTTAATGTTTTCGTTTATACTCGTATATCTACCAACATTCATAATAATAACTTTAGTGTGACTTGTTTTATTTTCCTTCGAAGTTTTCTTTTAATTTAATAATTATTATTATTCAATTTTCTAAGCATTAGCGCCTAATCTAAATAACAAAGTAGTGAAAAATGATATTAGATTTTTTTATTGTTTATATATATATATATATATATATATATATATATATATATATATATATATATATATATATATATATATATATATATTCCTCTTTATTTTAGAGATGTTGCTGATGGTAAAATGGACAGTTGGACCAGTAATCCTATATTTAGTGCCTATATAATTTCGAAAGTTGGTATATGTTGTTTGTCCAAAATTCAGCAAGGATTGTTCGACGCAGAAACACCAAATAGAAATATTTCGGTTAATTCAGTTCATCCAGGTATAGATAAATCATAAAGTGTATTATTAACTAATGTGATTAAAGATATTAACATCGGCAGATGGAACCCTCTCAGCCTGCTGGTTTATGCTTATTCTTACTGCCCAACTTTTACTGCGTCTATGAACAGCTTTGTAGCATTGCGGCGAATTATGTACGTTAGCGACGGCATTTGATTTCTCCAGCTTGACTTCAGTCCTGTGTCTCAGTCAAGTTTACCTTCCGGCTTAAGTAACCATGCGTCAACAATATACAGCCGGCAGTTTTCTCCTGTCGGAGTAGACTCCCAGTCTTCGAAGGCCGACTTCAGGTATCCGCCTCCACCTGTCGGGGGCGCTGCCTTTATTGTCTGCCTAACAGCTAACTGCCTATATAATTTTAAATTAAAGACTTTATTCAAAAATTTTACAGGCAAATCAAAAATGTGAAGTCAAAATAGGTGTACGGTTTGTAAAAGAATGACCCATGTTCTTCCTTGTGCCGTTTTTGGTCTGGAGTCAATAAACGCTGAACCATTCGCTCACTCAGTTGCGATAGTTGCCAACAATCTGTTTGAAACTTCAACACATCCGCTACAAGAATCACGCTTACCAACAGTCATTCCGCTTAAAAAAATTTCCCCGTTTCGTAGAAATTTTTGCTTATCAACCCACCCTCGTATTTTACTGTGAAACTTTAGTCTAGGAGTCATAATATTCCAGGTCTTGATTTTATTTTTTTGCTTTTAAGGCTTTATCGACACCGATATGACATCTGAACTTATAAAAAAATATGGTGGTGGTGCAACTATTGAAGAAGGTGCGAAAGCTCCATTGTTTTTGGCACTGGAAGCTAACCTTAAGGGAAAATACGTATGGATGGACTGCAGAGTAATTGATTGGGACGCCCCATCTTTGGAAGGACTGTATTAGATACAAACGACTTTTAAATTGTATCAATTTCCTTTGGAAATGTTACAGGCAAAATAAAATAAATTTTTTATACAGAGTTATAGTTTTTTTAAAAAATTGAAATCATTACGTCAAAATAACTCAAATTGTAATGAATAGTAACATAAGAAGTTAGAAATCTGAACCCAAAGAACTCTTAAACTCTTGAGTAACAACTACCATCATATTCGCAATGAACCTGAAAGATGCTAATTTTTTTATGATTCATTTGACTGATATTTTATTTTTGTGTATCCTAAATAAAGAATCTGGATTTTTCTTTTCTCTAACTAAACAGTTCATACTAAGATAAATATTAAATACGCAGTTATAGATTTAAATTTGTGAATTTTTAAAATTAATTATTAGTAATATTCACTTCATCGTGTTTTAGCAACCCAAAACGGACAATATATATATATAAGAACATAACATATGATTTTTGACTGTTGGCCGACGTTTGCGCTCATCTGCGGCTGAGGCATAATGTCTTCTTTCCCTCTTCTTCTGGCACATTGCAACCGGAATCAGCATAGTATCGAAATAAGTGGGTAAATTGTGTTATCAGATAATTTTTAGCTATGTTCCAGTTTATTAAAAATATGGTGATAATTGTATATACAGTGGCTCCAGGAATAATCTGTCTGAATATATTAAATTATTGTGTGAATAGCCTCTAGTGATATCATATTTATAGTTTTTTGGCGCCTATAGTCGGGTTTATCATTATTCGTAGATGCTTTGTTCAACTTCGGCTTTCAGCTGAGGTAAAAAACTTGAATGTTTGACTGCAATGACGCTATGAAACGTAGGGCTTTTTGGGCATAGCCTTTCAGATCAGGAGCGTAGCTAAGGGGGGCTAGGGGAAGTATGTACCTTCTGCCCCGATTGATGTAGAAAGTTGGGTTTTTTTTATTAGGGATCGCATTGCTTTCATTAATATCAAAAGTTATATAAAAGATTACACAGGCTAACAAAAAAAATATTTGTAAAAACTTTTTAAACCAATACATCTAAGTGTTATGTATTTTTGGGTGCTGAAACCGTAATTGGTATCAGTTTTTTTTGTGTCACCCACAGTTTTCTCACAATATGACTTCGATTAAATTTCAAAATAGATTCCAATAAATGTTTTTTTTTTCAACTTAGAACTAAGCAATTCTGTTTTTTCCTTAGTCAAACCCAAATCTCTCACTAAATCATTTAAGTCAGCTTGTGTAACCAACTGCGGTTTTAAATTTTCGAGAGGACATTGAAACTTATCATCATCCGGTCGACTTTCATTAAATTCGGGACTGACTGTAAAACATCATCAATAGACCGAGGTGGCTTAGGGACAGGAAATCCCGGCCCATGTCCTACCGGCCGATTAGCTGAAGTAAAGTTAGGATAGACAATTACTTTCTTATTTTTGGAGTTATACCCAGAAACATCAACGCTGCAAAAATAACATTCAATCATTTGACTGATTTTCTTGCTCTTTCCATACCATGGGTACTGCAAATCCAAAAACCTTTCTTTTTTAGTGTTCCGTACGGAACACTTATAAGATCACTTCGGTGTCTGTCCATCTGTCTGTCCGTCTGTCTGTCCGCCTGTCCGTCTGTCACACCCGATTTTCTCCGAAACTATTTGTCATAGAAAGTTGAAATTTGGTAATAATATAAGAATTGAAGGCCTCATCAGAGCCATGTAGTTTTGAAAGTTAAATTTTGACTTAAGGGGTTAGTTTTGGGGGGTGAAATCGGAAGTGAAAAAAAAAAAATTTACTAGGTAATCGAGTGTGGTGTCAAATGAAAGCTTATGAAAATACGAGTAATATATATATATATATATATATATATATATATATATATATATATATATATATATATATATATATATATAATGTAATACTTGCCCGCACTTTTCTTTGTATTATTTTTAAAAAATCGCGAAGAATCGCTGTCCACCCGCCTTATCTCGAAAAGTATTTATCAAAAAATTTTGAAAAAATTCTGGAATATTCTCCACGAGGTGTAGATTGAACGAAAATTATTACGAGTGCATTACCTTTAATAATTTATCTAGTATATAAAAAAAACAAAAATTTTAAAGTCATCAGATTTCACTAAAGATTGGAAACAAACTTTGTTGAAAACTCATTTAGGGTGTGTTTTGTGAAGTTACTGATCATTTTATACCTCCGTAACAAAATTTTTTTGAAAAGCAATCAACGTACGGAACACTAATTGCGCAAGTTCAACTTGCACTTGACTGGTTATTTTCTTATACCATTTCTTAAGATCCTCGACACAAACATAACATACTTTGTAAGGAGCCCAACATTTTTCTTGATTACCGATTTCTACACCAAAATATGCAAAGTATACTTTTTTTACAAAGTCAGTAATGATGTTTTTTAACTACAAACTTACCACATATATAACAAAAAGTGTTGGGAGAGTTTTTACAACCACGATTAGCCATACTTTGAGTGTGAATTAAAGCACATGGGTTAAATACTGCAATGCAAGGTTATATTAACTGGAAGAAAACAAACAGCTGTGACATTTATCGGAACTGCCAACCTAATAACTTTTGATTTTACTGCCAACCTTATAAAATTCTGATTTTATGGCCAACCTAATAACATTCGAATGATAAAAAATTAACTTTTCACATTTTGAATATTAAAATGTGAACAATTGGTGGGTGATACACTTTTTTATTATTATTTTCGGACTCAACACACCAAAAAACATAGGAATCAGGTAAGTTTTTTCATCGTTGGCCTGTGTTATCAATCAGCATCTTTTAAAATATCTGGAAGGAGTTAACATTATTAGTGACCATCAATGGGACTTTTGTAAGAAAGAATCAACTTATGTCACAAATATCTGGGATAATGCCATTGAACATTTTGGAGAATCTCGAGCCGTTGCACTTGATATATCTAAGGCATTCGACCATATTTGGCATAATATATTGTTGGCTAAGCTGTGCTCAGTTAGCTTTCTTTACGAGTGGCCGTTGATTGGTTCGTTTCTAATACATTTGCTGTTAACGTCGGTGTCGCTGAAGACTAATTACTGTCTTCTATTCTCTTTCTCCGTTACCTTAATGATCTACTTGTCATAATCATGAATCCGAGCAATAGTTCTTCTGATAAGAGTATGCTTGTTTTTCATTTACCTTGAACGTTGGAACAGTAGCCAGCCTCGCAAACATCCACAGACAACAGCAAATTGTTCAGTTTAATAAGGTCAGGGTATTTGTTTGTGAAAAAGAGCACCTCCTGTCATCGATTTTTAAATCGGGCGTAAGTTTTTAAAGTTGTACCGTAATAAGAAAGGTTGTTTTTTCTGTCTCTATTCCTTGGTCATCGATTTATACAAGCGTTTAAAGTTTTAGCGTACGAAGGAGGTTCCTTTTTGTGGAAAATAATCTTCACCCTTGTTCGTCGATTTTTATTGAGGTGTAAGTTGTTATAGTTTTACTGCATTTTTGAAATTCAGTGTTTCAAGTTTTTAAAGAGCCTCTGTATTAAATGCCGCTTCCCACTACCCGTTATCGATATTAAGTTTACTATGTTGAAAAAAGTCTAAACTTTTAGAGAGTTGGCATCCCGTATTAGCAGTTTCACTTTTAGTATCATAATTTTTAGAACGCCCTCACGTTTTTCATTTTACGACACTGGTCAGGTGATCAATGTTTAAAGTTTGGCCAATCATGTGTCAATATTAAGTTAGCTGCTTTAAGGCCTAAATTTTGCTTTAGAAAAGTGGACTATTGATACCTTCAATAAATGAGTAAACAAATTTGCACAGTAAGCGTTTCGTAATTACTATAAATTCTTAAATAAAAGCTTTTCAAATTAAGAAATCTCTTTGGACTAGCGCCATAGAAGAAATCTCAATACTGTTGACATAATTTAAAGACGGTAACGAGCAGCTCCATCTAGCTGAAATCATCCAAACTGTTTTCCTGCAATTACTTTAAACGTCTTGACGTTCTTTACTTTTAATAAATGTTTTATTTATTAAATAGAAGCCGTTATTTGCCCCTTATGTATATCTTAATTTTTGAGAATGAATTGAGTGGATATTAATATTGATAGCGCAAAAACTAGATATAAGCTAGCTCGTTTTTTACTGGTAGAGTACATGGAGATCGAGGTAATTTTTGTACGCCTTTTGAAAATAGTTTCTATAGTTGTTTAAAATTTGGTTGTACTGATTGGGCATCATTCATTTTAGAATAACAAGAATCTAAGTTCAGCTCAAAAAATGAAAAAATACTGATGAGTTATTTGGCTGTTGAAATAAAATTAAT
This sequence comes from Pachyrhynchus sulphureomaculatus, assembly GCA_019049505.1. Taxonomy (NCBI): domain Eukaryota; kingdom Metazoa; phylum Arthropoda; class Insecta; order Coleoptera; family Curculionidae; genus Pachyrhynchus; species Pachyrhynchus sulphureomaculatus. The sequence goes on from CM032446.1 coordinate 196,607,878, forward strand.
TTACGTACAACCGTTGCGTCCTCAAAGAAAGAGCGGGAGTTTAGTGAACCACTAAATTTAAATATAGAAGGATACATTATCAACAAAATAAAAATTCCTAACTTTATTACACTCTTAAAAATTACTTCTTCTAAATAAAAACCCCCTAGACGAGTGTACACTATGGCACAGAGTCCTTATATTAGGGTTACTAAATTTTAATAAAAGGCTTGATAAAACTCGATATTAAAAGTTGTTGAAATTAACTCCGCGAATTACACTTGTAGAGTAGTCGATGGAAACGCACTTGTAGACAGGAAGTGAGTTTTTTGGACTGATGTGCTTATGACTTGCGGATTGGTTCCTGCTTGCGGGTTTTCCATAAGTTACTCGGCCTCTCCTGGTAAGCTTCTCATAAAAATATTGTCTCAGCCATTACCATCCTAGTTTTATTTGGGTTGCTAAATACTTTTTGACCCAAAATGCCTGAGGATAAGCAGGATATTTTATGAAAGAAAAAGGCCTTAACCTTGAGAGGTAGAAGCCGTGACTGCACTACTACATCACTGAGAAAAAAAACACTCTCTGGCGTGCTGGAGAAGAAAGCCGTAGGGCTTCACGGTCGAAAAAGCCATCACTTTGTCCCTTTGTTAAAGTGACGTCTTTAAAATGGCTCACTTCCGGGCGAAAAATTAATGCAAACTAAATAAGTCAAGTCGACAACACGCGTTACACACTGCCGGTTTAAATTAAACTGCTCAAAAATTTAAAACAATGTTTTAAGCTACACTGCTCAAAAATTGAAATCACTGCAATAAATATAAAAATGTAATAAAATGTAAATTATAGGGAGTTGGGATGTTGTGACATCATCTTAAAATCTGGGAAAAAATGAATGTTACATTTACCCCCTTCCAAAAAGAAATAGACTACACTGGTCTATGAAACTAAGCACATTAAAAATCAAATAAAAGTCTTTGCATGAATATAAGAATCTTATTACTAGACTTAACTTATTTAAGTACTAAATTTAAGCACATTAAAAATCAAATAAAAGTCCTTGCATGAACATAAGAAATACTTTTCCACAATAACAATAATGGTTTTCCTATATAAAAACAATATCTCTGTTAGTGTTAATAAAATAAAAAAATATAACCTTATCTAGACTCTTGTCTAAATCAAAAAAATTTAACTGAACTAAAATACGAACACCCTCCTTAAGACAATTTAAGGATTGTCACAAAATTTTCTATTTCAGTAAAAGAAATTTTAGAAAAATTCTAGGGAAAACGCTTTGGTACATCGCCAGAAAACCCATCTCCAGAAAACACTTTGTAAATAGCCCTCAGCTACACAAAATCCGCGTTCTAAAAGAACAATCTTGCAATAAACATAGTGATTAGCTGCAAAAGCTAACAATATTACTATAAATACAGTGAATAGCATAAAAGCTTAAATTCACCAACTGAATGATCCTGCTTCAAAAAGCAATGTTCACAAAAAACAGAATGATTAGTTCGTGCGCAACTAACATTCAAGGAAACATTCCCAAAATAAATATATGAGGCAGCAAGTCTCGAAATAGGACCTCCCTAAAATCACAGTTTTTTACATATGTGAGAGTCCATAAACAGAAGTGACTCAAAAGCACACATTCTGAGCACACGCCCTCAGGCAGCAAATACATACAGGAGTTCAAGTCCCAAACTCTTCGTTATGACAACTCCATATCGAGCTTGGCGAAAGTTCTTAGCAAAAGCTAAACAGATCTTTGGCACATCGCACCAAAGTAGCAAATCTACCCGAGAACATGAGCCGGAAAAAACGCTCTTCGTCGCTCTTCAGGGTGGCTATACAGAGATATAAAACTTAACCAGCATTGCGCTTCTTCAAGTGGCATGAAGAACCCTCGTGTACGGGTCTCGCCCAAGAACAACAAGAAAAAAAACACCTAATCCATCCCAGATAACAGGAGATAAACACCTCACCACGAAATACAGAACTGGTGACCCTGATGTCCACCAACAAAAGGGAGTAGATTATAGTTTCCACTAAATTGAAACGGTGTCTACCACACCACCATAAGTCAGAAAAATTTATTTTTAATAGGGTGTTTCGAAACATTCTACTGCTAACAGCCTATCATCACTAATAGGTTAATTGGAGCTGAGGTCGAGTAGAGTAGCTAGGCTCTCCTTTGGCTCAGATAGAAATGACCACTAAGTGAAGAAACCTTCAAAAGGTCCCAGAGGTCAAACGTTCGCCCCCCATAGACTACCCTTCTAATGAGTCTGTTCCTCAGGAAGACTAACTGCCGAACGGCATCTGATAGCACCCGGTGCATCACAGCTTGTAAAAAAAAGCAAAAAACCTATGGGCTACAACCTAAAAGGTTTGTGAGGTTAACTTAACCGAATATCTAAACTGAAATTTGCCAAAAACGAGTATGAGCTAAAAAAATCTGGTCGAAGCGAAAATTTCTTAACCTTTCTGTGGCAAAATAAAAAAATATTGAATATGACTTTTCCAGCAGAATCAGAAACAAGAAGAAAACAGTGCTGACAGTGAAAATATTCGATCACGGTGTTAATCGTCTCCCCAGACAATAGCTTCTAGAAGAAACTGCTACAGGTATCATGCATAACCGTTTTCTGTCAACCAAAATTTCTAGAATTCTCTAATGAAAATCTAAAAATTCGGTTAGGAATCTTCCTTTACTGCGCTTAGCCTCTCGGTGTAAGATTTTGATCATTTCTTTGTGAAACGACTGTCTTACTTTGCTCTTATTTCCTGTAAATGATTAATTCTCTTGCAAAATTTCAATTTCCTATCAATCTGATAGTAAACCAAAAAAAGTTATACGCCTGTGGGTTTATGCAAAATAAGATCACAGAAAACTAGTGACTCAGAGGTAACATTGATACGACTCTGAAAAAAAAATAAAAAAAATACCCTCAGCTTGTTAGTTCAGAAGAAGATCCAAATAAAAAAATAATCCAAGTTTCAAACTTTCTGTATAAATCAAATTACTCTTAATTGCACCCAAAATATACCACATAGGTAATAAAAATACACCCCTTCGGGTAACTAACTTTGAAATTGCTCCTAAAATCTCTTGACTCCACATCATATCAAACGAGCTACATCTTGCGCTTGTCCAAACTCAAGATCACTTTGGATTGCCTCTAATCAAATTTTCGCTTTCAAGGGTCAAGAACTGGATATTATTTGGGATCATTAGCAAATCAAATCTCGCGATCACCGAAATACCGACAGTCATATAATATATCCTGAGTGTGACACTGTCGCAAGCTCGCAAAAAAATTGATTCGATGCTAAAACATCAACCACAATCAACCTAAGTTTGGATATGGCCACTACCCAAAACCTTAGCAAAAAATAATAAAAATAAGCTATACACAGCCCAACTTTTACAACAATCTAATAACGAGGTCGTCACCCCTACAGAGCAATACCAAAAAAAAATAAATAAAAAATCATATTGGGCAATTAAGATATTGTAAATATAAATTATTCTTCTTCTGGCAAACTTTTATTAGGGTTAGGTCCAATGAATGGTTTTAAGTCTTTTAATATGCCATTGCCCTACTTTAGTCTCATTTAAATTAACCAAACCGTAGACTAAATCCGAAATCTTTTCTCTTATCACGCAATGTACATACTTAGGTACCTACTTAAATGTGAATTTATCTACCGCATTTTAAAGAATTTTATTTTTCCGCCAAACGTGGTCACCTACTTTTTCTGAGGTTATAAGACTTACTGTTCCGTTCATAAGCCTTATGTATCTTATTACGCACGTCGGTGAAAATATCTTTTAAACCCTTTAAATTTTCGGCGTATGCATCACTATTACCTGAAATTATTTCGCTGTCAACACTGACATCCAAATCTAAATTTTTATAATACAATCCATATAGAGCTATATATCTGCCATGAACTAAGAAAGACGGTGTAAACCCGGTTACTTCGTGTTTGAATCTTTGAAATTTCTTTATCCGAATTATCATGTGAGCCAACGTTTACTAAAATTATGAATTTTGTGCAGGATCACTTCCTAAAATAAAATTTTTGTTATAAAGAAAGGTTAATACTAGTGCTGAAATACTTAAACTATGACCATTGCAGCCAAGCGGCAACTCGACTGGCATATTTTTATACTCAAACGACTTAAAATTTTAAAACCATTCCGACCTGTTACCGATCGATGTTTTCTAGGGTCAAACAAAAAGCAGTAAGTCGACACCTAACAAATTTATCTTTATATGCGGTCTGTTATCTAAATACTTATGCACGAATAAAAGAGACATGTGACCATTTAGAGAGATAGAAATTTTAACTAGAGAAGGAGAAAATTTATTAACTGTTTGCAACCATTTAGTCCAATCAAATTTATGGAAATATTTTTGGTCGTCTACGTCTCCAGGACATTTTAGACTAGTGACCTTACTGTGAAAGTAAGCATGAAATGATAAATTCATAATCCAGAGTTCATATTCCAACAGGTGATTGACTTTAAAATTGGAAGCTTCTATGACGATGTAATTAAGTCATAAAATTTAAAAGAATTGTTAAAAAAAAACGTGAAAAAATTTTTCCTGTGCTCCTAATAGTCAAAGTGAAAAATATGTAGGGATAACTAAAATGTTAAAATTTATTTACTAAATATTTTAAAAATTTTCAACAATTTCAAAAAAAATTTCTAAGTACTGCTCTGTATAATGGTCCTTTTACACGGTCATATCAGTCCGCAGTTCAGTTTTAGTTTCAGTCGAACTGTCCGTTTTTCCGATGTGTAAAAAGGAAAAACTGAAAACAGAACTGAAACGGAGACTGACACCTGACGGTATGGGGTTCTTTTCTTCCACTGTTTTCTCAACGTCACAGCTAAGGCTACTGCAGTAAGACAGTCTTCATATATGAGCTATTTTACACATATACACTTTGGGACAGTATGACAACACGTGTTTGACCGCGAAATACAAATAACACTTTGAAAGTGTAACTCGGACTGAGAACTGAACAGACTGTGTAAAAACAAACCTCCTTCCGAACTGAAATGAAACGAAAACTGAAACTGAGACGGAACTGAGAACTGATATGACCGTATAAAAGGAGCATAAGCAAAGTATTTTCAATATTCATACAAAACATGGGTAAACAAAAACATATAGTTTTTTGCTAACCTTGCATTTTTAAGATAACAGATAAATATACAAATGCGGATTAAAGCTTAAAATGTTTAACTTTCGACAACAAATAGGAAATTTTTAGAACAGGTTCAATTAAAAACATTCAAATATCTATACCACCACCAAATGAATTGAAATAATTAATTCTTCAAATTTTCTGCTTCTGTCTTATTACCATAGCATAGTATTCTTTAATAAACGTTGAGAAATAAAGAAAAATAATATGAAAAGTTAGAATTTTTACTTCAAAAATTAAGTTCACTGCTTCCCACTCTATTTCATGAGATAAACTTCAAAGCCCCAGAGCGTTGGCGGCGCCATATCGAAACGTCTTGACTTTCTTTACTTTTAATAAATGTTTTATTTATTAAATAGAAGCTGTTAATTGCCTCTTATGTTTATCTTAATTTTTGAGAATGAATTGAGTGGATATTAATACTGATAGCGCAAAAACTAGATATAAGCTAGCTCGTTTTTTACTGGCAGAGTACATGGAGATCGAGGTAATTTTTGAAAATAGTCTCTATAGTTGCTTAAAATTTGGTTGTACTGTTTGGGCACCATTCATTTTAGAATAAAAAGAATCTAAGTTCAGCTTAAATAATGAAAAAATACTGAAGAGTTATTTACTTGTTGAAATAAAATTAATTTACGTAGAACCGTTGCAGCCTGAAACAAAGAGCAGGAGTTTAGTGAAACACTAAATTTAAATATAGAAGGATATATTACACAGCCCCACAAAAAAAAGTGGGGTATACTTTTGATGCGATATATCAGATCCGTAGTATTTTTGCCCGCTGATCACGAATCTGACGTCAGAATATCGCCATCATATCTCAATTTTTTTCTAACCTCAAAAAATAGGTAAAAATTAGTAAAAATTAAAAAAATATACTCCTAAAAAATTTATTCAAGCTTTTTCATGAATCCAAAGATGTATTAATATGTATTCGGACACGCTAAGCTAATATTCATCGGTTGGATTGAGCCATACAGTTCTGTTTTCTTTCTAACCTCAATAAATCAGACAGATATAGTGCTTCTCGAATGCAAAAACGAATTTAAATTAAAATTCAACTGATCCTTACCAAATTTGGTACACGGGGATTTTTTGGGTCGCTGATCACGAATCTGAGGTTGGATTTGCAAAATTCAAGATGGCAGATGTTTTCGCGCCATTTTGAACGCCGAGAAAATTCATCGGTCGATTTTTATTCTTCTACGTGCATCCAGGGCACCTCCACGTGGTGACGGTGGGCAACGGTGTTACTCTACTAGCCGGCAGAGTCCCTGGATAACGGTTTAGATGCCGTCATGGCAGGTAGAAGAAAGAGAATTACGATGCAGGGACTCGGAAACCCAGTATCGGCGGTTGGTCAGGGTTGGAAAGCGGGCCCGCAGCCGTCGTCATCCAGCGACCGTAGCTCTTCATGTGTGGGTGACTTGGCTCATGTAGAGTATAATGCTACAAGAAAACGGTCTCACGGTACAAGGACTTTTCATAAGTACGATAAAAACAGTGATTCATTTTGTTATATTTGCTGTCAACACGTATTGAGTAAAATGGGGTTAGGATTAAAACCTTATATAAGGATTGTTTTAACATTGAAATACAGCACCAGGATACAGATTGGGTTCCCCACATCATTTGCAGTTCTTGCAAAATAATGTTGTACATCAATAAGAAGGCGATTAAATATTCCAGACCAGCAATATGGAATAGACCATACAGTGAAAATGATTGCTACTTTTGTATGAATGTTGTATCTAGGCATAACCGAAAAAATAAAAGCACTATTACTTATAATGATGTTTCCACAGTAACAAGACCAACTAAACTAATTCCGCCTCCTGAACCACTTGATGCTGATGTTATGGAAGCAAATGATTTCACCTTATCAGTTCATGCCGAAAACATTGAGACTGTCGAAAAAGATTCAAACACTGTTACTAATGAATGTTCTAGTGACAACCTATCATATACTAGTGACACAGATAAAGAATTTCTACCATACAACCGTAAACCAGAACCAATACTCGTATCACAGTCAGAACTTAGTGATCTAGTCAGAGATTTAGGCTTATCCAAAGATGGTTCAGAGCATCTTGCTTCCTTTTTAAAGAAAAGACATTTACTTAAGCCAGAAGCTACGATTTCTTATTATAGAAACAGAGATGAAGAATTTCGAAAATATTTCACAATGGACGAGGAATTGTTACTTTCATATTGTACCGATGTAAAAGGTCTAATGGATGAATTTCAAAATAACTCATACGATCCTGAAGAATGGAGACTGTTCATTGATTCTTCTAAACGGAGCATTAAGGCAGTTTTGCTGCATAATACCAACTTTTACGCTCCCATTCCGATTGCTCATTCCACAGTTATGGAAGAGCAATATGAAAAAATGAAGCAGCTTTTGATAAAAATAAAATATGCTGATCATAACTGGAAAATTTGTGGAGATCTGAAAATTGTAACAATATTGCTTGGCCAACAGTCAGGGTTTACACTTTATCCCTGTTATAAATGTCTGTGGAATAGCAGAGACACGGAATGTCATTATAAGAAAAAAATTTGGCCAACAAGAGAATCGTTCACTCCTGGTGAAAATAATGTATTGTTTCCACCATTGGTAGATCCAGGAAAAGTTCTTATTCCCCCGCTTCACATTAAGCTTGGACTTATGAAGCAATTCACGAGAGCATTAGATACAAACGGCCCATGTTTCAAATATTTGCATAAAAAATTTCCGAAATTTTCTGAAGCTAAAATTAAGGCAGGCGTATTTGACGGGCCACAAATAAGAAAATTGTTTCAAGATTCATTATTTGTTACTAAAATGAATAAAGTTGAAAAAGCTGCTTGGCTTAGTTTTAAAGAAGTCGCAACAAACTTTTTGGGAAATAATAAAAGTCCTAAGTACAAAGAAATAGTCGAGAAAATGGTAAAAAATTTTCAAACATTAGGTCGCTTAATGAATCTAAAATTACATTTCCTGGACTCCCACATCGATGATTTCCCAGATAATCTTGGTGACTATAGTGAGGAGCAAGGGGAACGTTTTCACCAAGATCTGAAAATCATAGAAAATCGGTATCAAGGACGATGGGATGACCATATGCTAGCGGACTATCGCTGGTCGCTAAAAAGAGAAACAAGTCCTCAAAAGCGTTTGGGCAGAAAGCCTTTGAATAGGTCATTCGCGGAAAAAAGAACAAGATACAGCCAAAAAAAAGGAAAGTTAGGCGCGGGTCTAACCTTCGCAATTCTAGGGCTTAAGCGTCTACTATTTGTGAGTATATGGTTTAAAACTCCTGGTTTTGAGTTTATTGGGTCTCATTTTTAAAGTTACAGGGTTATTGAGGTCTATTTTTTGAGGTTACAGGGCGTGGGAGTCTAAGGTTTCAGGGTTTAGGGTTTAAGAGTATCAGGTTTGAGGATTCCTCAACTGTATACCAAATTTGGTAGGAATCGGTTGGTTTTCAAAAATTTTGTCCGCCATCTTGGATCCGCCATTTTGAATTTTGCAAATTCGACCTCAGATTCATGATCAGCAACCCAAAAAACCCCCGTGTACCAAATTTGGTAAGAATCGATTGAATTTTAATTTGAATTCGTTTTTGCATTCGAGAAGCACTATATCTGTCTGATTTATTGAGGTTAGAAAGAAAACAGAACTGTATGGCTTAATCCAACCGATGAATATTAGCTTAGCGTGTCCGAATACATATTAATACATCTTTGGATTCATGAAGAAGCTTGAATCAATTTTTTAGGAGTATATTTTTCTTAATTTTTACTAATTTTACCTATTTTTTGAGGTCAGAAAAAAATTGAGATGTGATGGCGATATTCTGACGCCAGATTCGTGATCAGCGGGCAAAAATACTACGGATCTGATATATGGCATCAAAAGTATACCCCACTTTTTTTTTTTGTGGGGCTGTGTTATCAACAAAATAAAAATTCCTAACTTTATTGGGGCAAATATTAGCTCTTATTTAATAAATAAAGCATTTATTTAAAATACAAAAAAAGGGTCCACATTAGAATATAGTAATCGTTACAACACGTGGAACAAAACATAGCCTCAAAACGAAGCCGGCTAGCTACCGCGGGCACGTTAAAATGTACGTCGTCGAGTTTCTCAGAAATGCCGCCCAAGTAGATGTATGTTACAATCATATAGAAAAATATGCGCGGTATTTCCAAAAATCTCGGCTAGGTACATTTTAATGGGGCGCTGGTTGCCAGCCGTTTTGCAGCGACGTTTTATTCCACGAATTTGTCTTTATACAGCGATAGCTATCTTTTATGTGATACTTGAGTCAAAAAATAGAATTCGCCACGCACAAGGTGGGTAGGGATTTGATAGATTTCATATACATAATTCACACGTATAACTAACTGATTGACATTAAAATATGCCAAAGAACCTTGTTTTTACAAACGACCACTAGATGGGGCTATTGAGAGGTGACATTACTATTGTTGTAAAACTTGACATTTTTTATTGTTAAAACAATCGCAGCTCAGAAATTGGCCCCGTAATTTGTTTACAGTTTTATGAACAAATGAAAATTTTACGTGAAGGTTTTCGTTGGATGATTTTTTATGATTTTAGTAAATCCTTAACTCAACAACAATGCCTGGAATCGCTTCCTTCAACTTTCGGTAACAAATCACCATCAGAAAAGACTGTTTACAATTGGTTTGCAAAATTTCGTCATGGTCGTGCTTTTGTCGGCGATGAATTTCGTGAAGGTCGACCAAATCGTTCCAAAAAATATCGATACTCCGTGCAACGTGATTGAAGAGAATCTGCATGTGACTTACCGTGAGATAGAGGCATCTTTAGGCATATCGAAGACTGCACATATTCGATTTTGCATGATCATTTAGCTGTGAAACAGATCTGTTCCCGATGGATTCCTCATAATTTGAACGACGCTCAAAAGGCTCGTGTAAATTGGTGTAAGAAAATGCTCAGAAAAATCTACCGAGGACATGCAAAATCCGTATACAAAATCACAACAGGAGACGAAATTTCGGGTATTCCAAGATGAACCGAATCCAACCAAAGTGGTTTGTTCGCGAAGCACTTCTAAGAAAATGATCGCTTGTTACTTTGGTTATACTGGACATGTTGCAACCATCTGTCTAAGATTTAAGAACAGTTAATGTTGAATGGTATACAAAAATTTGTTTGCCAGAACTCGATGAAATAAAAAAAAAACCGTAAACGTCGCATCATTCTTCATCATGACAATGTCAGTTCTCATATAGCACATCAAACAATTGATTATTTGACGGAGAAAAATATCGAATTAATGTCTCATTGCCCGTATTCACCTGATTTATCATCTAACGACTTCTTTTTATTCCCGAACGTCAAAAAAAAAAATGCGTGGACAGCGATGTTCATCACCTCAAGAAGCTGTTGAATCCTTCCAAAACCATGTTTCTGAGGTACCAACTGCAGAGTGGAAAAAATATTTCGAGAATTTGTTCGAACACATGCAGAAGTGTATAAATTTAAAGGCGAATATTTTGAGAAACAATAAAACAATTTGTACCAAAATTTTTTTTTCCTTTATTGTTTTTGCAAATACTTTAAAGGTAGCCCTCGTATTTACGTTATTTATAACAAATTTATCTCTTAAATTAGTACTTTACAATTCTTATCAAAACACGGCTATTAAATATTAAATTATTTCAGATAAACAAAATTTGCAATTATAAAATATATATTTTTGATATTATTAAGTAGTTTAGTGGAGAGCAATGGCATCTCGTAAAGTAGCCGTCGTAAGTAATTCATTTCACTTTAATTCAACCTCAAAAAATAGTTATCCTTGCATATTTGTATACATCGAGTTTGATTTATAGTATATTTACAAACATTTTGTTGTAGAAGGAATATCTGAACGCAAGGGTCTGATGGGGTATAGCAACCGTGTGGAAATAATTTGCATTTGTTGTCAATATTACAACTTTTTTCAAGATTATTTTACAGAGCGATTAATGATTTTATTGTCTCAAGGATCTAATAAAATATTTATTTTGAACCTATTTATAAATGTCGGCTAAACGATAACTATAATTTTTTATAGGAAAAATACTTACAAAAAGCTGTTTACAATTAGTTCAGTTCCTTTTACTTAAATCGTTGGCTAATCTAATTTGATAACTTTTTAATAAGGGCCCAGACTCGTATGCGTAGTGGTTTCTGGAGAGGAGACATTTAATTTATCTCGAGTGAAGTTTTTCGTTTCATGGTCAAAATATAACATCTTGAGCTCTCTCGCTTAAGCTTAAGAGTGACCTTTTTAGCTTGTCTTTAAATTCTGTCAAACCATGTATAGTAAAACTATAGTCTAAATTTTTTTTAAAACTTTATTTTACTTCCCTTACTCCACTGTCTCTAAAGCACAAAAAATATAGTACCCCGTTACTGTCAGTTTGTCGTCAATCTTACTTTCGATCTGTCTGTCTATCGGTTTGTCGGTCTGTCCATATGCCTGTCTCTGTCTCTAGGCGAGATATCGAGTTTAGATCTGGTACACATATAATATTTACTACTCAGCATATATCATCACTATACCAAACACTTTATTTTTGCCCTCGACGCGCGTTTCGCTAATCATGTTAGCTTTATCAGGAGCGATGATTGACCAGTCAATCATCGCTCCTGATGAAGCTAACATGGTTAGCGAAACGCGCGTCGAGTGCAAAAATAAAGTGTTTGGTGTAGTGGTGATATATACTGAGTAGTGTCATTGTGCTAAAGATTCCACATTCCCAACTTAATATAATATTTAATATAGAACTGAAATATACAGTTTTTAGGTGGTGCCCCTTAATGGGAAGGGGTAAAAGATGGGAGGGAGGAGAAATTTTCTTTATTTTCAATATCATTATAACATTTTTTCTTGGTACAACAACAGTTTCCATTTGACATACTCCTAGTGATTTGAGAATAGGTCGCGAAAGTGTGGGAAATATTTGACATGACATGACTTCAGACCTTATAACTATCAAGTCCACGACACTTATATGAGGGCATTACCTAAGAAGATTGGACAAATTGGTATCTTTAAGAGAAATGTCAACACCCAAATTTAATTTTTTTTATTTTATTTTCGGTCGAATCTTATTTCATTAACGTGGGGCTTCACAAAAATAATATCGATATTGGTCAACGGAAATACTTCATTGTGCGCGACGATGTTTCCAGAGACGATAAATATTGAAAATTAGTATTAAAAACACTTCAGTGCCATTTTAGGATACCGTCAAGATGATGACGAATAATATTTAGGAAAATTCAGAATGGGTACCATAGAGGTAATATGGCCAACTTTCTAGAGAACCGAAAGTTATATGGCAGCTATTTTAACAAAAAAATGTAGCGCAAATGGATCTGGCTAAGCACTGATACTCCACAAAATCAATCATATGAGACGTAATAGCAATAAACTCCTTTAACATTCGAAGTTACCACCGTCTTATAAGGGTAAAAATTACTGCAACGGGGAAACTTAAAAGAACAAGACCAAAACCAAAGCAGAGAAAACTAATCGATGTTAGTAGACTTAAGGAAAGCGAAAGAAAATATGCAGAAGAACTAAGCGAAGCATTGGGAGATATCGAAGACGTTAAAGAAAATTTAGACAAGCTATCCCAACACTTAACAACTTCAATAAAATAAATGTCACTCAAAATAGCCGGAAGGACAAAATCAAACTCAGATAAGTTAACAACAGAAACTAAACAAAAAATAGAAGAGAGAAGGACATTATACAAAGGACACAAACAATATCGGCATTCATTCTAATCACTTAGGAATTCGTTCCTCAAAGGAAGTGAATTGGAAACTTGATTTTGATTGATTTGTCAAATATTACTTCAAGCAGTAGCGTAGCCAGGTTCAAGGGATAGGAAGCATATGAATATAAAGAGCATTTTTTTAAGAAGAAAAGAATGCTAAAGGCGGAGCTGCTTATAGAGATGGGTGCCAATTAACATGTTAAACGACAACCGGGGATAAAGCCCATTTATCTCACACTGGAACTCTTAACACCGTAAATTGAAAAGCGATGACCTGTAGGTAAATATTCTTCATAAATACGAACTTCACAGACTTCGGTACGGCGGAACCTTGAAAATATCTCCCGATGAAAAAAGCCCTATTCTCAAGGGAGCATCATTTTCTACATTTATATAGGTAGATGCCTCTCTACCCCGCCTCTTGGTTATGCCCAAACTTCAAGTAAATACCAGGAATACAGTCTCACTTAGCTAAGATTGTGTGAAAAAGGAACATAACTAATATACAGTTTATAAGTTTTGTCTGATTAGGCAATATATTGTTACAATTCTCCTCTTAATACTATTGTAGGTAACCGGAAGTAACAAAGGCATAGGATATGGCATTGTTAAAGGTCTTTGTGAAAAATTTGATGGCGATGTATATTTAACGGCACGGGATATTGAAAGAGGCCAAGCAGCTGTTGAAGAATTAAAAACTCTTGGATTAAATCCAATTTTTCATCAATTAGATATATCAGACCAAACTAGTATTAATACTTTCAGAGATTATTTAAAAATTAAGCATGGAGGGCTGGACGTACTGATTAATAATGCTGCGATTGCTTTTCAGGTAAGGTAAAAATAAACTTTTAACGCTTTGAGCTAAGACGAAGTCTTCTATTTATATATATATATATATATATATATATATATATATATATATATATATATATATATATATATATATACACATTTTATACACACATCTAACAAGGAACGCAAGGTGAATAACATTCTTGACAAAACGGTGAAGGTCTAGTTGCAAATGTTCTTCAACATGTTTCTTGTTTCTCACCTGAATAATATTTTTTTTTCTTCCAATGTTGGTAAATATAATTCTATGGATGAAGCTTCTCAATTGACAACTGTTGAATCCTTCGATACATATTTGCTCTTTAGACTTGCTACTAGTGCTAAAAATAATGGAGCTTTGGCACTTTCTTCAAAGGGTTCGACATTTAAATAAGTTTGTCTCATGATCATTGTTAGGTTAGTAACAATATGTCTTAAAAATAATTATTATCTTTATATAAACCTTATCTATAACATAAAAAATTATGGCGTGGTCAAGGGGAGGGGGATAGGTCCCCTCGCCCTTATGGAGATAGAAAATACGTCCCTTAGAAACGGAACTCTTTTAGTTTTAAGAGTACCAGTTTAAAATCAAATGATTTCCATCCCACTCATCGTTTGACCTCCTCTGTTTATCGATTGATACCTCCGCCCCCCTTCTTATGGTTAGCTTCGCCTTCAGAATTCCTTTTTTTCCTTAAAGGAATACCCTTTATATCTACATCTTCCCGCCCCTTAAACTTGGCTACGGCATTAATTTATAAAAATAAATATGTATATATATATATATATATATATATATATATATATATATATTTATATATATATATATATATATATGTATATATATATATATATATATATATATATATATATGTATATATATATATATATATATATATATATATATATATATATATATATATATATATATATATATATATATATATATATATAATAATCTATATCTATAATACATAGAAAATGCAACGTCTCTCTGTCTATCTGTCTGTCCGTTAGTGCGCTTATCACTGGAGAACCACTTATCCGATTTACGTGTTTTTTTTTTTTTAAACATACATATGTTCTCTGGCCAGGTTATAGGCTATATTTTATTACGTTAGATAACATAAGGAATAAGCAGTGACGATAAGAGTGAATCAAGTCGGAAAAAAGTTTTCCGCTAGCTCGTCCTCTTGCAATACACTGCCTAAATCATTAAATATGGAACAATATCATGTAGCAAAGAATATCTGTAATATATATATAAAATGCAACGTCTCTCTGTCTATCTGTCTGTCCGTTAGCGCGCTTATCTTTCAAGAACCACTTATCCGATTTACGTGTTGTTTTTTAAATTCATACATTTGTTCTCTGGTCAGGTTATCTATAATATTCTATAATATATATAAAATGTAACATCTCTCTGTCTGTCTGTCTGTCCGTTAGTGCGCTTATCACTGGAGAACCACTTATCCGATTTACGTGCTTTTTTTTAAAACTTCTCTGGCCAGGTTACAGGCTATATTTTATTACGTTAGATAACATAAGGAATAAGCAGTGATTTGTTTCAGATAAGCTTATCTCTCGAGAACCACTTATTTGATTTACGTGTTTTTTTTTTAATTCATACATTTGTTCTCTGGCCAGGTTATCTATAATCTTCTATAATTATATAAAATGCAACGTCTCTTTGTCTTATCACTCGAGAATCACTTATTACTATTTACGTGTTTTTTTTTTTTTATAAAATACAAAGGGAATAAACAGAGACAAAATGCTAATATGTAGGAAAAAAATATGGCAGAAAGACTGAATAGATGGGCGGAATACTTTTAAAGAAACATTAAATAGAGATGAAAATGAGGAGTTGAATGATAAATAGGAAGCAAAATTAACTGAAAGGCAGGAGGGGACAAACAAACCTTGCAAAGAAAAAATAAGAGAAATAATCAGTACCCAAAAAAATAAGGCTCCGGGTGTAAATTGTATAACAGCAGAAATGATAAAAGCAGGAGGAGTAGATCTGGAAAATGAAATATGCCGGTTGGTGCAAGAAATCTGGGAAACAGAAAAGATGCCAGTGAGCTGGAGAGAGTCGCTCGTTTGTCCAATATACAAAAAAGGAGAAAAAACTATATGTGCTAATTATAGACCAATAGCCTTACTGGATGTCGTGTACAAGATAGTAGTGGTGACTATCAAAAACAGACTAGAAGAGAAAGCCGTATCTATTCTGGGAGAGTACCAGTGTAGATTCAGGAAAAATAGATCGGTTACAGGCCAGATATTTTCGATTAAGCAAATCCAAGATAATATGGTAGCTTAGAACAAAATTTGGCACTACACTTCGTCCTTGTGGATTTCAGAGAAGAATATGACTCTGTAAATAGAGAAGGACTCTACAAGATAATGGAAGAACTGAAAATTCCAAGTAAATTGCTTTGCATGGTGAGAATGACCCTGAATTACACAGAAAATGGAGTGTTGGTTGAGGGTAAAGTATCAGACAAGTTTAAGGTGAAGAGAAGATTAAGACAGGGGTATCCAGTGTCGAGATGTCTATTTAATTTGGTACTAGAGAAGATAATCCGGGAGTCAGAAATAAAAACAAATGGAACGATATACCAACGAACCTGCCAATGCTTGGCCTATGCGGATGATGTAGCAGTGATTGAAAGAGCAAAAGAGAATCTCAATAAAGCCATAAGTAGGATAGAAGAAAGGGGAAGGATGAGAGGACTAAAGATAAATGAGGGAAAAAAAACAAAATATATGGAAATTACAAAGAAGAAGGATCATAAAAACAACAAAAGTTTAGATATAATAAACAAGTTAGGGAAAAAATATATGTTTGAAAAAGTAGACAAATGGAATTATCTGGGAGTAAGAATAACAGAGAGTGGACAAGAAAGGACGGAGATACAAGAAATAATAGCGAAAGGACAGAGATGTTTGGGGGCAATGAATCCAATATTGAAATCAAAGAATGTATCAAGAAAGGCAAAAGAAAGAATATATACGATAGTTGTCAGACCCACGATGACATATGGATGCGAAACGTGGAAACTGAATGCAAGAGAAAAGGAGACGTTGTAGGTGTGGGAAAGGAAAGCTTTGAGAAGAATCTACGGAGGAAGGAAAGAAGAGGGACTGTGGAGAAGAAGAACAAACTACGAATTAAAATGCCTATATACGAAACCCCTTATAAGCCAAATCATAAGAAGCCAGCGATTAAGATGGTTGAGACACGTGGCAAGGATAAAGAAAGATAGGCAAAGCAAGCCCTAATAAGGGGAGTAGTTGGAAGAAGAAGCAAGGATAAACCTCGATCTACATGGATTCAGGCAGTAAAGCAAGATCCGGAGTTGATGGGAGTCCTGCACTCAAAAAAGGAGACAAAAAGAAGTGGAGACAAGTATGCAACCAAGCCATGGGCCTCTAAGGCTCCTCGAGCTATTTAATAATATAAACATAATGAATAAGCAGTGACGATAAAGGTGAATCAAGTTCACGCGAGCGGAGCCGCGGGCACGGCTAGTATATATATATATATATATATATATATATATATATATATATATATATATATATATTCCGGGTTTCATTCCGTTCATCTAACAAACGAATTTGCTCGACGTTTCGTCAAAATCTCATTTCGCATTTTCAGTTCAGAGTTAGCTTCGAGCGGCAACAGTAGTAAGATCACAGTATCGAGCAGCAGCAGCAGCAATAGCACTTGAAAATGCCAAATGAGATTTTGGCGAAACGTCGTGCAAATTCATTGTTAGGCGAACGGATTGAAACCCGGAATTTTAATGTATTACATTCCACTATCCGTGAAAACCTCTATTGTAACATATATATATGGTATATATATATATATATATATATATATATATATATATATATATATATATATATATATATATATATATACATATATATATTGTGCGTAAAGATTCACGGATGGAGAAATGTGTTTTTTTTGCCCGGGCGTACATCTGTTGTTTTGACTGCGAATTCGCAGATGCTTCGTCAAAATCTCATTTGGCATTATCAACACTTTCTAGTAAACTTACTTTATTCAAAGAGTAGCACATCATACTGTTAATCAATAATATTACTCAATTTTAAATTAAAATATTTGCTTTGACAATTATTTTTAGATTTGTATTTATTATTGGAAAAAATATTTCACTGTATTTTAGTACGGTGTACAGTAAAACTTTGCATGAGGTACACCGAAACACTAATTTTTATTTTACATTTAATGAATATTTAACGAACAAGTGACAAGTAACAAAATATATTAACACCATTTGCTTAAGGAACTGCAAGACATCCCAAATTTATATTGAAAGACATTTATGAGTTTTGTGTTAAAGTTATACTAGGAAGTGTAGGTTAAGACAATAATATTTTCGGAATTAGTTGGAAAGAAAAACGTGTCTGTGATGTTTAAACTTTTTCTAAGAAATAGAATTTCAAATCCATTTTCTTGTTAAGCTCTTATAATTTGACCTTCTCATTAGGCCTTCAGTTTTAAATTTGACAAATACAAAACCACTGTTCTGTTTATCTCCTCTAAGGGTTTTTCAAGTTCCTACTCATTGTCGCTTGATGACTCTTGCCATTCTTTTTCGTCGCTGGACTATTCTTTGACCAAATTTCTGTTTCCTTCATAATAACACCTGGTTTTTACCTTTTTCTTGCTCGATTATTCTTCAACTAATATTTCCTTCTCGGTAATTATGATTGTTTTTCCTTGACTCGTTTTTGTATTTTTCTTTTTTTGGCCTTTACGTAGCTATGAAACATTTGTAACGAAATGAAAGCAGGACTTTGAGTTTTTCGATTTTCTTGTTACTTCGATGTTACTGCTAGTACTTGCTACATTATGATCGTCTTTTGATGCTTAAAGCAAAAACTATTGTATTGAGTGGAGCATTTTTAATCATAATTTCTTTTAAATAAATACTGGGGGAATATCATAGCTGGCAGCAAAGCATATCCAGTAGCCACTGATGCAATGTGGCACCTGCTCTATTTCTATTTTCGCTAAGATATTAGTGAAGCATCAACACTAGTTGTTCTTGTTGCATCTTAGTTCAAAATTTCATTAAACTTCGCTTCCCTTTCTAGAACTACTTTTATTTTAAGATTTTTAACAAAGGTAGATACATTACGTTTGTTGAACCAGGTTGCCTTGAGCTGCCAGGTTTGGGTTTTCAGCAGCTTAGTTCTGGGTGTCACTTTTGTAAACTCGTATAGTATTCAGTGCCAGCTAATTTATGTTCTTTCCAGTTGTTAGGAATAACTTTATCGTTTTTCACTGCTAACTCATCAGCAAGTCGGCGATGTTTAATAGGAGTTAAACAATAACACTTTTTTGATGATCTTAAAACGTCATCAACCGATATTACTTCTTCAGCACAACTAAAAATTAATCTAACATTGTAATTGGAACCAAAGAGAATATTAGAATCGGGAATATTTTTTATTTTTCGAATTTACCTAAAAACAAAAGAAGTTAATTTTTAAAAACTACCTAATTAGCGTCACATTTCTTAGCTCTACTTTTATCCGTGTTTCACCGAAAGTCTCGATGTTGCTATTACTTTTACTATTTCGAGTCATTTTTACATGAACATTGTAATATTGACAACGCCTTAAAGAATTACCATACAATTAATATGTTCTAATGGGACACATTTTTCAATGTACCGCAGATTCCTGTTTCACAATGAACCAAAGAACCCCATAATTAAATTATTGTTATTTTTTTTTTAATTCCCTTATATTTGTAACTAACTACCTACAATAAATAGAAGATATTTGATAATTGTAGGAAAGTTAATTTATCTAATTTACATGTAACACAAAAAACTTAAATACAATTACTAAACAAACTTATGGACACCAATTCTTAATGGTGACTAAAAATGAAATAAAATAACAAGAGCAAGGGTTCTAGACTCTCCCTGCAAACAGATTTGGCAAGGATTTGAACTTTTAGCGGTTTATTTCAGCGTACAGCATGTTTTATTGTATAACAATCTTTCCTAACTCTACCTGATGTATAAATATAACATGTAGATTTTTCAAGACTTTCTCTCTGTGTGACTTTTTCAATATCTGCATGACTTATGACTCCCTCGTATTGCCTGTGTCCCATTAGTTTCTCCTTACTGCTAGAGCTCATACGTATTACTTATGTGCTCTAGCAGAATGAAGGAATCACGTGACTGTCATATTTAAGCTGCTATAGGAAGTCTTCCAAAGGTTTCTAAGACATCCCTCAAATAGCAACTCTAGGAGATCTAAAACATTAACCAGGGAGTAAATTTCAAGAATTTTATACCAAACACTGATTTACCTAAAGAAAGAATTTAATTTATTTATTTAACACTTACCAACGAGGTGGAAAATCAGCCCTGAATTCAATTTATAAAGTCAGTTTCTCTGCTATTGTGAAGAAAAAGAAGAACAGGTTATAGAAATTCTGTTCTTAGAAGATTAACAAAAACCCGTTAAAAATTCTTAATAGTAATTTTAACGATTTCTCGCAATAAAAACTCTAAGAAGTATTTGTTTTAACAATGGAGTCGGTCAAGTAAGAACATGTCTGCGATAATTCATTTTTAGTAGATGCGATTCTAGCGATTCAACGAAAAATCGGTAGAGGGAATCTTTGTCTACCATGCATTTTAGTATCAGTCGATTCAGAACTTTCGTCTAAATCACGTAAAATCCAAAATGAGTCACTTGTTTGCGCGTCGGTTAGAAGTAGTCTTTCTTTGTTTCCATCCGTTTGTGAAGAAGTGAGAATTATTTTAACGAGATGAAAGATGTTAACGACTTGCCAAAACGTGACTCTGTAGGCCACGTCACTTCCAAAGTCGAAAAGCGAATAGTGTCTTTGCTTTTACGGGACCTGAAATTGACGCTGCGTCAAAAAGCCGGAAAATTAAGAAAATCGACAACATCTTCGCGCTCATGATGTCAAATTCCGAAGCACTAGAGTGGTCCTCACAATCGTCGGACGTCAACCCTATCGAAAACGTTTGGTCCCTTGTAAAGAGAAAGCTCTGAGGACTTTGACTCAGTTGTCTCTCGAGATTCTAAAAAATTGTAGAGTATGCAGAAGATCTCGTCGACAGCATGTCTCGAAGATGCCAGGCGTTATTAATACAGGAGGCGATTGGACACCTTATTAAGGTAATTACGCCGTTGTTAGCACGCCAAAGAATACATTGATGGCAGGAAATGTTCTCGAAACACATTTTTTAAGAATACGAGTGGTCACGTTCTTACTTGACCAACTGTTTGTTATCAGTACGACACAACATGTATACAGTTGGCAATACACAGCGACCGACGAAATGTAATTTTTACACTACTTTTACTATTTTTCTTTTTCTTCTTTCACTGCTTTTATATTCTCCTATTTCAGAGTGGTAGGACAGAACCAATCTCATTTCAAGCCCAAGAAACAATTCGTGTTAACTACTATGGAACACTGAATGTTTGTCAGGCCCTGTTCCCTCTGTTACGAGATAATGGAAGAGTTGTCAATATTTCAAGTTCATTTGGCCATTTGTCCAGAATTAAGACAGTTGATTTGAGAGCCCAGTTTGCTAACAAAAATCTGACCGTTGATGGATTGAATAAGTTAATGGATCAATTTGTGCAGTAAGTCTTTAAATTCTCACATCATAAAAATGGAAAGTACATAAATCCGCCTTCCTACCGACTGTCAAACAAGAACGTGACCGCTCGTATTCTTGAAAAAATGTTTTTCGAGAACATTTTTGCTATCAATGTATTCTTTGGTTGTTAACAACGACGCAATTACCTTAATAAATTGTCCAATCGCCTCTTGCATTAATAATCCTCTGGTATCTTCGAGGCATGCTGTCGACGAGGTTTTCTAAATACTCTGCAAATTTTTCGAATCTCTCCAGACAACTGAGGGCGTCCGGCGATTGTGAAGGCGACTCTAGTATCTTATCGTGGGCTCAAGCGAGCCGCTTTGCGACGTGATTTTCGCCCAGCAACGTGCTCCAGAATTTAACATTTGAGCACGAAGATGTTATCGAATGGTTTTATAGGACAAATTCAAATCCGATTTTCTTAATTTTGTCGCTTCTTGACGCAGAGTCAATTTCAGGTCTCGTAAAACCAAGGAATGTGTCATTTTAGGCCCTTTTGGATGGGAACAAAGAAAGACAGCCTCGAACTGACGCGCAAACAAGTAACTTATTTTGGATTTTACGTGATTTCGACGAAGGTTCGGAATCGACAGATACTCCTACTAAAATATGTCGTAGACATAGGTTCTCTATAACGATTTTTTGTTGAATTGCACCTGCCAAGAATGAATTATCGCGGACACGTTCTTATTTGACAGACTGTAGTACATTATTAGAGAGATTATCAGTAAATATTTTCTTAATTAAGTGTAATGGATACCGATTGGTGTTCTTGGATAGGACCCTTCGGTACAACATGAACAAAAAACTTTGCTAATATTAAGAAACGAATATATTTTAGAGATGCAAAGGAAGGCAAACAAGATCTGTGGGATGTTTCTCATGTATCCTATGTAGTCTCTAAGGTTGGAATCTCCTGCTTATCTTTTATTCAGCAAAGGTTATTCGACGCTGAAGTACCAAACAGAAATATTTCTGTGAATTCTGTTCATCCAGGTAAGGACATAAATGATAATTTTCGTTTACAAATTGGAGGTGATTCTGCAAATAACCGCTAGTAAATACTTTTCTCAGTTCCAATCCACAAAAAGCTCTATTTCAAAGAAGATTGTTTTAAAATCGTGAAAAAGTGGGTGGCTTTTTTTTTTGTTTTCTTAAAAGGATTACACTGGTTGCCATCTGTGTCGATTTTCGAGAACCTGGGTTCATACTAGAAATTAATAACAGATTTTTGAAATAAATCCCCGCGCTCCTACTGGGTCTATTGGAAGAAAGGCCTTGTCTGAAGAAGGTATCACCCATGGCGTTAGGACGAACTATTTAAGTAGTCACTGGAGAAAATCTATGCAGTACGTTATACGCCATGAGAGATTTTACGTTTTTTATCTTTTACCTGTTTGTTGGACATTCTGTACGAAATACTTTGTCAATTTGGATTTATGAGATTTATTATCTCAGATTAACAGCAACTTCAAGAAATAAAAACACTTCAGAAAGCACTGTATAATGCCCTAAACGTCAAAAAAAAGTTTAGTTTTTTTGGCAACCATTTTTAAGGGGAGTATTTTCTTCCATAGGGGGGGGCAGGGGACGTACGCCTCCCTTGGCCACGCTCCATGTTTTTACGTTATATATAAGATAAGGCTTATATAATAATAATTGTATATAATAATTCTTTTTAGGATATATTATTACTGATCTGACAAAGGTTATGAGACAAACTTTTCTAAATGCCGAACCCATTGAGGAAGGTGCCAAAGCTCCATTATTTTTAGCACTAGAAGCAAATCTAAAGGGCAAATATGTATGGAAGGATTCAACAGTTGTCGATTGGGAAGCTCCATCCATAGAATATTATTAATAAATTACATGTTATATTTATCAATATTGGAAGAAAAAATATAATAGTCACGGTTTAGATAACTTTATGGTTCACTTAATTTCTTAATGATAAACATCCCAATATGCAAAATCACCACTTGAACGATAACAGTGTTTGATAGTGTCTATTTAAATTTTGGCTAATAAGAATGACCTATATTTGGATCGTTGTTAATAATATATTATTAAGTGGAAATAAGCTTATCCCTCCTCCAACATTATTGTTATAGGATCCTCCATGTAATAATTTCATGCCTTTTGACCTAAAACAACTTTCCGCTAAAATTAGCAAATCTTTTTCGTGAATTATGGCGTTCGTTTTCATACCCTAGTCAAGTTAACATTCAAATTTCTCTTTTTGGTAATATTGTGATATGTAGGGATGTAATTCGGCCCTTCAAATCTATTAGACTTTAGATAACTATAGAGTACCCAAAAACTAATCACAAATGGGGGCAGAAACTTTCAAGATTTTGTACAAAGTATAAATATTTATGTATCTAATAGAGACTTTTTTGAATAAAAGCTTATTCTCAGACTTCTCTTGCCTTTATTAAATGGTACTCACCATGTTTCGATCCGTATGTATTTTTCATGCTTTTCATGGAAATGCAAATACTGTATATGGCCATCAACATCATACAGCCTGCATTCAAGTCCACTGCTGAACATAGGCATCCTCTGAGCGTCTTCATTCTCTCTATCTTTAGCTGTTGCAACTCAATTCGTTGACGTTCTCTTCAGGCCGTCCGTCCATCGTGTTAGAGGTCTACCTCGGCTGCGCTTGTCAGCTCTCTGCCTCCATTCTAGAAGTTTCTTTCTCCGTCTTCCGACCCAAGCTATTATTATTAATTTGTATCTGGTCGCTGGGAACCATGTTAGTCATCAGTCTAATATTTTTAAAATTATTGTTAGTCCAATTTTCAGTGATATATCGTTTAGCTCAATAATCATGTCTTTGGCTTCTCTCAAATTTTTTGACATAATGACTATATTATCTACAACACGTAGGTGGTTTGGTCTCTCTCCATCAATGAATATACTTTTTTGTTGCCATGCCAACATTTTAAATGCGTACTCGAGAACTGTAATGAATAGTTTTGGTGATACAGTGTCGCCCTCTAACTCCCCTTTTTATTTTAATCTTGTTGGTTGTGGAATGTAGATTTACAATTGTGGTGGCGTGGCACATATATTCTTTATTATGTTACAGTATTGATGGTCGATTTTAAATTTTTGTAATGTTCTTAGAATAGCTGATGGCTCCAATGTATCGAATGCCTTTTTGAAGTCAAACAAATATCAGTACTAAGGGTGGATTATATTCGATGATTTTTAAGCATTGCAGAGGATCGATCGTTTATATTGAATCAGGGCGAGGATCAGCTTGTTCTCGGGGTTCGTAAATGTTAAGCATTGTCTCTAATCTTGTTGCTATACAGGGTGTACAGTTTGTAGAGATGGTTAAGAAGGCTGACAGGTTGTAATTTTCCAGATGTAAAAGTATCATTGTTGAATTATTCCACTTAGCTGGGATATTTTGGTTATACGAGGCTGGTTTGAAAAGTCCGTGCAAAAATAAAAACTACTTATGTGTTTGGGGTAAACCTTTTTTATTTTTCGACATAGTCTCCTTTTAGGCTTATACACTTCGTCCAACGATGTTCTAGTTTGTTGATCCCTTCCGAATAATAGGATTTGTCCAAGTCTGCAAAATATCCATTAGTGTCTGTAATCACCTCCTCGTTTAAATAAAATCTTTGTCCCGCCAGCCATTTCTTCAAATTGGGGAACAAATAGTAGTCCGAGGGAGCCAAGTCTGGAGAATAGGGGGGATGTGAAACGAGTTGGAATCCCATTTCCATTAATTTTGCGACCACAACTGCTGAGGTGTGTGCTGGTGCGTTGTCGTGATGGAAAAGGACTTTCTTGTGGGCCAATCGCGGGCGTTTTTCTTGCAGCTCGGTTTTCAAACGGTCCAATAACGATGAATAATATTCACCTGTAATAGTTTTACCCTTTTCCAGATAGTCGATGAGGATTATCCCTTGCGAATCCCAAAAGACAGTCGCCATAACCTTTCCGGCCGAAGGAACGGTCTTCGCCTTTTTTGGTGCAGATTCCCCCATGGTAACTCATTGTTTAGATTGTTGTTTGGTCTCAGGAGTATAGTAATGTATCCATGTTTCATCCACAGTGACGAAACGACGCTTAGAGTCCTCCGGATTCTTCTGGAACAGCTGCAAACCATCCTTGCAACACTTCACACGATTCCGTTTTTGGTCAAGCGTGAGCAATCGCGGCACCCATCTTGCGGATAGCTTTCTTCTCATGTCCAAATGTTTACGCAAAATATTATGTACCCGTTCAGTCGAGATGCCCACAGCACTAGCAATCTCACGCACCTTAACTCTTCTGTCATCCATCACCATATCATGGATTTGATCAATGATTTCTGGAGTCGTAACCTCCACAGGCCGTCCAGAACGTTCAGCGTCACTTGTGCCCATATGGCCAGTCCGAAAATTTTGAAACCACTTATAAACTGTTCTAATCGAAGGTGCAGAGTCACCATAATGTTTATTAAGCTTCTCTTTAGTCTTCTGAGGCGTTTTGCGTTTCATAAAGTAATGTTTAATCATCACGCGAAATTATTTTTCGTCCATTTCTTGAAAATCACTCGACTTCCTTGATTCACACGAATGCCAAACACAAAGAAATAGACCAATATGGCTGAAACTTGGTGTGCGTTCATTCAAGAGATGCTACTAACTAAACATGACCTCGATACGCGCCGGTGGTGCCATCTCTCGGACTTTGCACGGACTTTTCAAACCAGCCTCGTACAGACATAAGTTGCCAAGCTTGTGGATTTTGTTATCAGTAATAATCTTTCCATGTTTATCGCCTCCACAAGTACATCAACATTCCCAGGAGGCCTATTCTGTATACGGTATTCGGTTAAAAATGATTGAAACATTGCGAGTAAAATTAAATGAAGATGTCCGAAAATAATTCATTCTTGTTGACGTATTGTCTAACAATTTTGGAGGAAAGTAAGGGCACAAATATAGTTTAGTATATAATATAGCTAGCGCTACAGAAAAATAAATACGTGGAACAAAATATCGCGGCAAAACGAAACCGAATTATCATGTCCCACATATAGAGTTTTCCCTATTATTACATAGAATACAACTATAAAATGCTTTTTTAGTTATGGTTATCGTAGATGCCTCAGATGCTAGGGTAAATTTATGAGACAGTATAAATCTGATCTACCTTCTTTCAGTTTGATTCACTAAACAAGTCTAAAATTTAGATCCGATCTATCTATTATGAAGTTAAAAAATTCTAGTTTGCTATATGGCTTTCAGCTAATTGTTAACACTGTTATGTTTCATATAAAAAAAATTACCACTTTTTATGCGAAAATTTAAAAAAAAACTGAAATGAACCTTCAAAAAATCTAAAAAAATAAATAGTTCTTAAAATTTTAAAATAATTTTTAATTTTTATTCGTTCAGTCATAAATAAAATCGAATTTTCGGGTTTCTATCAATATACAAGGGTGATTTGAAAAGTCTTTTAAAAAAGAAGGTAAATAATATTTTTTGTAAAAATAAAAATTTACTTCTCAGCATAATCTCCATTGAGCTTAATATCTTTGATCCAGCGAAATTCCAATTTTTTTATTTCTTCAGAAAAAAAAATGTATTGATCTGTGCATAATACTCGTTTATAGCAGAGATAACCTCTTCAATCAACAAAAATGTCTTACCCCGAGCAAATTTTGAAGGATAGGAAACAAAAAAAGTCACTTGGAGTAAAATTTGGAGAATGGGGTAGGTGGAGAACTGTTTCGAAGCCCATCTTGTGCACTTTTGCCATTATAACGGCCCATGAGTGAGCAGACGCATTGTACTGCTGAAGGAGCACTTATTTGCGCTCTAATCTTCGAAGTTTCTACTTCAACTCACTGTGTTACGTAATTAGAGCTATTTTACCATTTTTCAAATAGTCAATCATGTTGACAGCCTGTGAGTTCCGAAAAACAGTTGAAATTACTTTTATCGCCGATAAACTTGTTTTCGCTTTTTCGGTTCATTTTTACGTTCGCCAACCCACTGTTTTGATTGCTGTTATGCCTCCGTGGTGTAAAGGTGGATCCACGTTACGCCTACAATCACAAAATAACGCCAAAAGTCCTTCGGATTACGCTGCAACTTTTCCAAGCACGATTTTGAAATGTAAAGGCTGTCTCAAAATGACTTGACTATTTAAATTGAACGCTATTTTTTTTTTGTGGCAAAGATAGAGTACTAATCTTTGATAACTGGCATCAGGAAGTATTGAGGTTTAGTCATGGAGAATTACACGATCGAGCAACGCATAGAAATTGTGATAATTCACTACAAAAATGGTGAAAATTTTGCAGAGACTGTTCGAAAAGGCTTTGGTCATTATTTTGGTCATTATAACGCATCATCTCGCAACACTGTGGTGAAGTTAATCAAAAAATTTGAGGTTAGTGGTTCAATTCTGACCGCGAAAAGCAGTGGCCGTCCTCGTACCGAATGAACACATTGCCGTAATGAGTGAGTGTTGACGAAGGTCATTCCACCTTGATTCACCATCGTGCTCAGCAACTGAACATTTTAAGATGCCCTGTGCAGCGAATTTTGCCGAGATCCAATTCACATAAGAACTACAGCCAGCACACCATGCGCAGCGCCGTACATTCGCCAATCGGATATTGGAGTATCAACAAATCGATGGTGATTTTTCGAAAACAATCATCTTCAGCGATGAGGTGCGTTTTCAACTTAGTGGCTACGTAAATAAATAAAACTGTCGAATTTGGGGGACCGAAAATCTACAAGTGATGCCCAATCTTTAACCACCACGAGTTACTGTTTGGTACGGATATTGGGTTGGAAGAGTGATTGGACCGTACTTTTTCGAGAATGCTGCTGGAAATGGGGTTACCGTCAATGGTGTTCGTTATCGTGCCATGATAACCAACTTTTTATTGAATGAATTGAACGGCATGGCATTGCATATTCTTTCAACAAGATGGCGCAACCTGCGACACTACGGGCGAAACAATGCAGTTATTGCAGACGAAGATTTATGGTCGTGCTGTGGCGATGTGAATTGGCCACCAAGATCGTGTAATTTAACGCCATTGGGGTTTTCTGAAAGAAAAAGTACATGTCAATCTATAGACCATTCCGCAGCTCAAGGAAGAAATTAGACACACCATTAATGAAATTAGGCCGCAATTATGTCAAGGCGTTATTGAAAATTTCGTCAAAAGAGTGAACGTTTGCAAACAGAGTCGAGGCGGCCATTTATCGGGGATTGTGTTCCTCACATAACCTCCATGTTCGTACTTTTCAAATAAATAATCCGTTCTATTAATAAATTAAAATGCCAGGTCATTTTGAGACACCCGTTACTTTCTGTTGCATTTTTGCTCTGGAGTCTACAAACTCGACAACCATCGCGTACTTAGCTTTTTCATTTTTAGAACTTCATGCAGAATATTAGGTACTTGTTTATATGAGATGTATATCATTTTAGCAATCTCACGAAGCTTAATACGATCAACCACCTTCCCTCACAATTCCATTGTTTTTATCGATCATTTCTTTAGAAGAAACCTCAACGTCCTGAAAATAAAGCATCTGCAGTGCTTGTACGGGTACGTTTATACCCAGTAATAAATGGTCTTGAGTGTTAGTGCAGAGTCCCCATGAACTTCTTTAATTCAGTTTTTCTACGAAATGTGGAAGACGAATTAGTTACTGTAGCTGACAACAAACAACTGCGCGTTGCATTTGTTTGAAATATTGAACACAACCGTTACAGGAATCACGTTTACCAATTGTTATACCCCTTAGCAAAATTTCCCTTCATTTCTTAGAAAGTGATCAGACTTATCAGTTGATCCTCTTAAACCTCCAATTGCTAAGTTACTCTAGTTAAACCTTTTTTGTGGAAGGTTCACTTCACAACTTAAACCTGGTGTAATTTCAGTGGAATTTAAAACCTCTAGTGTTCTAGCTTACCATTGTTTTTGACACTGTATTACTTAGTATTCTAAATGTCACCAAATAAATCCTTTGAAAAGGACGTTTAGTATAAAAATCAAGAGTTAAGGTCCTGGACCTGTAATTTATTTATATATATTTATTCTTTAGAATTTTAACAATCTTTTTGATAACTGAGAACGAAAATTTAAACAACTATTTAAGGTCACTACATATATTTTTTGTATTAGAGCTGACCATTGTTTTGACACACTGCCTCTTCTTCTGGAGCAAGATGT
Source organism: Pachyrhynchus sulphureomaculatus (assembly GCA_019049505.1). Lineage (NCBI taxonomy): Eukaryota > Metazoa > Arthropoda > Insecta > Coleoptera > Curculionidae > Pachyrhynchus > Pachyrhynchus sulphureomaculatus. The sequence goes on from CM032446.1 coordinate 196,637,671, forward strand.
AAAATAACTACAAAGTATGTTACAAAATGTATAAGTTACCTGATTATAAGGGCTAAACTAATTAATAATATTTACCATAATACCTAAATCGAGTTCAATACGAGAGGTCCCAACATCATCCGATTAATCATTGAGTAATAAATCTGAGGATTTTTTCCGGTTAATCTCTACTTGCCCTAAACAATTCAGTAATTTCCCTTTCTTTTCATTGTATAAAATTTCGAAATTTTCATTGAAAGTCTGATTTTTATCGGTTAAATGGTTTCAGTCGTGTAAAGTAAATCCCGAGATATAAGATCCTGCCTTTTTGCTTTTTCAGTAGGGCAATAAATGGCCCTATTAAGGTTTTGTGCATAGTTGCCAGGTATTACGATAAATGTATTTTTATTTTACCTGCTTTGTATACCGCCCTCAATTGCACCTGCAATCACATTGGATCTATTTTTTGGAGCCCTTTAAGTATTTGATAATATAGGCCTAATGACCACAGATCCCCATTAAGATTCGAAAGATATTTTTCATTAATTTTAGTTTTTGGTTTTACTTACAACTTACAACGTAACGGTTCTATTTTAATTATGTGGCGTTCGAGGGAAAATTGCAACAGTGACTATCGCAAGAGAAAACATTTATCACTTGATGCTAAACAAATAGTGAAAAATGTGTACGACAGTTTGGTAAAATGAAATTTGAATAAACAAAGTGCTTTGCAAGAAACCAGTGAACTAACATAAACCCCATTTTCTACGATTAAGGGTATTGTAGGAAAACCATCACTCAGGAACAGGAAAAAACGGAAAGATTTTCAAATGCATCATGCAGACGATTGTGAAAAAGACGTCATCAGGAGAAAAATATATTCTATGTATGAAGAGCAGTTGGTGCCGACACTGGACAAAATAAAATTATGACTGGTGTAGGACGGGACCAATATACATTGTGGCCGATCAACCCTTCACAGAATTCTCTTAAGAATGGTATTCGTGTTCGGAAAAATCAACAAAAGGCAAGTAGTGATGGAGACAAAAAGATTACGAATCTTGCGACATACTTATTTACAAGAAATTAAAAAGTATCGATCAAAGAATTGGCCAGTAATCTACCTTGACGAAACATGGTTCGATACCCATGACACTGTGCAAAAAGGGTGGGTTGATAGCAGTACAAAATGTCAGACTAATGCACCTTCAAATAAAGGTAAACGAATGACCATTTTGCATGCTGGATCTGAAAAGGGCTAGGTTTCAAATTGTCTACTATTAACTGCAAAAAACATAAAAGATTCTAGTTTGGACTATCACAAAGACATGACCACAGAACTTTTTGAAAATTGGTTTAAAAATTTCCTTTTGCCAAATGTTCCCGAACAGAGTGTTATAGTTATGGACAATGCAAGTTAAAATAGTCGCCTACTAAATTAGGTTCCTAATGCAGCCAACACCAAGTCGGAAATACAGGAATAATGTTAGAAAATTTATTTTGAAAGTTTTGAAAGACTATAAATTGAAAAAGAAATATGTTTGTGATAGTATGGCTGAGAAAATGGGACACACTGTTTTGCGGCTTCCTTCGTATTATTGTGTGTTTAATCCAATTGAACAATATTTGGCATGAAGTTAAATTAAAAATAAGGGCACAAAATGATTCACCTACTTTAAACGTGTCAGTGGTTGAATTAGTAAAAAAAGTTATGAACGATATACCTTGTGAAAACTGGAAGAATTCCATTCAGCACGTTGTTAAAGTTGAAGATTCATATACTTATGTAAAAAATATAAAACCACTGATAATTAGCTCAGCTGATGACAGTGATAGTGAAACCGAATTAGGCTTAACTTTAAATATATTTTTATTTATACAATATGTCCCCTCTTGTGAACCCCATTCATTCAAACTGTACATTGGTACTTGTTATCCATTTGTTTTTACATGCATCTATAAATAAACAAAAACATTTACGAGTATAATTTTATTTATTTGCGTTAATGGATAAAATTCAATTCATCTCTGCAACCTTACATAAACAAAAGGTAAGAACTTTTATATTGCCCACTTAAAACGGCAAAAAACAGGTTCTTATATTTTGGGACAGGCTATACTTGATTATAAGGGCTAAACTAATTAATAATATTCATCATAATACCTAAATCAAGTTCAATACGGGAGGACCCATTGCCATCCAATTGATCATTAAGTAATAAATCTGAGGATTTTTTTTCCGGTTAATCTCTACCTGTTCTAAACAATTCAGCAATTTCGTATTCTTTTCATTGTATAAAATTCTGAAATCTTCATTGCAGGTATGATTTTCATCGGTTAGATGGATTTAGTCGTGTACTGCGCAGAATTTTAATTTTAGGGAAGTAGTTAATGTTTTGTATTTTGATTTTATTTTATTTTTAATTGCTGTCTTATGGAAACCAGCGTGCGTGTTTACTTGTCTTTTTGCCTACAAATAGCTGGGAGCTAACAGAAACGGGTAGGCAGTAATTAAAATTACCGTTTATTTTTGAAAAAGATAAGAAGGACGATAGAACTTACACTTTCTCCTAAATTAACCCTAGATTTCATCTAATGCTTGGATAATTCTGTATTATAAAATTACTTTCCGAGTAAAACTTATTTTATTATAAATGAAAATACAAAGGTACTGCTATATCACATTTATTATTAATTAATATAATTATATATTTCCATTATTTATTATTAGAGGTTAAATAGGACCAATAGTTTTAGACGAAGTAAAAATTCTGAAACAAAAACACAATATAAGATGATTATTGCAAGCTATATATTTATAAAGAATAGCTTTTTTTTAATTTCATTTACTGTATCTTTATCTATATTGGATTTCCTGAAACTCTTAGTTATCTATCAACAACTTTTACGGGGGGGTGTTTTTTTGAAGTTATCTAACTAACTATGAAGAAAAACTCTCAAAGCTTAAAAAAAACCCGGCACAGTGCAAGTCGGACTTGAGCAATTAGTGTTCCATACTGTGATTGCTTTTAAAATAAAATAAAATCTTTACCTAGGCTAAGTTAGTTAGGTCCCTGACATGTCTATATCTTCAGATTCAATATGTATTTTGACATTTTTTCTTAGTCAATAATGTATAAGAGCCAATAAATCAATCTAGCGTAATTTAGAATCTACTATTGAAAGTGTAAAACAAATATTTACTACCTAAATATTTGTTTAATTATAAAGAAATAAAATAAAACTCTTTGTCTTGCTACAGCGCAAGCAGTAAAGTACTGAAAAGTATATTAACAAGACTTCCACCACATTGTCAAGGAATGTGGTTTTCATATTTTTTTTTATACCAAATAAATTATCAAACGTAATGCACTCGTAATAATTTTCGCATTTCGCTAAATAATACGAAAAATATTCCAAAATTTTTTGATCAGTACTTTTCGAAATAGGGGACAGAGATTTTTGGTAATTTTCTTAAAATAATATAAAGAAGAGTGTGCGCAAGTATTACATTATATATGTTTTTGAATTCGTTCTTTTACAAGCTTTCATTTGACATACCTCTACCAATTTTTTCACGTTCGATTTCACTCCCCAAAACTAACCCCTTTAAGTAGAAATTTCACTTTCAAAACTCTGATTGGACCATCAATCCCTATAATATTACCAAATTTCAACTTTCTATATCAAATAGTTTCGGAGAAAATCGGGTGAGATAGACGGACAGACTGACACCGAAGTGATTCAGTAAGTGTTCCGTACGGAATACTAAACAGATATACATTTCTATATTGCTACTGTTTACACTAATACCAGACTAAGTCCAGCCTTTCTCGACATAAATCCAAAAAAATAAAAGTCTTTTAAAAACTTGGACAAATTCAGCAGTTGGTTCCCTGTGAAATATTGTTTCACAGGAAACTGTTTCAATATTTTCTTCGAGAATAACTCGACATATGTCTCGCCTTGTTGGGACTTTTTCAAGAGTAAATACAATACTAAAGTTGTGTGTTCTTAAGAATACACCTCGAATGGCCAAAAAATCTGTAATATATTTTTAAAAAATTGTCAAAAGGTTATAAATTATTATTATTGGAGTTTTTAAGACATCTTTTTATTCATCGGTGGTATGTTCCGGGTTATACTTCAAATATTTTTTATTTCCAGCTTTGCCTCTGTTTTCATCATGTAGTGTTTTTATATTATATAAATCTATCAATTTATTTTTTTTCTATGCTATTTATGACCGACCTGGTGCGTTCTTCAAACTATCACCTGTTTGTCGAATGTATATTGCTTGACAACCTCCGCACTTAATTTTATAAATTCCTAATTTGTTTAAGCTTTATAAGCAATTATTAATTTTTTAAAACTAAAATAATTAACTTTATGAGTGTTCTTACCTTGGATGTGGATGTTTAGGTTAATATTTATCTTTGCCCATTTCACAAAATTAAAAACCAAAACCCCCAAAATTAAAAAGAGCAATGTTGTATACCAGATTCCTTGTAATAATTGTGAAGGTAGGTATATAGGGCAAACTAGCCAATATTTGGAAAATAGGATAAAGAGACACAAGTATGACAAAAATAATAGAACAGCACTAACAAAGCACGAAGAGGAAAAGAAACATACATTTAATTATGAAGGAACCAAGATTTTAATCGCTGAGAATAATAGGAAAAAAAGAGAAATATTGGAATCTATTATGATACAAAAAATACCAACCGCTATCAACAACAAAAAAGAAACAAATAACTTGAGCCAAATATATATGGCAGTGTGGCAGTACTATAAATGCAGTCTACATGTTGTGTTCGTCCCAATTTTTAAATTAAAATAAAATAAATGACAATGAAAACTAATTAACATATGGTTCGTGTAACGAAAAATGAAAAAAAAAGAGTATGTTGTGATTCAGTGAAATGGGCAGAGATAAATATTAACCTAAACATCCACGTCCAAGGTAAGAACACTCATAAAGTTAATTATTTTAGTTTTAACAAATTAATTATATGCATTTTCAAATAACATTTTATGGATAAAATATGTACAATTTTAGCCAAACCCGACAAAAAAATAAAAAAATTTGAGAAAGGCAAACTGTGCCGAAACGTCAATAAAACGAGAGGATCACAATAAAATTTAGGAAGTTTCATTCTATAAATGACCTCCAAACCCAAGAAAATTGAAAAATGAAAATAAAAATATATATATAAATAAATAAATAAATAAATAAATAAATATATATATATATATATATAAATAAATATATATATATATATATATATATATATATATATATATAAATATATATATATATATATATATATATATATATATATATATATATATATATATATATATATATATATATATATATATTATTGAAAGCAGTGTGATTGGTCGGTAGTTATTTGGCAAGGTGTTCTTGCCTTTTTTAGGTATTGGCTGAACTGTGGCACATTTCCAGCAGGAAGGAAATATTCCCTTTCTGTAAGATAGGTTGAAAAGTCTACAGAAAACTGGTGTTAGTTCCCTCGCACAGTTTTTGAGAACTATGGCAGGTATTCCGTCAGCGCCAGAAGCCTTTTTGGTGTCTAGCTTCATCAAAATACGTTTTATGGTACTCTGCCTGAAGACAATATCGGGCATCCTTGACTGCACTATGGGAATATTAGGTGGTGTTTTTCCTTGGAAATCGACAGTAGAATGTGAAGCAAAAAGTTCAGCCAACAAGTTCCCTTTCTCAACAGGTGTCATTGCAATAGAATTATCTGGCCGTGTGAGTGGTGGTATGGTGGATTTGGTGAAATTTTGACTTACTGCCTTAGCGACTGACCAAAAGGACCTGGAATTGTTGGGACAAGCGAGAAGTTTGTTTCTAATCCGTTGATTGTGTGCCTACTTGGTTTCGTCGATAATTTCTTTGTAAGTCAGATGACTTAGAACCTTATAAAATGAACATGTATGTATATATTTATGACCGATTTTATAGACAGTACCGTAATATAAGAATATACATTTGTTTTGCGATAATGGAAACCTTTTTTAATTTCCCATATATATATATATATATATATATATATATATATATATATATATATATATATATATATATATTCCTTCCATATATATATATATATATATATATATATATATATATATATATATATATATATATATATATATATATATGACTTTGGTAGCCACCAATTATTTGCGCAACGCGTGATGTGTTCTTGATGATAACCGATGAGAACGGACTTATGGAACCTCTTTACCATTATGTTTTAATTTGAAACCTCTTAAAAATATTGAAGAGATTCATTGCACTATATATTACTGTTTTTCTTTTAATTCATAAGTTTTTATAATTCATTGAAAAAAATAAATGTTAGGGGTTAAATTTTCCGATACATAGTATAATTTTTAGAATTTGTACTGATTGCTAGCTCCGTAAGTACTTTTGAAAGATATTCTAAAAAGAAACAAGATTGTGATTTGAACGATAATGTTAAAATTGTCAGTGAAAAAGTATGGCAATGCAAAATTTCATAAAAATACTTACCTCAGGATCTAGTTCTTGGACACATTGAATTATGGTGTACGCTTTCTCGCATCGATCATCAATTCCTTCTGTAAAAAGTATTGTATCTTAACTTTCAATAGATATAACGACGGAAGTTTAAGCTTTATAAGCAAAAATGGTTTTCGGTTGTTATTATTCCAAATTCTTACCTCCTTTATGTGAACAGGTTTCAAATTCTGTCTTAATGGATTGTTTGAATTTTTCTGGAACAACTTCAGTTAGCGCTTGATAATCTATTTCTCCATTTTCATCCATCTAAAAAAAAGCAGAAAATTTTAGCAAGTAAGCTTTTATTTGTTTTCGTTAACCGACTTCAAAAAAGGGAGAATTTTAATTAAATACGTTCTATTGTCATACTGTACAGGGTGGTCCAAATTAGACACTTTTAAAGATAAACCCCTTTATCTAAAGGAGATAGACGAAAACTGATGTCAGTGTCTGAGGCTCAATTTTTATGATAAACCCAATGGTGAAAAACGCATATCGATATCTAGTACCGTTTCAGATATAAAGGGTGTTTTTCAAAAATCTGCATTTTGGAAAAATGTTTGTAATTCTTTTTTTATTGAAAATTTTTGATTTTTGTAAAAACATTCTCAAAGCACTTTTTCACGTGGATTTTGACAGTGTAAGTTACATTTTTTTACAACTAATATTTTAATAGTTATTAACGCAAAAATATGTTTTTGCTAACCTGTATGTATGTAATTTCCGAATCCGAATAGAGCTTTAAATTACCATTCTAAAAATATAGCACACTTTGTATTTTGCTTACATGTACTTCAAAATATAAGGGTTTTCAGTTTTACGCGCAAACTTACACTGTTGAAATACATGTAAAAAAGTGCTTTGAGAATGTTTTTACAGAAATCGAAACTTTTCAATAGGATAAGAATTACAAACAATTTTCCAAAATGCAGATTTTTGAAAAATATCCTGTATATCTGAAACGGTGCTAGATATCGATATGCGGGTTTCATCATTGAGTTTAACATAAAAATTGAGCCTCAGACACTGACATCAGTTTTCGTCTACCTCCTTTAGATAAAGGGGTTTACCTTTAAAAGTGTCCAATTTGGACCACCCTGTACATGAGACTTCGGTTAATTTTTGTTTCCTTGGCGTTGCAATTGCAACGTATTTTTAAAAGAGCTTGTCTCAAAAAGAATAACCATAGTGATGCCATTTGTCGTTATAAAATAGATTCTGAATTCATTCTTCTTCCTGTTGTGTCTTTTCTTCTGAGGACATTGGCCATCATATTTGCCCATCTGATTTTATCTATTAGTTTAGTAGATGTCACATTTGTCTACTGCGATAAGTTTTTTAATCAGGAGCTGCGGCGCCTTCGTCGGCCCTCTTTACCGATGATTTTTCCTTCAGTTGTGAGTTGTAGGAGTCTTTTAACATCTGTGTTTTAATTATCTTTTTTTTTCCATCTTGATAAGTATTTCCACGTTTATGGTGTATGTTGACCAAGCAACGCGTAACATTCGGCTATAGTACCACATCTCGAATAATTCTATTCTCTGTTGTGTGGTTCCTGTAATTGTTGCAGCTTCTATACCATATAACAAGACCGAGAATACGTAGCATCTTAGCCCTCTTGTTCTTGGTTTTAACTTTAGTGTGCAGTTACAGAGTATGCCGCGCATTTTGTAAAAGAAGCTTCGTACTTGTTCAACTTTTGATATTTTAATAGAGTGATCCTAATCGTCACTAATTACGCTGCCTAAGTACGTTATTTTTCAAGTGTTTGTTGGTTTATTTTAATATTTATATTTGTATTGGGATTTTTACTAATCAATATGTTTTTATTTTGCTCGTATTCAATTTCATGCCATATTTCTCACTTATTTTAACAATTGTGGAGACGTTTTTCACTGTCCTCTAGAATGACGGTATCATCCGAGTAACGGAGGTTATTTACACACACCACTGATGCTTTAGTGAAGATTTCCTCTGAATGTGCATTGAATCATAGGGGAACAAGATACATTCCTAATGTACTCTTTTCCTTATTGTTACTTTTCTGGATATGTAATTCTCAACTTGTATTTTGGCAGTCTGGGTTCAGTATAAATATGATATTATTTGTAGGTCTTTGCTATCAATATTACAAGATTGTAGTACTTCCATCATCTTCTCATGATTTACCATATCAAATGCTTTTTGAAAATCTATGCAGCATTGCTAAACAACACAGTTGACATCCCTACATCTTTCAGTTGGAACGCGGATGGAATATAATGCGTCCCTTGTTTCGAGTCCGTTCCTAAAGCCAGACAGTGTTTATTCAGTGTGTTCATTTAGTTTTTTGTATATTCTTCGGTGGATTATTTTAAGGAAGCATTTCAAAATGTGATTCATTCGACTTGTATTTCGATATTCCTCGCAAACATTCTAGGGTTATTGTATTGGCATGAAAATTGATGTTAGCCAAACATGAGGTATCTTCCCTGTACTACATATATACTCTGTTGAAGAGGTCTTGAATAATGTCTATATATTCTTCAAGAATTAGTTTTTTGGTAATTTCTTTAGGTATCTTATGTTCACCTGCTGCTTTTTTCATTTTTAAGGTGTTTTGCTGCTGTTAATATATCTTATTTAGTGTTGAGAGGGGCACAGTTATTAAACTGGCTTATATTATGTCCTCTAGGTGTATAACTATACATTTCACCTATATATTCATTCATTACCGATCTATTACACTGGTCAACAAAAAAAAGAAAATTGCTTGTTTCCTGTGATTTTTTTTTGTTTCTATCTCAAATTGACGCGTATTTTTTAAATATGGCAACAATTTTTCTCTAACAGCTTTTGTTTTTGAGTTATAGCTAACTACCTTCATTTACTATTTTTACTTAGATTTTTGTTTTTTATTGGACACTAAAATATATTTTGTTGTTGTTTTAGATATGGCTTCGTCAAGAAGATGTTGTGTGCTTAATCCCGATTGTTTTTGCTATATTTGTGGTGAATACATATTCGCAAAATATCGAAAACCTATATCGGACTTTGTGAAAACTGCGTATCATTAATACTTTAAAATAAAATTGTATAATCAGGACAAGCCATGGGTTCCTCATATTGTATGCCAGAAATGTGTGGTATGTCTACGGTTATGGTCCAGTGGAAAAAGAGATGCAATAATGTTCGTAACACCCATGATTTGGCGAGAACCTCGAAACCATCATGACGATTGCTATTTCTGCGTTGTGAAAATAAACGTAATTAACCCTGGAAATCGAAGTAAGTGGTCATATCCTAACTTATCTTCTGCTCAACGACCTCAATTAAAATCACAAGAGGTACAACCCAGCACTTCTAAATCTTCTGATGATCCAAATCTCTGTGATCCCGAACGAAATACATAAAGTGAAGACTCTGATTCAGACTACAAATGTAGCCTTTCAGAACCTCAACCATTTAATCAGAAAGAACTAAATAACTTAGTAAGAGATCTGAACTTACCAAAAAAGCTTCTGAAATTTTAGCATCTCGTTTAAAAGAAAAAAATTTGCTTACTCCGGAAACCAACATTACATTTTATCGTACCCGAGAAAAAAATCTGTTACCGTATTTTTCTCAAGAGAAGGATTTAGTTTTTTGTAACGATGTTGGTGGTATTTTGCAGCAGATGGGATTAAAACAGTACCAACCTAGTGATTGACGTCTTTTCATAGACAGCAGCAAAAGAAGTTTAAAGTGTGCTTCATAACGGTAACAAGTACGGATCTATACCCGTTGCACATTCGACGACTTTAAAAGAAGAATACGTAAATGTTTCTATGGTTATGGAAAAAATTAAGTATCAAGACCACAAATGGGTCATTTGTGTTGATCTGAAAATGGTTAATTTTCTTTTAGGTCAACAAGGGGGGTACACAAAGTTCCCTTATTTCATGTGTCTCTGGGATAGTCGTGACAAACAACACCATTGGTCACAAAAAGTTTGGCCAGTGCGGAAAGAGCTAAAAGTTGGTACAAAAAATGTTATAAACCTGCCTTTAGTTAGCCGAGACCGCATCATACTTCCACCACTTCATATTAAACTCGGCATAATGAAACAGTTTGTGAAGGCGCTTGACAAAAGTGGCGAATGTTTTAATTTTCTTTCACGCAAGTTTCCAGGATTAAGTTCAGAAAAATTGAAAGCTGGTATTTTTGATGGGCCACAGATTAGGCAACTCGTGAAAGATCCTAATTTTGTCAAATCAATTACTGAAGTCGAATCCAAAGCTTGGAATTCATTTGTTTTGGTTATGAGTAGCTTCCTAGGCAAAAAGAAATCTGACGACCATGTCGAGCTTGTTGAGTGCATGCTATCGAACTTGCAAGAGCTAGGGTGCAACATGAGCATAAAAATCCACTTCCTGCACTCGCATTTAGACCGATTTCCACAAAATCTGGGTGATGATTTTAGTGAGGAGCAGGGTGAAAGATTTCATCAGGATCTTTGGACAATGGAAGAGCGTTATCAGGGGCGGTGGGACTCACATATGATGGCAGACTACTACTGGAGTTTGCAACGAGATCTACCTAAAGTCGTTCATTCAAGGAAATCTTATAAAAGATCATTTGCTAGTGTTCAATAGAAATTTTGTTAACATAATGTATTATTTTTTTGTATTTTTTTGGCAAAATTATAAAACTGTGTATTTCAAAAAGTAAAGCTGTTAGCAATCTCCCAGTATTTTTTTCATAGTCAGGGCCATAGAAATACCCAATAACAGAAAAAAAAAATAAAGGAAACAAGACTTGTGTTGACCAGTGTTATCTAAACTACTTGATGTTAAGCTATTTTACAATTTATTTGTATTGTTTATATTTATTTATTTAAATCGCATATAAGCAAATATTCATATATTTTTATTTAAAAGGAAAATAGGGGCTATGAATAGCCCAATAATTGGTAAAATTGTTCAGCACTTACCACACCACTTTCGGTCATAACACACTTCACGTAACACTGAAATTATAAAAAAGAAAATATGTTATTATTAATGAGAACTACTAATTGATAGTAATAGGTATACGTATATAATAATATATAATAATATCTTAATACAATAAGCTCATTTTGTACTGTTTTAAAATTGCGATAAAAAATAATTGAAACGGAAAAAGAACAAGAAATTGTTAGAATTGTATGAGCGTTAATTAATACGTTGAAATAAGAATTACTATTGCCATTTTAACTAATACAGAAAAACTGAAACAAAAAATACCTTAATTTTCGCATCATCCACAAACTCTGCTTCTTTAACTTTGTCAATAAGTGCTAAAAAATAATAAAAAAACATTACAGAATTAAAATTTATTTTAGCTACGTTTTTTTTCATTTCTTAAATAGTGTATTAATATAATGAAACATTATTCGAAAAATATACTGGCATTGCATTAAAAGTACGAGTTGTTCAAAAATAAGAGATAGTCCGTACATGCCTATGAACTTCAATTGACAAAGCTCGTCTGCTAACCTATCCTAGATGACAAAGTTCGGCATCTCGTAACAATGATACGATAGCAGTAAAGATTTAACCACATTTCAAAGTGTTAGTGGTCAACAAATCTCGGTGACAGCGATGTATGTATATATATATGGGAAATTAAAAAAGGTTTCCATTATCGTAAAACAAACGTCTATTCTTAGATTACGGGATTGTTTATAAAATCGGTCATAAATATATACATACATGTTCATTTTATAAGGTTCTACGTCATCTGACTTACAGCCCCTAGTCGGCTCTGTTCAACCATGGATTTTCATCCAAACCTCTACTTCTTCCCTTCTTCCTACCTTTTACAAGGCCTTTTGCTTCATCTTTGCCCTGTTGGTTTCTGTTTGAATACTTGTTTTAGCAGTCTGCTCTCATCCATTCAATATGGATGTCTATACCACACTAGCCGATTCTTATGTCATCCACAATTGTGTGCTTTATGTTCATTTTTTCGCATATTTGTTAGTAGGTTAGTTTATCTAATCTTTTGACTTTCGAGCCACTCGTTTATAAAAGTCTATTTCTTTAGCATACAGCATCTTTTCCAAGCAGTCTCTGCCACAGGTCAGATTCGTATGTTATTATACTGTTTACTATGGTGTTGTAAATTAGTTTTCTATTTTCTTTAGGTATACGCTTGTCCCACAGTATACCGTTCGTGAGAGATATTACTTTTCTGCCCTGTGTACTTCGATCTCTAACAGTTCCCTCCTCTTTTCCATCTCGGAATATTTATATTTCTCACATTCTTCGATCTGATCTCAATCATTTAATATTAATTTTTGGCTTCTACCGTCCACATACATATATTCGGTCTTCTTCAGATTTACTTTTAAACTTTAATCCTTGTACTTAGGCGCCATGTACTCTAGAACGTCGTATTCTTGGGTAGGTGAGATTTGATCATCAGCGAAACAAAATATGTACAACGTTCCTTCCATTCCGTTGGAATTCCCATGTCTTGGAATTTTTTCTTCTGTGTTTCAGATATATTTTAAACAGTGTGGGAGAGAAACAACATTCTTGTGTGAGCTTTAACCTTGGATTCTCACAATTGTTCACCTTTGCCAGGCTGAAGTTGTATGTGTGTATTTAATGTCTTTGATTAACCCAACACTTATATTAATTGGTTCTATAGCTTGCCAGAGTAGAGCTAAAGGTACACTATCATAAACTTGTAGTAAATCCTAATAAAGCAAATGCATTACCTGTTCCAATGCTCGTTTCTTTCCTATTATTTGTGTAACTACGAAGGTTGATCTATCCGCTCTGAATCTATGAATTTTGTTCTTTAAATTTTTCTATAGATTCTAAAGATAGAACTGGGCACTGAGACTTCCTGGTAATTGTCATAGTTATCTCTTTTACCTTTTTTATGAATAGTAGTGCTTGATAGTTTCTGAAGCCTTGACGTTAGTTGAACGGCGAACAAATATTCTTCTATCTAAACATTTGGATTTTGATTTATCCTTCTGAAGGACATTACTCTATTGGCTCATTACAATTTATTTTGCGTGTGTCTGATTATTGGTTTCAGTTTCACATCCACTTAAGCCTACAGACAGCATTGCCTCATAATAGTGGTAGTCGAGACAACACGAGTTTCATATAGACAGTACTTTGAAAATAGTGAAGCGCAACACTGCTCTAGGAATGCAAAATATCTTTTCTGACATGTTTAGTTGGTAATGGCCAAGGATGCGCATTATTCGATGCCTAATTCTATTTTCAATCTTTAGACCCCTAAAATCCCGCTATGGTTTAATTCGAGTTGGCATTAGGATAGAGAAAATATGGACGGCATAAATAAATACTTATTATTAATACATAATGTATTGTTACCTTCGCTTACTCCTGTTTGATCGACACATGTCTTGTGAAGGGATTCCATTAATTTCTTTAGGTCATCAGTTAGGATCTATCAAGAAATAAATTAAAATAATCATTTGATATCTTGCAAAATTTATCTTAATTCATATTAAATGTTGTTCATAAATATTCTTAATCATTACTCTAAATCTACTAGATCCTAATCTTAAAGCTTGATAGTCACCATATGTAGTGAACATGTAGTTCAATTTAAACCGTAAACATATAATTAAACGTAGGCGATTTTACAGACATGTCAGGGTCGGATCGTTGCGTCAGTAATTCCCTACACCTACATGTCGTTTCTAGAAATAAATTAATTATATTTATAATTTTCTTCTATTGAAAAACAAAGATTATTTTCAAGAATATACTGGAACTTCTTTAAAATTGTTTTTTTCTACCAATAGCATATTATACAGATTTGTGAAAATTTGTTCCTTTGGACCTAATTAATGTTATGCACCTTTGTAAAAATTTGTTGATTTTGATCTGATTTGCTAGTGGAATATTCTATGACTTTGTAAAGAATGTATATTTTAACTAAGATTTGCCAAGATTATTCTAGAAATTTGTGAAAATGTATGGTTTTCATCTCTGCCTTTCCCTCTGAGAAACGTCTTCATCCATCTGCTTTCATTTCTATTTTGAAACCTAACTACTCCACTGATATTTGACAGAACTATTCAAGGAAGAACAAAAAGAGACAGAAACAAATATATCAGAGATAAATAGTTAAAGAAAGGTGTAGCAATAGCACCTCAAAAATGGAGGAAGAGTGACTCAATAGCTAACTTTTAACATATAATGGCTATCCCAAAAAAATCCTAGTGGAATTAAGATCTAGAACCACAGTTTTGCAATTCAAAGTCGGAGGGTACTAGCAGACTTCAGAGAAGTGTACTTTGTATATAATTTTAAAAAGAAACAACAAACAACGAAATTAATGAGGAGGAACTTTGTAGCTCATTTTACTTCTAGTGATATCACAACCATACGATTGTGAACATGAGAGATAAATAAATAAAAATACTATGTTATGCTGATGATGCTGTGCTAATGTAGTGACCGACAACTATTGTCAGAGATTTTCTTGAAACAGTATGGAACGCATCTTTTAATTCATATTGTGTAAATTTGATGATTGCAATCTTTGTAATGGAAAGTCTGTACACCTCTCAAATCCGCGTCTACTATTTATTATTTATACCAAAACCTCCGTTGTGTAAATATTGAATGCAACCAAAAAAAAAACCCTTTTTTTATTAAATTCCAACAAAGAAGAAAGTTTTACGACTTTAGCCAAACATCTAATTATGATATTTAACTATTTAATTAGACTTAAAGAAGGGACACTGTTTTGAAGATATAAATCTTGAATTTCAGCGTAACTAAAAAGGTTGAAGAAATTGAGTAAAATATAAATTTAAAATGGTGCTTATTAGCTTATCTTCAGTCATTCAACAACCGCCAGAGATTTTATAACTGTAGGTGGATTTGCAACCACAGAATTATAGCATTATATTTAAATTAATCAAGTAAGCTGAAAAGACTAAAAGAACTGGCACAATTGGAAAAATATAGTAATGTCTGTTTTTTTATATTACAAATCGAACTCAAATTTTTGGTGAGATGGATTCCTAGCCTACACTAAGCTTAATAATCTTTGTTTCCTATTTGACACCGTTCTTTTGTTAATACTTAAATTTATTTTACGAAAATCGAAAATGAAAATATTAATGTCCTTTCCAACATTATATTGGTCCATGAAGATAAGGACGAAGCAGAACCATCAATTGACTCTGGGAATTTAAAGCAATATTACAGAATATTTTGGGACAACCAAACAGTGGAATACAAGTGATCCTAAAGTAGAACTTGTGCACCAGGCAATAGGAGAGATGATAGCCAGGGACAACCAGCCTTTTTCGTTTATAGAAAATATAGGTAAGAGTAAAAATAAAATGACATTGTATTAGGGTTATTGTTTTTGTTATTTACTTTTGTACAGTAAAATGCACCTATAACTAAAAGGATAACGGTAACAATAAATAATTTTGAAAATAAGTTTCCTTCTTTATCTTTATTAAAACGCACCTATAACTTAAGGATAAAAGTAACAATAAATCATTTCGAAAATAATTTTCTTTCTATTTCTTTATTAAAGCCAGCAAAATATTATTTTAGTGAAAAATTAAAACGCCAAAATTCTAAATACTTATTTTTTTAGAGTTCAAGAGGTTATTTGCTCTGCGTGAGGTGAAATATAATATTCTAAACCGACTATTTTTAAACCAAGGCATCTTTCCTGGAATATACGAAAAATGCAAGGCTCGATTGCTGATCGAACAGCATTTCTTTTACTTTACAACAGATATGGTGACATCTGCTGTAAATAATAAGAGTTTTATAAGTTTGGAGGCCCATTAGCTAAAAATTCTGAACCGAAACATCTTGTGGTTAATATCAGAGCCCTAGAAGGTAGTCTCATCAGCGTAAACATCAACAATGCCCTAAATCAGATGCTTGAAGAAAACTGTATAAAAAACACGAGTCCACCTATTTATTAGAGACAGTGGGGCTAACCTTAAAAAAGCTACCAGAGTCTTAGGGGTAAATAATGAATCACTTTTTAAGTGCATTGCAAGTGCAAAGATCGGTATTGGATGTTATAAGTGACGAAAAAAGGATAGTAACTCATTTAAACCACTCATTTTCTTTCGAAATGAAATTAGAACAAATCCAGAGAGATTTCAACATTGGAGTAAAAAAAAAATGGTACAATATGTGCCTACTGGCTGGCATATTATCTATTAGAAAGGCTTTTTGAATAAGGAAGAGCTTTGTTGCTGCTGAATATTATTCACTTACTTAATTAAAACGTTAGTGGAGACTTTACAACTATTTGAACAAACTACTAAACATTTCAGTAGTTCACTGTGTATAATATTAGAAGTGATTCCAACAATTTTGTCATTAAATAAGTATTTAATGGAAATCGAGGTTTGCAAATATTGATATAATATTAATATTAATAAAATATGTAATTACAAGGTTCCTGGATCCAAGATTTAAAGATGCATATTTTACTCACAAAGAGCAGTTTAAAAAAGACGTTTAAAAAGTAGACTAGGTACTAGCAATGAGCTTAACAGCGACGTTTAGGTCAAAGGTATACCTGTGACGGTGATTTATAAGTCACAGCTTTTTTTAATAGCCACTTGAGTCGCCGCTTCCCTCCGTCAGAAATTTCCGGAAATACGAAACTACTGCTGCTTAATGATCGACAACGACGCCTGTCACAGCCGGCCAATTTTATGACCCATTATTTCTGATATTTTGACGTATGTATACTGTTAGTCCTAATAGATGTCCAGTTGGGAGTGATCATCACATTGTAAGAGCAAAAGTATTTATTAACATTAAACAGGAAAGAAATAACATGATTCTTAAAAGAAACCTTAAGAAATGGACAACCTTGGAGGATGTAGATTCCTACAGAAGAGAGATCGTAAGCTCCTTGGAACACAATGAAGATACAGCAGTTGATGCCATATTTGAAAACATCAAAAATAGTATAGAAAATGCCATTGACAAAACTTGCCCAAAACAAAAAAAAAAACAGAAATTAAAAGAGTAAAACAGCTAATGAAGCGAAGGAGAGAAATGGTAGATAAGACTACATATGAATACAGAACTATAAACAGAGAGATATCAAGAGAAATTAGAAAAGACAGAAGACAAAAAAATGCAGAGGAAATTAAAAACGTTGTAGAACAGAATAAAAGCTTAAGAGTCTTGGGAAGGAAGAACACAATGGGAAGGAAAGACATATGCAAGATTAAGGACATGCATGGTAATATAATAACAAACAAAAGAGATATTGCACAGATCATCGAATTATTTTATCAACAATTATATACCTTACAAGACAAAAAAATAGAAATCAACATCAAAAGTCTCAAATCAGGGGTCGGAGGATGTCCCAGACATCACAGAAGAAGAAATCACATCCGCCTTGAAGGACACGAAAAATAACAAAGCTCCGGGTGAGGACAATATTGTAGTAGAGGCAATTAAACAAGGAGGACAACAAATTATCAAAACACTTAAAATGTAATTCAATAAATGCTTCCTGGAAGGAATAACTCCATTGCAATGGAATAATGCAACTCTTGTCATCATACATAAAAAAGGAGATTCTTCAGACCTTACAGACTATCGACTCATTATCCTCCTCATATATATAAATTATTCACGAAAATACTTACCAAACGTCTAGCTAGTTTTTCCTTTCAAAAGGACAGGCAGGATTCCGCTCGCGGTATGGAACAAACGACCATCTGGTTACAGTTAAAATCCTCATTGAAAAATATATAGAATATAATAAGCCTCTTGTACTCATATTCGTGGACTTCGAAAAGGTGTTTGATTCTGCAAATGAGCAGAGACTTTTGGAAGCGCTTGTTGAGTGTCGTATTGATTATCGATATTCCAATGTAATTAAATACTTATATGAAAATGCAACCGCTCATGTTATAACACAAACTAATTAATCCACTAGCAAATATCGAATCGAAAGAGGAGTGCGGCAGGGTAATACGCCCTTACTCAAGCTTTTTGTAACACTCTTAGAAACTATTCTAAAATCAATAAATTGAGAAAGAATGAGACTTTACATTGACGGTGAAAAGTTAAATCATCTCTGCTTCGCAGACAACATTGTCATAATAACAGACAAAATACAAGAAGCACAAACTATGCTACGCATGCTTCAGGAAGCTTCGGGTAAGGTTGATCTAAAAATCAATCTATCCAAGACCCAGTTTATGACAAATCTTGTATTAAGCGTCACTATAAAATTGAATAACGTAGGGATAGAGTAAGTGCATCAATATAAATACCTGGGATATGAAATCAGCATAGGACGAGATAACCAAGCACATGAAATTCAGCGGCGAATTGGTCTCTCCTGGGCTGCATATGGCAAACTGGCCTACGCATTCAAATATAACCTTCCTATGTGTTTAAAAAGAAAAGTATTTGAGAGATGCTTACTCCCCGTTCTTACGTATGGAAACGATACATCAATAAGATATGTGTTATGCAACGAAAGATGGAGAGGTTAATGTTAAGCATTACTCTTAAAGATCACATCCCAAATCACATTATCAGGAAGAGAACGGGGATACAAGACGCGGTCAAATTCATTCTACATCTTAAATGGAACTGGGCTGGGCATGTTGCTAGGTTTAAGGATGGGCGATGGACAAAGAGAATCATAGAGTGGGGATCAAGATCCGAAGCCTATCGGAGTAGAGATAGACCACCAAGTCGGTGGACTGATGTTTTGAACAGAGTGGCTGGAAATTGGATACAAGCGGTCCAGAACAGAAAAAAGTGGCAAGACTTGAGGGAGGCTTTCGTTCAGCAGTGGACAGTATCAGCTGATAATGATGATACTGTTATTTGACTATTTTTTTTATTCATTTTCAGAGTACTTTTGTTGTTTTATTCGTCTTTTTATTAACATCTTTCTGCCTAACTATACGTATATGAGCATTTACCTTCTTCTCATCTCCTGGGTATAGAAAATAAAAAACACAGAAGCACTGGAAAGAATGAACAAAAAGAAGGAATTATTAACATCCATAAAAATAAGAAAAACTCAATACTTCGGACACATAATGAGGGGCCCAAAGTACGAATTGCTACGTCTAATTACACAGGCAAACAAAAAAAATATTTGTAAAAACTTTTTAAACCAATACATCAAAGTGTTATGTACTTTTGGGTGCTGAAACCTTATCTGGTATCACTTTTTTTGCGTCATCCACAGTTCTCTTACAATATGACATCGATTCAATTTCAAAATAGGAAAAATTTGATACATAAAAAATAAAAACTTAAACCATACTTTTATTTGATTAGGCTACAATTTTTACTCACGATAACATATTTTACTTTAATGCGAATATTTTAGGTGCTTATTTTTTGTATTTCCTTTCCCTTTTCTCTATGAAGTTTCTTGTATAGCTTTTTCTCCGATGTGATGCATTTTGTTGTTCTCTATGAAGTGACCAACAGTAATCACCCATCATATTGATATTCGACCGTCCCTGGTACCGTTTCTCCACCTTTATGTCCTGATGGAACCGTTCCTCCTGCTCTTCACTCACATCGCCTAAGTTTTTAGGAAAAAAGTCAAGATGGTTTTGCAAGAAGTTGACTTTAGGGCTCATCAGACAACCCAGATTTCTGAACTTATCTATCATATTAGATATATAAGTTCATAGTTAGGGTCTTTCACATTGCCCAAAAACTTAGTCACAACTTCTTTAAATGATATCCAAGGCTCTTTTTCCTTTGTAATCATCCTTGCTTCAAAGTTGGAATCGGACATAATTTTACGAATATCAGGCCCAGCGAAAACCCCTTCTTTCCGTTTGGCTTCTGATAAATGAGGAAATCTTTTACACAAATATTTAAAACATTCACCATCTTTAGGCAAGGCTTTCACAAATTGTTTAATTAAGCCTAACTTGATGTGTAGTGGTGGTAGAAGAGTCTTTTTTGGGTCTATTAAAGTTTTATGGAAAATGTTCTTATCGCCAGGTGTTAAAGTTTTTCTTACGGGCCATTGTTTTTTGGACCAATATTGATCCCTTGCTCTGCGGTCCCACTCACATATAAAACATGGAAACTTTGTAAATCTCTTTTGCTGACCAAGGATCATGGAGACAACTTTTATCTCCACATAGCATCTAATCGTGAGCTGGATAATTAATTTTCTGTAAAGGCAGTGAAGCATAAGTATTTCCGTTGTGTAACAGAACAGCTTTTAAATTAGTTTTTGATGAGCCTATAAAAAGCCTCCAATCTTACTTCTTGTACTCAATGCCAAATTCGTTCATTAGACTACCAATATCATGGTACTAAACCAAATTCTCTTCCTGTTTGAAAAACTGAGCAAACTGTTGATCTGTTGCTCTATAACGGTAAATAGATGTTTCAGATTCCAATAAACGTTTTTCTTTTAGCCTAGAACCAAGCAATTCTGCTTTTTCCTTAGTTAAACCCAAATCTCTCACTAAATCATTTAACTCAACTTGTGTAAACAACTGTGGTTTTAAATTTTCTAGAGAATATTGAAACTCATCAACATCCGGTCGACTTTCATTAAATTCGGGACTGGACTGTAACACGTCATCAATAGACTGAGGTGGCTCAGGGACAGGAAGTCCCGGTCCATATCCTACCGGTCGATTAGCTGAAGTAAAGTTAGGATAGACAATTACTTTTTTACTTTTGGAGTTATATCCAGAAACATCAACGCTGCAAAAATAGCAATCATTTGAATGATTTTCTTGCTCTCTCCATACCATGGGTACTGCAAATTTAAAAGCTTTCTTTTCTTTCTTATACCATTTCCTAAGATCCTCAACACAAACATAACATTCTTTGTGAGGAATCCAACATTTTTCTCGATTACCGATTTCTACACCAAAATATGCAAAGTATACTTTTTTTACAAAGTCAGTAATGTTTCTTTGATGTTTTTTAACTACAAACTCACCACATATATAACAAAAAGTGTTGGGAGAGTTTTTACAACCACGATTAGCCATACTTTGAGTGTGAATTAAAGCACATGGGTTAAATACTGCAATGCGAGGTTATATTAACTGGAAGAAAACAAACAGTTGTGACATTTATCGGAACTGGCAACCGAATAAAATTTGATTTTACTGCCATCCTTATAAAATTCTGATTTTATTGCCAACCTAATAATATTCGAATGATAAAAAATAAACTTTTCACATTTTGAATATTAAAATGTGAAAAATTGGTGGGTGATTCGACTTTTTTATTATTATTTTCGAACTCAGTACACCAAAAAACATAGGAATCAGGTCAAATTATAAAAAGAGTTTTTTCATCGTTGGCCTGTCTTATTGAAGGTAAAATAAAGGGCAAATGATTGATCGGAAAACGACAGAATTTTTGGCTGAAGGATATAAGAAGATGGTTTGGATGTGCTGCGATTGATATTTTCCGAAAAGCAATTTTTAAAGTTCGTTTAGCTATATGGATCGCCAATCTTCGTGAGGAGACGGCGTCGTAAGAAGTATTTACCAAAGTATTTACATATAAATTTATACAATAAAATTTTACTTTGTATTTGAGCTAACAGCGTTTTGCCTTCCAATGGAGACGCGACAGTCCAATATCGTGTACCGGTGAGTTGTCGGTCGCCGGCCCACTGCGACCATTTTCTGTAACGAGACGATAGGAATCGTCGTCGATCATTAAGTTCAGGTCGGGTGGATCTGCGACATCTGCGTAAGCACCGAGTGTTTAAAACAGTGACTAATCGCTGCTTTGCGAAGATTTGGGTCGCAGGTATTACCTGTGAGTATCTAAGTCACAGGTAAAAGTCAGAGATACGATAATATCGCTTATCACTATAACGTACCCTTTACATCTGCAAATACTATATATAATACAAAGACATAAAAAGAATTTCTTCCTAGGTAATTTTTTAGTTAATTTAAAAATTAGGGAAATTTTTACATCGCGAGAATATAGTTAGAGGCAGATATTATGGCTTCCCGGTAGAAAGCTGATTTGCATTTTATTTTCTACTCTCAAAAAAATTGATAAACGCAATCTTTGTTCTATATAATCTATATATTAATTAATGAAATAATTAAACTGTGTATGAATTAACTGTTTGTGTATATTCTAGTCATTTTAGTACACTTGGCATTGTGAAAACGCATTATTTTCTTTTTAATAAAACTTTTCATTTTCAGAAAATAAAATTATAATTTAAGTTGACTTTTTGGGACTAAGCTTTTTTTAGTGTTGTAAAATTCAATGATTTTTGCACATAACTTACAGATTCATCTATTTTAGCTACAACAGCAACTGCTAAAAGCACTAACACAATGCAACTGTACACTTGACACATCTTAATTTTTTTAGTGAGAAATCAACATTGCATGTATTTATATATACTTTGCCTTTAAAAAAGTACGTAATTAAATCAATTCTCCGTGTCAGATAATTAAACCTTGCATAATGGTAATCACTGCTGATGAGATATCTATTCACACTTTTGAACTTGTATTGTCTTATTTGAAGGTATAATTGGGTATAGAGTTTTTATTTACAACTGCAAGAATATTTTGTAATATACTGATATATATATATATATATATATATATATATATATATATATATATATATATATATATATATATATTCATATATACATATATACATATATATATATATATATATATATATATATATATATATATATATATATATATATATATATATATATGATTGAAGAGTTTTTGCTCTGACACATAGATGTCGCCCTTTTTAAAAAATCCATATGATTCCAACGTTCAAACGATACGTGTCAAAATTTCATGACATTTCGACGATTAGTTTACAAGTTACGTACGTGAGTCTACTTTTGATATTTTTAAAACAGTGGAAAAAATCGAATTTCGTGTGTTGATTAACGCTGTGTTTTGATGGAAAAAATACCGTTCAAGCAAAGTAATGGCTTGATATTACGGGGACTCTGCTTCTGGAAAATCACTCATCATTTACTGGTATCCTGAATTTTAACGCGGTCGTACAGACAGAAATGATGCTGAACGCTCTGGACGCCCAAATGAGGTGGTTACACCGGAAAACATCAACAAAATCCATGAAATTGTTTTGGATGTAAAGTAAAATTGCTTGAGATAGCTGACACCCTAAAGATATCAAAAAAACGTGTTGGTCATATTTTATATGAACACTTGGGCATGAGAAAGCTCTGTTCGAAATGGGTACCGCGTTTGCCCATAGTGGACCAAAAACAACTATGATTCTGAGCGCCGCGCTGTTTGGACCTGTTTAAGCGCAATAAAAAGGATTTTTTTATGCGATATGTGACAATGAATGAAACAGGGATCCACCACTACAGACCGGAATCAAATTTGTAGTCAGCTGCGTGGACAGCAGTCGGTGAAATCCGCCCGAATTGACCAAAGGCATAACAGTCTGCTGGGAAGGTTTTGGCCTCTGTATTTTGGGATGCGCATGGAATAATTTTCATCGACTATGCTGAGAAGGGAAAAACCATCGATAGCAAATATTAAATGAAGTTATTGGCGCGTTTGAAGGTAGAAATCGCAAAGAAATGGGCCCAAATGAACAAGAAAAAAATGGTGGCAAAATTGCATGAATTGCTTCCTCATCCACCGTATTCTCCAGATTTGGCCCCTAGCAACTATTGTCTATTCGCAGAGCTCAAAGAAATGCTCGCAGGAACGAGATTTGGCTCCAGTGAAGAGGTTATCGCCGAAACTGAGGCCTATTTTGAAGACAAAGACAAATCTTT
This sequence comes from Pachyrhynchus sulphureomaculatus, assembly GCA_019049505.1. Taxonomy (NCBI): domain Eukaryota; kingdom Metazoa; phylum Arthropoda; class Insecta; order Coleoptera; family Curculionidae; genus Pachyrhynchus; species Pachyrhynchus sulphureomaculatus. Next base: position 196,662,026 of record CM032446.1, read on the forward strand.
CAACAAGATGAACAAAGTCGAATTTTGCAAAAAAAATGTGTTTTAAGTAGCTAGCCCAAAAATTTTTTAGCCTACATAATATGTATAAGAAATGGACTAATATTAAATATTGAAAAAACGGTCTATATGAATATATTCAATACAAAAGCTCTAGAGGCGGAGTTTGTTGATTCCCTTGGGGTAAATTTTGTGGTGACGGTTAAGTTCTTGGGCACTCTTGTGATTGCTCAGCTTTCTCTTAGGGATCATATAGACCATGTATGCTCAAAATTAAATTCAGCGTCCTTTGTAATTTTGAGCTTAAAAAGTACCCTCAATAGTGAGGGACTCTTGGCTGTGTATTATACTTTGGCTTTCAGCTATCTGTGTAATAATGTTGTGTCCTGGGGTCTTGCTGGTGAAAAATGTAAGCGTGTTTTTGTGAGCTGGAAGAAAATAATTCGCCTAATTTTTAATATGGAGTTTCGTGAAAGATGTAGAAATATATTCATAAATAACCTAATCCTAATCTATCCATCTCTTGCGCTGTTTAACTTTTGTAAACAAAAATTAGACACTTTTTTGAGGTGCTGGGATCAACAAATACGTATAACACAAGGGGTAACAGTTTACTGGTTATACTCAGTCACAAATTTCTTTGAAAATTCTCCCCTCTACAGTCGCGTCTGCACCTACAGTGGATTGCCTGTAGAACTGCGAGCTATGCATGTCACGAGATTTGTTTCTGGAGTCAAGTCTCTTTTACTGGATAATGCTTCTACTCAGTAAGTGATTTTTACAAGAGCTGATGTATTTCTATATCTATTTATTCGTTTTGTTCTTAAATTGTTTACGTGTGCTCGTTTAATTTAACTTTGACTTCTGTACATTCCTTTGTATGTATTTATGTATGTATTTCTGTGCACGTATACACTGTGCTGTTGTTTATTTTTACTTTATTTTCATCTCATTTTATTTTATTTAATTTATCTGTCAAGACGAACCAACGTACTCTGTTGTATTTTGAAGGTTATATATGTGTTATTATTATTACATATACATATATATATGTATATATATATATATATATATATATATATATATATATATATATATATATATATATATATACATATATATATATATATATATATATATATATATATATATATATATATATATATATATATATATATATATATATACACGTTAATTCTATTTAGTTTTTGCTTGGGCAGTAATTTTATTATTATATTCAGTAATTTATAATAAATAAATTTAGTACAGAAATCACAATAGCAGCAGACAAGTGCTTGTTTCGTGCTCTTAGTACTCATGAGTACTACTTAGCGTTTGCGCTATTTTTTACATAAATTTCAGAAATAAGTTTTTAAAAATAGACAAAAAATTCTTTTTAATAATTACATAATGATGTTATTGCTGCTGGTTGTATTCAAAAATTGAAATATTTAAGTTAAGAAAGGAATCGTCATAAACTATGATCTCTCTCTCGAAGTGTCATATCCGATACGGACATAGAATACCCTCTCGCCTTTGTCCGTGGTTCATGCTTTTTATTTCCACAGACAAATGGGACATCCAGTTTAATGACAATTGCAAACAGCCAAAGTGTGAACGCATTACTAGGCATGATACTACTGGTGGTTTTCCATTTTCTTCCCTTAATTTTATTATTATTTTTTTGTTTTATTTTATTTCCCGAGTCGAGAATCGAACTCGGATCGCCAATATAGAAGACAGACACGTTAATCCCTACGCTATGTCGCTTCTATAAACTAATATAGTTTAAATTAATTTTATTATTTTTCGAGCGAGTTTTTATAGGAATTCGTTCTCGAGTTCTACTCTGACGAGTGCAATCGAAGAGTTCCCACACTAATGCTATATAGTAAGATAGTATCGATTTGCGCCGATTGGTGGCGGGAAGTATATTTTTTACAATGTTTCGTTTCAACTTACTATCTGGTTCATTTTATTCTGTATACACTTTTACATAAAGGCCAAGTTGTCTTTCTACGATTTTGACAAAGAAAACGAAAAAAAATGAGCGCGCTTGTGTGAATTTTATTTTAAGTTCAGGAAAAATGATATTGAAGCGTATGAAATAATTCTGAAAGTATTTGGGAATGAAGTCCTGAACCTATTAAAAATTTTCGAGTGATTTTTTTAATTTAAAACTGGCCAAACTTTGGTGACGGAACATCTTCAGCGTTGCCAAAATTTAACACATCGTTGGGCTAACGTTAAACAATTCTGAGTACTTTTTATTTAGTAGAAAACAGTCAAAGCTTTGGAGCTAGAAGAGTTTCTTACTACATCACGAAAATACACCGGCCGGCCGCGGCCCACAGTTTTTGTCAAATAATTCCATGACTGTCATCCCTATTAACTTTATTCGCCTGATTTGGGACGGTGCATCTCGGACCGTTTCCCCCTATGAATATGAAGTTAAAAATCGTCGCTTCGAGACTATACTACAGATACAGCGCGAATTGCAGGTTGCGTTGGAGTAAGAGAGACTCGATCTTCCAAATAGTAGTCAACCAATGGAAAAAAATGGTGGGATTAGTGCACTTGGTTGTAGGAGGTCTACTTTGACAGTGAGGATAGTAACGAAGCGTAAAAATAATGGTATTACGTGTAAGAGGTTGCGTTGCGCTAGTCTTGTCGATTATTCATACCTTTTTCTATTAGCCACGCTTGTAACTTACATATAGAAATGTTACGCGAGTATGAACTGGTCTTGATCTTTAAACGTCGAAGGTTGGGTGGTTTATATTAAAATTATCTTTATTATTATTTTCAGCGTTCTGATGTAGGGATATTAGATCAAGAGGCGACCCGAAATTTTGACCTGTCGACTAACCATCTGCATAGTTGTTTGTTCTGGATAAAATAAGAGGGAACCTGCAAAACCCAGAGGCCGTCAATACCGGAAGACCGAGCCTAACCAGCTTTTTTGCAGCCAAAAATGGCCGTTTTTTGGGTTCTTAAAGAAATAAAACTATAAAAAATCTCATAAAAATGTTTTGTGGTCTAGAGACTTCTGAAATGTGAAGAAATGCAAAATCTCGAAAGGTTTTTCACAAATTTTCCTTTAACGAGTGAATTTAAAGAAAGTTCAGCAGAGAAAAGCTTCAAAATTATGTATAACATAATATATGTATACGAAGCAACTAACATTATATTATATACTATTATTCTATTCGAGTCGTGATCAGTTCCGCATGTGCGAATTTTACTTAGGTATAGGTAAAATCGGTTTATATTGTGGATATTGCCGTTTTTTCCGGATTTTTCTACGTACTAGTTGAAAAATTCGCTTTAAAATCTTCTTAAACGTTACTATAAGTCCATTGAATTCAAATTAATACAAAAAAATCAAGAGTAGTAACTACTTAACATAATTTCCAAAACAAATTGTTTAAAAACCAAAACACATTGTTTTACGTCATTATATTATGCGCTTGCACTTATAGACAAACGAATTATAGTGGGACGTACTGACTACAATAAAACAACATCATTATAAATAATAACTTTTTATTAGAATTTAAAAGTCAAACACAATAAATAAAGGAAATCTCATTAAAACTAAATTTACATAGCATTTTAAAGAAATAATTTTCGACAGGATATGTGTTTTAAAAGCTGAATAAATTTGTTTTTTTCCTAGTAATCAATAACACATTTATTAGATATACATCTCTATTAAATGCATTTTATTACTTAAAGATTGCGAAAAAACTCTACACCTAATTATGAGTTTTAATTCAATTCAACCGGACAAAAAGAAGGAAAATAATTATTCTCGGGGTTGAATCATATCATGAAGTAGTTTACAGACTAGGAATCTTGATGATGATCATGAACTATATCTATATATATATATATATATATATATATATATGTATATATATATATATATATATATATATATATATATATATATATATATATATATATATATATATATATATACATATCAATCTAGTATTTTCTGTTTTATGTTGAACTTCTGGATTAGAAAACTTAAAAACAAGTAGCTGTCCAGTTCTCCCTCGGAAACAAATTTCATGGAAACCGACGTTCCATTTTTCTAAATTATACAGTGTGTAGTAGTAAGTAGAAAAACCAGATGTAGCCCACTAATTGAACAAGGTTCCATGCAATTTGTTTCTTCTGTATGTTGTCCCCCTTGATGTTTATATTTGTTTCTATTTCAAAGATTATTAAATATAGAAAGCTGAAACACTATTTATTACGGCTCAAAACATTTAGCAATCTTCTTATTATGTTATAATTAGGTAGAAGATTTCAATTAAGATTTAAATTAATAAATAGTTTAAAAGATTACATTGCATGAAACCACTCTAACTCGAATTCGATAAATTTGCCTTTCGCTCGTCATGTTGTTACCTATTACCTTATAAGTAAGAGCTGTCATTTCTCACTGGGCAAAGAATTTAAAAATTTAACAATTCTTAAGTACATAATTGCTAAAATAATATATTTTTAATATTACTTGTTCGATCATTTACATAATTTAAACTTAAACAATATATATTTAAACTAGGTATTACTATATTTTGGTTTCAAAAAACGATTCTAACTTTCAGTCTAATCTTTTTTAAATCTTAATCGTATTTTGAAAGCAGCGATTATGGAACAATTGGACATCAATATTAAAAACGGCTTTATTATTGTAACAAACTTCAAAATAACACGTATTTCATATCATTTTCCTTGACATAGTAATGTCCGATTGCTAACTTATCACTACTACAATTTGTTGATTTTTAGGCAAGATTTTGATTTTAATATTTAAATCACTTGAATCGAGGAAATTTGTTACCTGCGGTAATAACTCGGTTTTAATAAAAAGTATAATTATTTCAACAACTTTTGTTGATTGCAAAAGTTGAAGTGGACGTCCTCTAGTTCTAAAGAAAATACATGGTTACATAACAACATTTTTCTTGTATATTAATTCAAACTGTTCAATCAATTCCACAGTACTTTTAGTCTTTATAATAGTTACTCTTTATCACATATCACCCGCACATGTGTAAGTTCCATTCTCACTTTATGTACAACTTTTATTTTCTATTTTCTTTCTAATATCATCAGCTGTTAAATTATTCACTGTCCCTTTTTTCCTTAGATTTTACACAACGTCCTTTATAACATATCTCGGTTTCATGAGAAACTTCAGTAGAAGTAGACGTTTTAACAGCCCTCATCTCCCATGGTTCTACTTCGTATGGTTTTGTTGACGATTTTACTTTCGGCGTTGTTGTTGGTGGTGTCGTCGTAGTTGTTGTATTCGATTTATCACTGTTGTCTTCCTTTTTATTCTCGTCATCATTTACAACAGCGTTATCCGCTTTTTCTACAGATGCAGTACTTGATTCCTCAGTTATTTCGTCAGGGAAAACTGGATTCACCGTTGTGGTAACAGCTTTGTCCTCTTCCTTAATATCGCTAGGTGTGGTAGTTTCATTTTTCTTTTCCTCCTGTTTATTGAACATGCCAAACATTTCATAAATTGTATCAAAAATATTTTCTTGAGTTTTAAATGTTGATGGAGTGGTAGTCAGTAGGTGATACGCTTCCCTGTCATTTGTATTTTCAATGTTCGTTGGGTCATTTTCAGTCACTACAGTAACAACTTCATCTACATCTTTTGGTGAAACAATTTCTGGATGTTTGTAATGACTTTCTTTAAAGGAGTTAATTTCTTCTCCAAAACTGTTAGGATCTACACTTCCTTTGTCATTGTGAACTTTACCAGAAATAAATTGATCTTGGCTAGATTTACCTCTTGTGTAGTGGTCAGCTGTTTGAATAGAATCGAAGAGATTTAAGACGCTTTGGTAGTTCTGTGATTCAGAAACTTCTAAAGGATCTAAGGGACGTTGCCTGACAAGTTTCCAACTTCCTCTTCTTCTACTCTTTTTCGGAGTTGTTGGAGTTTCAGAAGGCTGTAATGTTGTTAAACTTTCTTCTGTTGGTAAGGTTTTAATTTTTTCCAAATTAGCCATTATAATTTCTGCTTCGGCGTCTGAAAACTGCTCATCACTACTTTGGGTGGTTTGCACGACTGGTAGTGCTTGGGGTTCATCTGTACTGGTTGTATCTTCTTGTCGCTCTTCGGATGTTGTAGATGCAGTCTTATCTTCAACGGGCAACCCGTTAGAGTCAGACCATCCAACAGTCTTATCTTCAACCGACAGTCCATTGGGATCAGCCCATCCATCAGTTTTAGCTGCAAATTTGGGTCTGTAGATTGACGAGTCTGGAGACTGATCATCAAGATCATCTTCCATAGGATCAACAGTTATTTTAAAGGCTACAGGAGCCGGCGTAGGAGAAGAAACATCTATTTTTTGCAAAAAATTTACCGGATAATTTTGGTTGGCTATATCTTCATCGTCACTTTCTCTCTTTTGATAATCTTGTGCTCTATAGTGTGTAGAGCCTCTCGTTCGGCCTCTATTAGTAGTTGCCTTTCTCGTTACTTGTTCAGCAATTTTTGAACTGTTTACGTCATTATCTGACTGCCTGTAGGTATTAGTAGTCTTTCGAGCGGGTGCCCTGGTTCTAGATCTGAGTCTTGGTCTAGGAGTTTCAGCAATTTCTGGTTCTTCAGATGACTGAAGTTGACTTTTACGGGGATTGTACTTAGGTCTAATTTCACCAACAAATTGTACATTTGGTTCTTCATTTCTCAAAATTGTTTGCACTGGTTTTTGTGCTTGTATGTTTCTTTGACTAGAGGCTGGTTGTCTAATAAATCCATAGAATTCTTGTTCTTCAACTTCGGGAGAAGTAGTTCTTACAGGAGAACTGGTAGAAATTCTTGTTACAGGTCGCGATGTTGTTTTTGTTGTGGTGACAAATCTGGATCGACCTCTTGTTCGTCCTCTAGCTTTTGTAGTAGTTGGAGCCCTTGTGGTTGTTATCGACGGTTTGTTGTTATTAAGAACTCCACCAGATCTGAAGTTATTGACGTTATTATACTTTACATATTGTTCCTCTTCAGTTGGCTTTGTAATAACATCGAAGTTTCGAGTATTTTCCTCTGATACTAAGTGAGACACTTTAACATCCACTACTGGAGTAGGCTGTAGTCTAGTATTTTCATAGTCTAAAATCAGCTGTTGCCTTTCAGTCGTTGGTTGTGCTGGTAAGTTATTTACTTGATATTCTCTTATGTCTGTTTCTTGATTCAGTTTGGGATTAATTGTTATAATTTGTTGCTCATCAATGGCATGTTCAAACTGCATATAAGACTGTGGAGGTTCACGATTATTGACTACCTGGAAACCTCCTTCAAATGCGGGTTCCTTAAATGCTCGAATATCATTTTCAGTTGTTGATATTCTATCAGATATTTCAGGTTGAAGTGGACGACTTTTACTTCTAAAGTTTTGTCTAGAGTTCGAGCTACTTCTTTCATTATCTTCTCTAGGTGCATATTCAGTACTTGATATTATTCTTTCAGTGGACGTTCTAGAAACAGGTTTCCTTCTGCCAGCTGCTCTTCTTGGAGCAGCAGTGGAAGTAGTTGTTAATCTTGCGCGTCCTCTGCCTCTAGGTCTACTAGTCCGAGTAGTAGTTGTAGGTTCTGCCTCTGTACTTGATGGGATTTCTACAATAGCCTCAGTTGATGATACTATATGTTGGCTCGTAGAATGTAAGGGAAACTGTTGCTTTGGTGATGGGGCCAATAAATCTGGTACCAGTAAAGATCTAACTGCTTGATCCTGCAAACTTAGATAAGTTTGATCAAAGTTTGGTTGGAACAAATTTTCAATGAAGGCAGTCGGATCATTAATGGTTTGTGGTTTTGGTTTTTGCTCCTCTAAAACTTGATCGGCAATTTCAGATGTTGGAGATTGATAGGCTTGGGAGTCAAAAGATTGTTTAACTACAGGTTTAATATTAACGTTACTTTCATATTCTTGATATTTTGTTCGTTCTCTGGGTCGGTGTTGATTAGGTTCTCTATTTTCATAATTTGTTACCTCTTGACTAAATCTATGACTGGGTGTTACTTTGGCTTCTTCTAGTAGTGGTCTTTCCGTTTTTGAGATTTCGGTGTTTATATTTTCATCATTTTGTACATCCTCATAAAATAATTTTGTATTATCTTGAGAATTTCTTGAGCTATCATAGTCAAATTGTGTACTTTCATAGGTTTGTGGTTGCCCCAAACTGTAAACCGAGGCAGGAATATTTTCAATTTCCGTATTTTTTTGATAGTACTGAGTTGGCTTCTGAACATTTTGAGGTTTAATTGCTTCTAACGAAGCTTGTGAAATTTCTAGATTACTATCTTGTGGCTGTGTACTATCTGATTTAGGTTTGCTACGAGTATTTTGAAGCTGTGGTTGTGGACGAATTTGAGGCAACTCTCTTTCAACTCCTTCCTCAAGTTGCGTCTGAGACGGAGTGTTTTCCAAAGCAGATTGGGATCGAGTATTTTCAAAATGTTCAGCTTGTGGTGTTTGGGAACGAACGTTTTCATAGTTTTGTTGTGGACGTCTATCTTCCAAACCTTCCACTTGCAAGTTACTGTTTTCATAATCAAGTTGAGACCGTTTATTTTCGGGTAAATATGGGTTACCTACAAATGGAGTAGTACTAGACCTTCTAGGTGCCTCTGTTTCAGATTCAGCGGAAAATCTTTCATAACTTTCAGTAGGTAAACCTCTAGTAGGCTGTCTGGCTACAAATTCTTCCAAAACAGTGTATCTATCATTTTGTTCTGGTGGAGAAGTAGTAGTTGTTGTGGTAACAGTTCTGGAAGAACTACCTCTTCCCCTACTTCGCACTCGGCCTCTAGAAACTGGTTTTTCAGTGGAAGGATCATTGTCATATGTATGTCTACCTCGTGATAGTGTAGCCCGTGTAGTTGATACAGTTTGACTGTCTTCGTAATTGCGACTGCTTTGAGGTCTCCTTGTAGTAGAATGTTTCACTTTTTTGTTTCCTTGATCAAATTGATTGTTAATTTGATGCAATTCAAACTCATTTATAGCCAACTCAAGAGGATTTATATTTGGTAACTGAGAATTTTCTTGAGAATTTTCCTTAGGCCCTAATGCAGCAGAACTTTGTTTCGTATTTTGCGGTGAAGGGGTTAATCTAGTTTTTTCTTGGAGCTCTGGTCTATAGATATCTAAGGTGGGAACATTATCGCGGTAAGTTTGAGTTTGTTGAGGGTCTTGTTGTACATAATATACATCAGGTTGAGGAGGTGAGAATTGTGCTTCAAAAATATCTTTTATTGGTGAAATCAGTGGAGACTCGGTAACTTGAGGAATAGGTGTGCTTTGATATCTAATTCGGCCATGATTAGAGATTCCATAATTGTCTAAATAGTTTTGTACTGGTCTAGAAGGTGTTGGTGGATCAAGAGGACTGTAGCCCACAGAACGAAGTGTAAAGGGGTTAAGTTGATTTTGATCCAGTAAAATAGTTTCCGGTGTAGTTGAAGTAGTAACTGGAGTTGATATAACTACAGAACCAACGTGTGGAGAGGGAAGAGCTATTTTGGAATAACCTGGTGGGGTATTATAATTTACTGGGGCAACAAAGAATGGTAGTTGATCAATTTTCCGTTCAATTCTGTTACCATTAATATTATTTAAATATGGCAAGGGAAATTTGGTATATCCGTAAGGAGAATCTAAGTTAGATGGCCCAACAAATATTTTTGGAGAGTCAGGAGTTACAGTATCTTGGACAGAGATGGTTTTGGCGCCCCTAAGACTATTCAAAACATCTGAAACTTCTGCTTTTTTATCGGATTCCATAAATACAGCCAGGGGTGGTTGATGAGGTTTACGGAGAGGTTTTGGGGTTGTAGCGAATTGGTTTAAAGGATTAATGTCATCTTGAAGTTGTCGCTGCAACTTGGAAGCTTGCAGAGCTCGTTGGATAAAGTCTTGTTCAATATTTTGCAATCTTTCTTGTTTATTTTCTGGAGATGTCTGGGGAGCAGTTAGTTTTTCTTGTCTTGAATTATCAACTTGCTGGTAGATAAGTTCTGGACGTTGTTGTAAATGAGGAGGATTATAAACTAGCTGTTCTTGCCGCGGCTGTTCCAAAGGTTTAAAATTAGGAATTTGACTTGCCTGTGGGATTGCGTTAAGTGGAATGGTTTCTTTTTTCGGAGTATCAGCTTGTTGGTAGATATTTCTTCCGTCTTGGGCAGCTGGTGGGTTGCCTTTAAGATTTTCTATTGGAACATATACTAGTTGTACAGTTTCCTGTTCTATGGCTGGTTGTAATGGAACAACAGGCTTAGTTGCAGTGGGAAGGCTTTGCTGTGGTACCTTTAATGCTATATTTTGTTTTATCATTTGACTGTTGTTGCCAATAGCCTGATAAAATTCATTATTTAGTACTGCTGGATTTAAAGATTGGTAAAAACTTGCATTAAATGGTAGTTGATACTGCTCGTAAAGATTTGGAGCATTCGGAGCCGGTACTTGAGGATGTACATTTGGTACAGAAACGTAGCTGTCTACATTAGGTCTTTGGTTGGGTAGTTGCGGAACAGGGACATAGTAACTATGCTGAGTTTGTTGAGTAACTGGTTTGTCAACTTTTGAAGCAGTGGGTTGTTCAAACACATATGGGGACATACTTTGACCATTATAATAATTAACTTCAGGTTGAATTTTTGATGGAGGAGGAGGAGGTGTCTCAAACTTGTATTCGGAAGGATGATTAAGTTTTCTAGGTCTAGGATGCTCGATTTCCTTTTTAAGTGGAGGTGGCCTTAAAAACTGTTGATCTTCATGCGGTATTCGTTTTCTGTACTCATATTCTTCATCTGGAAAAAATTTTTGGGATGGCGCATCCATACTTAACACTCGATCACTAGCAGTCTTTTGTTCTGCATTTTGGGAAGTGCCATCTTTCGATGATGTTGGGGTAACAGGTATCCATTCGCTGGTGTCATATGTTCGACCACTTTGTAGTTTTACTTCGCCTATTAGTAAAAGTATACATGTGTGCTGAATAGAAGCAATGGTTTCTCCCGGGGTATCTAAAATAAAAAGAAACTATTAGAATTTGCTAATATTGAAAAACTGAAAATATATATAACATATCTACAGTTTTTATATGGTTTTGTTTAACATACATATAAACATATTCTTAAAATATATCCTGGTTATTAGCTTACGGTCGATTACACAGGCCAACAAAAAAAAATATTTGTAAATACTTTTTAAACCAATACATCTAAGTGTTATGTATTTTTGGCTGCTGAAACCGTATCTGGTATCAGTTTTTTTTGTATCACCCACAGTTCTCTTAAAATATGACATCGATTAAATTTCAAAATAGGGAAAATTTGTTACATAAAAAATAAAAACTTAAACCGTACTTTTATTTGATTAAGATACAATTTTTACTCAGGATAACATATTTCACTTTAATGCGAATATTTTAGGTGCTTATTTTTTGTATTTTCTTTCCCTTTTCTCTGTGAAGTTTCTTGTATAGCTTTTTCTCCGATGTGATGCATTTTGTTGTTCTCTGTGAAGTGACCAAAGTAATCACCCATCATGTTGATATTCCACCGTCCCTGGTACCGTTTCTCCATCTCCTTTATGTCGTGATGGAACTGTTCCCCCTGCTTTTCACTCACATCGCCTAAGTTTTTAGGAAAAAAGTCAAGATGGTTGTGCAAGAAGTGGACTTTAAGGATCATCAGACAATCCAGAGTTTTGAACTTGTCTATCATATTAGCTACGATAAGTTCATAGTAAGGGTCTTTAACATTGCCCAAAAACTTAGTCACAACTTCTTTAAATGATATCCAAGCCTCCTTTTCCTTTGTAATCCTTGCTTCAAAGTTGGAATCGAACATCATTTTGCGAAAATCAGGCCCAACGAAACCCCATTCTTTCAGTTTGGCTTCTGATAAATGAGGAAATCTTTTACACAAATATTTAAAACATTCACCATCTTTAGGCAAGACTTTCACAAATTGTTCCATTAAGCCTAACTTGATGTGTGGTGGTAGAAGAATCTTTTTTGGGTCTGCTAAAGTTTTATGCAAAATGTTCTTCTCGTCAGGTGTTAAAGTTTTGCTTACGGGCCATTGTTTTTTGGACCAATGTTGATCCCTTGCTCTGCTGTCCCAATCACATATAAAACATGGAAACTTTGTAAATCCCTTTTGTTGACCAAGGATTATGGAGACAACTTTTAAATCTCCACATAGCATCCAATCTTGAGCTGGATACTTAATTTGCTGTAAAATCATGTTAAGATTTTCCTTCATATGGACTGAATGAGCAACATGCAGTGAAGCATAAGTATTTCCGTTGTGTAAGAGAACACCTTTGAAACTAGATGTTAATGAGTCTATAAAAAGCCTCCAATCTTCCTTTTTGTACTCAATGCCAAATTCGTTCATTAGACTACCAATATCATGGCAGTAAACCAAATCCTCTTCCTGCTTGAAAAACTAAGCTAACTGTTGATCTGTTGTTCTATAATGGCAAATAGATGTTCTAGATTCCAATAAATGTTTTTCTTTTAACCTAGAACCAAGCAATTCTGCCTCTTCCTTAGTCAAACCCAAATCTCTCACTAAATCATTTAACTCAGCTTGTGTAAACAACTGTGGTTTTAAAGTTTCTAGAGAACATTGAAACTCATCATAATCCGGTTGACTTTCATTAAATTCGGGAATGGACTGTAAAATGTCATCAATAGACTGAGGTGGCTCAGGGACAGGAAGTCCCGGTCCATGTCCTACCGGCCGATTAGTTCAAATAAGGATAGACAATTATTTTCTTATTTTTGGAGTTATATCCATAAACATCAACGCTGCAAAAATTATAATCATTTGAATGATTATCTTGCTCTCTCCATACCATGGGTACTGCAAATCTAAAAGCTTTCTTTTCTTTCTTATACCATTTCCTAAGATCCTCGACACAAACATAACATACTTTGGGAGGAGCCCAACATCTTCTTACAAAGTCCGTAATGTTTCTTTGATGTTTTTTAACTACAAATTCATCATATATAACAGAGTTTTTACAACCACGATTAACCATACTTTGAGTGTGAATTAAAGCACATGGGTTAAACACTGCAATGCGAGGTTATATTAACTGGAAGAAAACAAACAGCTGGGACATTTATCGAAACTGCCAACCTAATAACATTTGATTTTACTGCCAACCTTATAAAGTTCTGATTTTATTGCTAACCTAATAATATTCGAATGATAAAAAATAAACTTTTCACATCTTGAATATTAAAATGTGAAAAAATGGTGGGTGATACGACTTTTTTATTATTATTTTCGGACTCAGCACACCAAAAAACATAGAAATCAGGTAAAATTATTAAAAAAGTTTTTTCATCGTCTATATTAAAAATATTTTTCTATATTCTATGATAAAGAAAAATAATATGTTGTGTCAAAATTCTAACATAGCTGTTTCATTGTCTGGAAAGAAATTTTAAAGCAGAGATAGGGAGGACTTTACTCAGCCTGGCACTTTTAATAAGCGATATTTGATCTCCTAGTTATTAGCAATGCATAATGATTAATTGATGAGAATTTTGTAAAAATCAAAACAGAAATCTTTCCTGTTTAGCATCTTGGGCGATATATAATCTCCCCTTCTGAGTATTATTATCATAAATACTCTTTATCTATAACATGCGATCACCGATATATTTTAAAATAATTTTTCTCTCAATTGGTAGGAGTAACTATATGGTTATTGATTTTATAAGCACTACTCATTTACCAATCTGGCAGAAACTGACATAGAAATAAACAAAAAAAAGAACGTTACAGTTATTTAGTGCATTTACAAGCGTTTAGCAACTATTTTGTATGAGATCCGCAATTCTACATACTTAAGGGGGTATTCTAGTTTAGTTAATTTATTTCTTGCCTTCTTAAATGTAATATGGTAAATAAAAAAATAATGTATGCAGCTTTCACTTTAAGTATTATTTATGCTTATTAATTGATGTATGAGATATCCCATAGGTTCAGATTTGTTTGGCTTATTGCACGAATACTATATTCGTGAGGGACAAGGTGTGAACACAGAGCGTAATTTGGTTACTACGAAGTGTTTCACCGAAGTGAAGTATCTATGTTCTATGTGAGAACTTCACAAAGACAATTCTATCGGGCTACAAAAATGTCCCATATAATAAAATTTACATAACGTAACGATTCGATTTGAAGTAGTAGTAGTAGGATAGTCGAGGATATTAAGAAGCGATGCAACCGTGGAGGACATTTGGATGTCAGTTTGCGTAAATTTCGACCTCTCAATATGCAAAAGATTTAGTGCGTAGATATGCGGAGTTCATTACAACGCATTCTAGTTCACACTTTAAACAGATCTTTACTAATTACTCATAAATCTTTTCAAATATATTAATTTACAAAAGAGAAATTGCGAATTGGCCTCCACGCAGCCCTGATTTGACGCCGAGTCATTTTTTCTGTAGGAAAATCTCCAAGAAACGGAGGAACCACGGAACTAATGTGCCAACAGTGATCAATAATTTCATGGCTCGCTTAGAAGAGGACCGAGAACGTAACAGTTTACATTTAGATCATAATACCTTTAGAAAAAAAATTTTAGGAACGCTTATCTGTAGTAATGTTTTTTTTTCACTTAACAATTTGCTTTTTTCCTATAAATATATTAAAATTAATGTTTTTATGGGACCTCTTATATTAGTAAGTTTGACTAGAAATATTAATAATAATTGTATGAATAAATGATACTGTACAAGGTGTGCAAAAATAAATTTTAGTAGTGGCTCTTCTTTCTGCTGTTTATGTGTATAAATATCATAATTACGTGGCGAGCAAAAGTATGGGACCATTTTTTAAATCAAAAGTACAAAATACTATTCTTTAGGAATAAAAAGACTAGTCTTGTTATGTTGACAATTTCTTTATAGAATTTTTTTATTGACTATAAAAACTTTGTTTACCTTTTCTGGTAGATAAGGTTTTTAAGAAACGCGTTTTGTCCTTATCGAAAGCATTGAAATAATTTTGTCATTCTGCTTTAAGAGTACGTTATTGTTGATTCGAAGTAATTTAGTAGCATTGTTTAAGAGTGCGGTTTTTGTCAAAATGCCATAGTGCAAATATTACAGTTCAGATCTGAAACATAAAATTATTTCTCTGTATCAAAGTGGAAAGGAGCAAATTTAAATAGCAAAATCTTTAAACATACATAGGGGCACTGTCAGCAAAATTGTTAAGAAGTTCTCGAGAAGGGGCACTGTTGATCTGGCATTTAAAAGTGGCAGACCCCGAAAAACAAGTAAGAGAGTAGACAGAATTATAATTTGAAAAGCGAAAAATGATCCCAAGAAAACCTCTGTTGATATTAATAAAGAACTACGGCGGGAATATCAGGTTGTATTGGTGTCAGACATGACTATAGGAGTCGTCTGTTATCTGAAAATCTTCATGGTAGGCGTGGTGCTAAAAAGCCACTCCTTAGAAAGCGTCACAGAAAAGAGAAATTGAAATTTGCTAAGGAACATAAAGACTGGACTCAAAATCAGTGGTCTCTAGTAATCTTTAGTGACGAAAGTTGCTCAATCTCTTTGGAAGTGATTCTACTGGTTATGTAAGAAGACCAGTTGGTCTAAGATATGACCCAAAGTACCTTATGCCTACTCTTAATCATGGCGGTGGAAATATCATGGTATGGGGTTTTCAACGGTCTGGCAAAGATAAATGGCAGAATGGATGCTCAAATGTATCGTGAGATATTGGAAAATAATTTGATTCCTTATGAAGAAGATTTTACCACTGTCATGGATTTTTCAACAAGACAATGACCCAAAACACACATCTCGCTTGGCCACGAATTGGTTTTTTGAACAAAGGATTCGGGTAATGCGCTGGTCTTCAAAATCACCTGATTTAAAAACCCGATAGAGAATCTTTGGCACTATCTGGATAAATAAATTAGGAAAAGAAATATAAAAAGTGGGATGAACTTTGGATAGCATCAAAACAAGAATGGGAAAAAATATCACCCGATTTTTGTGTTAGGCTTATTGACTCTATAGGCAGAAGATGTCAAGCAGTGATTGACGCAAAAGGATATCTCACTAAATATTAAATATTTTCGACATCTTAGTCGTCTTAGTGCAATTTTTATTTTATGACAAAAATGTTTCCATACTTTTGTTTGCGCATAATTTTGTTACGTTAAAAACTAAGCACATTTCTAATAAACAATAACTGTTTTGGTCTTCAAAATGTTTGTTAGCGTGTACATGATTAATAAATAAATATTGTAATTGTAAACCGTTTAAATGTTAAGGCTAGAGATGGGAATTTAAATATTTGTATACTATTGTTCGCCACTGTATATGTCAGAGTAAAGCGTAAATATACAATACGGTGTTGTCCCAAATTTAATTATTCATTTTCTAGTTATTAGTGTTCGGTACGGAACACTTGTAAGATCAGTTTTGTGTCAGTCCGTCTGTCTGTCTATCATCCAATTTTCTCCGAAACTGTTTGACGTAGAAAGTTGAAATTTGACACTATTATAAGAATTGATGGCCCCATTAGAACCGTGTAGTTTTGAAAGTTAAATTTTGACAAATTGGTGATGGTGAAATCGAAAGTGAAAAAGAAAAAAATTACGAGGTCGTCGAGTAAGGTGTCAAATGAAAGCTTGGAAAAACGTAAGTACAAAAATATATATAATTTAATACTGGCACACACTTTTCTTTGTATTATTTTTAAAAAATTGCCAAAAATCGCTGTCTTCCCCTTATGCCGAAAAGTACTGATTAAAAAATGTTGAAAAAATTCTGGAATATTCTCCACAGGGTGTAAATTGAGCAAAAATGATCACGAGTCCATTACCTTTAATAATTTATCTGGTATATAAAAAAAACAAAAATTTCAAGGTCATCAGTTTTCAACGAAGATCGGAAAGAAACTTTGTTGAAAATTCATTTGGGGTGTGTTTTTTGAAGTCATCGATCATTTTATATCTCCGTAACAAGAATTTTTGTTTTAAAAGCAATCAACGTATGGAACACGAATTGCGCAAATCCGACTTGCACATGGCCGGTTATTTAGTTTAAAAAACTGAAAAGAAAATAATTTGACATACTTTTAGTACCTGTTAGAAGTATTTCTTTAATGTAATTGTGTAAACCATTTTGATCGGCGGGTGGACCGTCTTAAAAAACAATGGTTTGAAAAAAATGTCTTTAAAGTATTTTAAGAAAGAAGAATATGAATATTTTCTTTGTTCCTCCTTATATAAATGGTAAGAGTAATAATATTTGAAGAAATGAACTGGCCTTCAATACACAATTTTCTGAAAACACATAATCTGCTGTTGCAGTACCACTGTAACATATATCGCTTAAAGTAGGGTATTAGGTTTAAAGTTCCTTCAGTTACCTTGAAGTCCCACCAAAACGATTAAATTAAAGGGGAAATTAACAAAAATGGTCTAGTATGGAGAACATCATCCCTTTGGAATAATTTGCCCAGGGCTGTGTTTTCCACCGAGTACAATTTACAGCGATTCAAGAATCGCTTCTTCCGCACACATGTCGCTCCTGGAGCGCTTTAGGGACTTCCCTGCAGCACGTGTGCTAGACCCATAAAAAAAAATCTTTAGATTAACGTATTGTTCTTATTTTTTCTTAACCTGAGCAGTTCTTTTTTGCACCAAAATTTTTAACAATCGAAACAATAAAAAAATAGACGATACAACGAAATAGAATCTATACTAGAATACCCCCTTAATAGGTATAAATGGTTTTCTACAGTCGCTCTTATTACTTAACCTTATTTTAAGAGTAAAACAATTTTACTTTCACTGAGCTGTGTTACAGACTTGATTGAATGCAGCTTTTATACACTAAAATTGTTTTTTAACTTATCTCAAATTGCTTATTTTATACGAGGTTTTCCATATACAAGGTTATTTTTAAAATAAGTTTAGTAAAAAGAGAAGATTGATAAATGTAAAATAAGTTTTATTGTATATCGAACTACAATCCTTGGAAAATTAATTAAAATTTTCTCAAGATGACTCCACTTAAATGTGAATCCTTACGCTTCAGACACTGTTCTAAGCGAGTGCAGAAATATTGATCACTGCACGGCACATCGTTTCCGTTATCACCTCGGATTGTTACGATAAACTTTAGTTTTGATATATATTTCAAGGAAAATTCAACGGTGCCAAAGTGGAGTTAAGTAAAATCCCACTTATGTCATTTCTTTCGAAAATCAATTTATTCGGAAAAGGTTCTTGAAAATCGGGCAAAAATGTGTTTGGAGTGTGTGATGCTGTCCTATCCTGCTACAACTAGGACTATTGAATATAATCATTAAAATTTTATAAAATAATTGTGAAAAACTCCTTAATGCTCTCCACAAATTGCTCTGACTTGTAGTATGGTCCGATTATTCTACGTACTGACATTGCATCTCAAACTGTCACGCACAACAAAAGTTTAAATTTATAATTTTTATAATTCGGTAATTAGGGGTTCAAATTAACAATGATATCACTTGATTAACTAAAGCTCTAATGTTGTGTAGTACAAGACCAGAAAATCTGTTTATTTAGTAGAGATGTCAGTATTGTAACTACCGGATACAAAGTGCCCGTTACTCGTTCGGATGCGAAGTACCAGGTTGTAGACCATAAATATACGCGGTACCATGTATCTACACATTGATGGCGTCTGCGGTCTGGGGTCTGCGGTCTGCGGTTAACTAAACCAAAACTACCAATGCTATACTGGTAGCGGTAGATACCTACTCGTCTCCACGAAATATATCTCGTCTTCATCGATGTCGTTTGGTTTCGGTACATTCGGTATGAATAGTAATGATTGACAAGAATGGGTGCGTGTATACAATTTTAAATTCTACATTCATATACTCGAAATTAAACTGGATGATAAATACAAACGGAGCGCGCACAGTTAGGAATGTAAGCAAAATTTGCACGTCGTGAATGAAATATTTAATTAAATAGGTATATGAAATATAAGTTCACATTTTATCGTTTATGAATATTGAATTGAATATGAATATTTTTTTAATTAATAAATTAATTGGACACAATAATAAATACGTACAAAATAAATCAGGAATTTTAAAAATATTTATTCTCTGGCTTTAGAAACAGTTTTAAATTAAAATAAGAAGATATTTTATTAACATAATACACAAATATAATACAGAAAATTATAAAAGTACCTTCATCCTTCAAAAAAATGGAAATAAGTTAATGAATATTACAACAAAAATAAACCTTATAGCAACGGGAACTTTTACGCTATTTTTCATTTTTTAACACTCAACAAAAACTGATTACAGTTGAGAAAAATCAGTTTATGTATATGATTTGATTTGTGTCTGTTATGCCGTTCAGTAATAATCTGGCCAGCCACCGACTAGTGTATGTTAGGTAGGTATATTGGCAACTACGTGACGAGATCGGTATTTTTTACCGGGTATATCGTAACGGGTAATTTTTTAAGAAAAACTGGGTACCCTAAATACTCGAAAGTACCGATACTTGACATCACTAGTATTTAGCGAATGTAATCAGAAATTGTACGAGGTGCTTTCAAGTTTTAAGGCCTCCAAATATTTTTTTTGGGGACAGAATTAATAGAAAAATGTGTTTAATCATAAAATATACGGATGCTATTTGTAAATGTGTGACATAAATGGCAAGTGACAAACGTTATCAATGTTTGAAATGGCGACGTTCAGTGTACAAGAACAGCATGTAATCGTCCATTTCCTCTACTTGTGTGGTATAACCTCCCATCGACATTTATTGCCAATTAAAACTTCGATTTACAGCTTAAGATAACGATGGTGACCATCTTTGAGGACAAAGCAAACGACCGAAAAAGGCTGCACGTGTAATTTTTCATCAAGACAACGCTCGGGCTTATCGGGCAATCTTAACTCAGAAACTCCTTCTTAACAACAACTTTGAAGCTTTGTATCATGCTCCCTACTTACCTTACTTTGCTCCTAGCGATTCTTGGCTTTTAACAATAATAAATCCCTACAGAATCGTTCTCTGAATCCATGAAATTATGATGTTAAGGTTGTAAAAAATGTGTACCTTTATAGGGAGATTACATAAAGAAGTAACAGAAGTTTCAGTTTTCTTATATAAATATGTCAGAAAAAAATTAGGGGATTTTAGAACTTGAATTGGTTTGCAAATAAAATAATTTTTTTCTTTTGTTACCTGTCTGGGTAAATATTATTATTGTATGTGCCGAATTTGAATTAATTATTTTTAAAAATGGGAAAAAAATACTACTGTGGATCTCGGAATCTAAACATTTTCGTACAAATGTATACATGAATGTTATTAAATGGATGTTAGAAGAACCATAATTAACAGAAATGTCACTGTTATTATTAAAAAATAAGTAGACCGTTCTCCTTTTAACGAACTTATTATTATGTACCTATTATAAATGCATACTTTTAAATTGTGTAATTTTATATAATTTAACAGCATGCAATAAATTATTTTTTTTTTATATTTTTTTTTCAATTTTTACACTAAAAATTAAATTTTTATAATATTTACTTTTACTTGATAAACGTAAAATTTTATACTGACTGAAAGTTAAATATTATGGCCCCTAAGTAAATATACTGTATGTATATACATTATTGAATTTATGAATTAGACAGTTATCAACTACGTTAGCAAGCGGAATTTAGACGGGGATACAGCACTTTGGACCATCTTCAGACAATTAGATTACTAGTGGAAAAATCAAATGAATAAAAAGTCACTTTGTGAATAACAATGGTTGACTACGAAAAAGCAATTGATTCGGTAGGGATATGGGCATTCCTTAGAGCCTTAAGTAACAGTAGAGTCGATAAAAGATACACAACTCTTCTCGAATACATATATTAAAATGCCACATCACAAATAATACTTGAAGAAAAAAACAAATAAAAATCAAAATTAAAAGCGGAATTAGATAAGGCGATTCGATATCTCCAAAGCTATTGTTGAGTCCGGAAGACAGGTTCAAATCGTTAAAGTAGGTAAACAATGGAAACTAATGGACGGTGAACGATTAAATCACTTAAAGTTCGCGGATGATGTCACTCTGATTGCCTAGACAAAAGAAGAATTACAAGAAATGCTGATGGAATTAAATAACAAGTCTCCAGAAATGGGTCTAAAAATAAAACTTTATTAAAACCGAATATTTGAACAATGAAAGTGAAGATAACAGCCAGGAACTGTTAATAGAAGGTGAAAGAATAGGAAAGGTACAAATATTCATATATTTAGGACAAAAATTCGAAATACTAAAAAATAATTTAAAGGCTGACTTGGATAGAAGAGTCTCGTTAGCTTGGTCTGTGTTCGGAACGTGGGCTATAAATAAAAGTATAATATATAAACTCCAGGTAACCCAAAGAGCAATGGAGAGGAGAATGGAGAATATTAGACTCTAGGATCGTATTCCTAACATCAAGATACGAAGAAGGGCAAAAGTGACAGATGTAATACAAGCAATATATGTATTAAGGTGGAATTGAGCGGGGTATATCGCAAGGATGAACGATAGTAGATCGAGACCGCATATAGTGGAATGGAGGCCTAGAGAACATAAAAGATGCAGAGGTAGACCACAGACAAGGTGGACGGACGACATAAAAAGATTAGCGGATGCAAAAAGCAAACAATAGAGCTCATTGGAGACAACTTGGGGAGGCTTACATCCGACTATGGAGGGAATAAGCTAATGATGATGATGATGATGTATATACACGTCCCCTTAAGACTCATTGTTATAAATTTTACCTTGTAATGTCATCTGTTGGCGAATAGCAACATTAGTGATGCTGCAAATGTTACAATAACTGTTATTGTCAGAGATGAAATATAATATGATGTTTTCAAATGAGTCATTCACAAAGTGGTTAAGCAAAACTAAAGAAAGTACGCATGCAAGTTTTCGTCGATTATAAAGAGATCATCACACTGAATTTCTATTCGAAGATGAGAGAGTGATTGCTAGTTATTACCTTCAAGTTCTGAATCGCGCTTGGTTGAAAATCCTTCGAATTCGGCCTGAATACCGAGAGTAAAGTTCTTGGTTGCTTCGGGACGTCAATATCCCAGCCCACAAATCGAAGATCGTATAATATTTTTGGCTAGAGAAGATATTATAGCCCTTAATCATCCACCATATTCTCTAAATTTGGCTTCTGAAGATTTCTCCAAAAAGTCGAGTTGGCGATAAGGGGAATTTGCTACGACACCATGGACAACGTTCAATGGGAACCTATTTTGGCTTTAAATGTTTTGGAAAAGCAATAACGATTGATTTCAAAAACTTTAACATTGATTTCAGTTACATATTAATTTAGAAGATTAAAAAATTTCTGATAAGGCATGGCTTGTATTTATTCTAACAGAACCTGGACTGAGAAAACATTTTTTTTTTTTAAATCTTTAAATTGTAAAATGTAGACGATGAACAAAATATCCTTATGATGGACAATAATATACAGGACTTTCGGAAAATTGTTGAACCTTTTAAAGTCAAAATTGAGACTTTGGTCTGTGCTATACGGTGGATGTATTAAAACTTTCATTCAAGTTCTCTCAATTTTTGCCGAGTTATCAAAGATGGGTGTAGTCTTGCGTTGTCATGGTGGAAGACGATACTCTTTCTGTTGATGGGTTCCGTCCAATTTTTTTCAATTGATTACAGTAGAGTATAGAATCAATAATTTGTCCAGGCTACAGCAGCCTATGATGTACGATTCCCTCCCAATCCCACCAAACAAACAGCAGTACCTTTTTTGGCGTCAGCTTTATTCTGTTTCGACCACAATCTTTTTCGAAACTTATTATCATACGTGATTCACTTTTTATCGCCCGTGATCAACTGCTTCAGAAATGGCTCGATTTTGTTATGATTCTGTAGAGATTCGTAGATGTAAATTAGATGAAGGAAATGTTTCGGCATTAAATCGTGTGGCTCCTAAATATGGAGCTTCTTCTTGTAGCCAGTTTTCTCTAAATGGTTTAAAACTGTTTGATGATAGATTTTTAGTTTCTTGGCGATGTCGTGACTTTTTATATGCCGGTCTCGCTCAACCTTTCCCAAAATTGTATCATTCTGTCACTGGTCTACCAGTGCGAGGAGCATTATTGACATCAAAATTTCCAGAACAAAATTTGTTGCTGTTTCTTTCGATAACGTATCTTGACCATAAACAGCACAGATTTCTTCATATGCTTGCGCAGCCTATATCGAAATAAAATTTTAAAATGTAGCAAACTTTTGCAGAAATTCCACTGCTCTTTAAGCGCTCTATATTATGTCTGAATAAAAAAATTCAAACAGTTTTTATAGATGTATTACTGTCAACTATCAGCTTTCAACTGACGCCCGATGCGACTTATATTACTTGAGATATGTGACACTAAAGCTATTTAACAAGAAAAGGCTGAATACTTTTTCGACAGCCTAATATTAGCCCAGTCGTTAGAGGCAAATTTTCACGAAAAGCTGTCATGAAATGCTGACAGGCTGCATTTTGGCATAGAGGTAGTTTTTTGAACGTAGAATACGATAAAAAAGCTTGCTGCTCTAAAGTGTACGCTAAGCGTATAAAATTGAAAATAAAATGAAACATTCGGTTTTTCACAAATATCTTTAAAAATAAAAAAAAGATATCGAAAAACTAATAACATCACGTGAAAGAGCGGGAAATTTTACAAAAAATATTATATAGAATATTTTTTTTTAGTTTTACCGTAATTTCAAAAGAAAATATTTAAAATAAAATGGCTGTTTTAACCCCTTCAGTTGTAGTCGGAATCATGCTTCCAACCTCATTTATGATTAAATTAACGTTTCTCTATACAGCTAAATATTTTGAAATTGGTAAAGGGTTTCTCGGGGTGCTAATTAAGAATCCGATGACAGATTTGAAAAATTCAAAATGGCAGATCCAATATGACGGCCAGATAGTACCGAATTCATTATTCGAGTAATTTAGAATTTTTGTGTTTTCAGTAACTGTTTTCTTTGTACCTGGATATTTAAATGAAATATAAATGCTTTATACTTTAAGCTTAAACTTGTATCTTTCATTTCCCACTTTTAAATATATATATTTTTTTTATTTTAAGTTTAAGTTGTATTGATTAATAATAAGCAAAAAATACGTTTATCACGAACACCTTTTTAAGAGCAAAATTACAACTGTAACTGAAAAAAAATTGTCCGACTTTTTTTTGACCATTTCGTACTGCTTTGAACGTAAAATTACCGGCGGCGCATTACAGCAAATTTTCATATTTTAAAACTTAATTTTTAAATAACACAGATAATGTGAGTATTTTTAATTATTCTTATATTGAAACTTAAGGTGCAATAATGATATACGCAAAAGGATTTTTTTTCAATACTATATTTTATTAAATATTCGTAATTTACAGTATACCCGTTAAAATCATGCTAACAACGTTTTAAGTCTTACAAATTAAAAAGTAACAAAAATAAAAAATATATTAGTATCATCGGAAAGCTGAAAGTCTCCTGGTCATAAAGATATCTTTTAATTTTTCTATACACTCTGAAAATAAGTAATATTGATTAAGCTTCGATTGGTGTGCGTAGACTTTCAAATTAACCTGTTTGGCACGCTATCCGAATTTTTAATAAAATTCTCACGCTAATAAAAAATTATAGACTCTTCTGGAAAAAAAATTATATACTCTCTCTTCTTTTGTAAAATTTCCCGCTCTCACGTGGTGCTATTAGTTTTTTCGATATATTTTTTAAAATTTTTCTAGATATTAGTGAAGAAACGAATTTTTGATTTTATTCTGGATTTTGTGGGCTTAACATAGTGTACATTATACTTTAGCAAACTTTTTTTTCGTATTCTACGTCCAAAAACAACTTGTGTGCTAAAATGCACATTTAATGATAGCTCAAAACCCCTGGCGACTGGGCTGTATATCCAGAATAAACATACATTGCATACTAAGTCGTAGTTCCACAAAAAATAATATTCTCAATTTCATTTTAAATTTTTGTATAAAATTTTTTTACAGTAGGCAGAATAATTATCTAAATAAATGCTAGCTCTGATACAAGATGTTCAGATGAATAATAGAAATTTTAATATTCAAAAGTAAATTAAAATGAATATTTTTTTCGCTTCTGCCTGTTTGCAAGATGTTCGTGCTACACATAATAATAATTATGCACCACATCAATTATTAATTTTCTTACTAAAGTCGATATACATTTGGAAAGTACAGCCAATAAACACTATTAATTTAAAACTGTGGTTTACCGACATGTATCGATTCTTGTTGTGTTTGTAGAAAATAGTTATTTAAGTAAATAATTATTTAAATTGTGAACTTTCTGCGGTGGGATATTTAGAAATGAGAAAGTTACCTTAAAGGTATTTTTAAAAGTAGCAACAGCCACACGAAATTGTCATTGATATGAAATATATTTAGGTACCCTCATTACAAAACGATAATAGTTGTATTTGGACAAAGTCTCATATTCAGTTTGACAAAAAAACGAGTTCTTACGTTCAAGATGTTAAGTTATTGTTATTGAACGACTACTATCTGATAAATTATAATTTAATTTTATCCTATATCTCTCTAATTGAGTCTAATAAATTATCCGAATAGTTCTTGTGATCAACGAATTTTTCAAAACCAACGGAGAAATTACACTCTTTAAATTAATAAGTGACTGACCTGAATATTTTGGTTTCCCTATTCAACATCACGACAACGAGTCCGACATGTGTATTAATTTAATGGATGTTGGACTTTCAGAATAGATATAGGCCTTTCTCATGTGTTTTAATAAGTCCCTGTTGTGAGCAATTTGATTATTAAGGTCTACCAGTACTTCTTTTTTTCCTCATGGTCTCCATCGGGTCACTTTTCCACTCCAGTTATTAATATTTCTGGCTATATGGCCAGCCTAATTTTTTGAGAGAAGAAATTCTTTTTATTATGACATGGACCTTCGTTTTATTCTTTATCCAATCGTTTGGTTTGCGGTCCCTGAATGATATACTCAGCATTTTCCTTTCAATTGCTCTCTGGTGGACTTGTAATCTACTAATGACTTTTTCTTTATCAGAATCCATTCTTCGCTACCATATGTTGTTACTGGTAGAATACATTCAATATAGACTCTACTTTTAACTTTTAAAGGCAATTTAGACTGAAAGATTAGCTTCATTTTATCGTAAGCCCCCATCCCTAGCGTATCCTTTGATTGACTCCCATTTGTTTATTCATTTTTCCGATTGTAACTTCTTGTTCCCAATATACGAGTACATATGAATTTACCCTTTCCACTTGTTGCTCGTGTATGGACAGTGCCTTAATGGCTGTTTGTTAGTTTGTCATGAATTTGATTTTCGTGGTGTTCATCTCTACAACCGAACTTTTTTGCTTTGATTTATAATTCTTGAAACATTTCTTTTAATTCTTTTTCGTTTTCGGAAAAAGTTTGGTATCATTAGCAAATCTCAGGTTGTTAAGTTCGGATATGTTAAGTCCCCAGTCGAAGCTCCAAAAGATTTCTTCCATTATCACGGTAAATATTTTGGGTGATATGATATCATCCTGTCTAACACCTCTATGTATCTTTTACTTCTCTGGTATGCTCGTGTAAACTTATTTTCAGTTTTGATTGATCATTGATTTTTCAGTATTGTCAATATACCTTTAATCGACTGTTGTGTTTTTCATAGCTTTCTCAATTGTATAGAATTCTACTGTGTCAAAAGCCTTTCGAAAGTCGACCAGTGCCATCCAGGCTGTGATACTGTATTCAGTTAGTTGTTCGATTGTGTTGAATTTTTTTGAAAGCCTGCTTGTTCTTCATGTTGGTAAGCTTTAAAGGTCTTGTGTAATCGATTTGTGATTATTCTCATGAATAATTTATCTATTTTCGTTAGAAGACTTATTGTCCTATAGTTTTCCAAATTGCTAGGATCTCCTTTTTTTGTATAATAATATAATTATGGTAGTTTCCCATTCTTTTGATATCACTCCCTCAATCAGACATGTATTGAAGTGTTTTTAAGCTAAGATAGAAAAAATAAATCCATGGAAAATGAGTGGGGTAAAGCGTCTTTCACTTATCCCAAAACAAAAAAAAATATTTTAACCTTTAGACAATCGTGATGATGTCAATACTTTTACCTCTATTGCGCAAAAAACTGGGTCTTATAAAAAAAATGTTGTAAACGCAATGGCCAGAAACGGCGATAGATTTTTACATCTAAAAGAAAAATTTCGTTGAGTTAGCGACGCAAAAATTAAAAAAGGTATGTTTGGCGGTCCTTAACTAAGGAAAATTTTGAAGGATGACATCCTGGAGCAAAATCTAAATTATCTCGAGAAAGCTGCATAAAGCTGCTTGGGAAAGTCCGTTAAAACTTATTTGGCAACTATAAGGCAGACAACTATAAAGATTTTATTAATGAAACTAGTTAAAACAAGCTAAAATTGTATAGACCAGGGTTCTTGTTCAAATCATTTCGATCAAGTGGGACACTATTTTTGTGCTTCGACACAGCAAAATCAATTAATAGACTAAATAGTTTTTCCTATAAGGTTTGTTAAAATACAGTTGAGGACCGCGGTCGCTTTGGCTTGACCATTTGATCCTAGCTTGTCTCGTTGCTCTTCCATTGGGAATTGAACTCCGAACGGTGAGATGGTTGGTCAATTCGTTATTTTAACGGATGTGTGTTATGCACTTTTTGAATCTTAACTTCACTTAATCCGACTTTTGAAGGTAAGAGGAGTTATGGCAAGTTTTAAATCTCTTATATAAGATAAACATTTATTGCCCAAAACTTTTTGAAACATTTGAGACTCTTGGTTTGAAACTTCATTTCCAGTATAGCTAAGCAAGTAACGGAACAAAAGTAATGAAACCGTTGACAACATGAACAAGGGTTTCAACTTTGGAGAACGAAAAGATGTAACAGGTGACGATATTATTTTCTTCTTGGATAGAGGTTCTAGTACTCCGTGTAGTGGTTAGGTACAGCCGCAGGAAACTACTTGAAATTTTAAGCGAAATTCAGGTTAGTTCAGGTATGTAAAATCAAAAATAAAAATAAAATTAAAGCAAAAAAGTTTGCCAATTAATGTGATATGGATAATTACTAATTTGTTTTATTGATGTTCGAAAATTAATAGAAATGAATCAAGGTTTTATTTTTAAAATTTCGGCTTAATTTACAGCACATCTTCTTCAAATGATTTAAAACTACTAATGATTTTGACATGAAATTAACTATTAAATCTACTAGAAATACGTTTTTAAAAAGGGTAAATACAGGAAGCTATAAACTGACAATAGACTGTGTGGCGGTTTCTTTTTACTGAAACTTATTTATGCTAAACGGCCGCTCTTAGGTATAGAATGGGTTTTAGCTATAAAGATGCTACTAAATATACTTTTTTTAAATTATTTTGAGCACCACAGCAAGTGTGTTTGTCTAGTTTAGAAATAGAAAACGCTACTTTCTATAAACGTTGTTACAATAAACAGAATTGAGGTGATCCTATAATAGTTATAAAATAAAAAAATTAAGCTGTTATGTTAGCTTACATAAATTTATTTCTACGTATTTACTTAATAGACTTGTAATCCCGTATAGCACTAAAAATAAATTAAAATACGAAAACTGAGATTTAAAATTAAACGATACTAGACATACAATTGAACTAATATTCGTGTCTTACTAAAAAAAAAGATTTTCCCATTCATAAAATATTGCTGGCCTTAAAAAATTTCTTTCTTCAGTGTTGATGACAGAATTCTTATATTTAGGCCGGTGGCATGAAGTCTTGGTAATAAGCTTTCAAAAAGGGCTGGCCGAGAGATCGGAGAAACAGAAGAAAATCTAAAAGACTAAGACACTGGTAGCAAAAATCTTCAAAGCCTCTTCATATAGCCAGAAAAAGGTGGTGGTAAAAATTGTTAAAAAAACAGCAGTAAGACCATTATCGACTGTGCAGCAGGTGACAAAACGTATTTGGGAGAAATGCGGTGCTATAAAATGTGTCGGCCAGCTTTCTATAGGAGAGTTATCTAACTCAAACTGAAGGAAAAAATTTCCATTCTGGGATGCAGCGTCTTCAAAAAACCAGGTGAACAGAATTAACCACACCTATCACTCGACGCTCTTTACTGAAAGTTAATCTCGTACTGCGGATACCCAGCAGCAAACTCATGGTGCTTTTACGATGATATATCATATAGTACCACTGAAATATAGTGCAAAAATAGAAAATTAAACGATATAACCAAACAGATATGCCGACTTTATATTAGACTACAACAAAGAAATAATACGCCCTATTACGTAAGGTTATTTATATAACGAAACGCTAAAAAAATCTCCACGGTAAAGAAAAACGAATACTTTCGGGTAGGAATCACCCTCTGAAAATCTAATAAAATGAATTGAAATTTAAAAGCTTAAATGTTAATAAAATGCGAGAAGACCCTATAGAGCTTTAATAATTGACCAATAAGAATTTTTAGTATTGAGTAATTTTTATTTTAAGATTAATTTGGCTGGGGCGATCGAAAAAATTAAAATACTTTTTTTTTAAGTACATTGATGTATGAGTATTTGATCCTTAATTTAAGATTAGAAGATTAAATTACCTTAGGGATAACAGCGTTTTTTTTTTGAGATTTTAAGTCGAAAGGTGTTTGTGATATTCTGGTAAAAACCCCATAACGTAATGTAAAAGAAGAAAAACTGTAAAAAAATGAATGCTACAACTATCAGTGGTAAAGGTTAAAAAAATTGAAATTTTTGACATCTCATTGCTTATTGAAAAGAATGTCTCCAATGATCAATTCTTCCTTTATAGCTCCTATATATACTCTTAATAAAATTATATTTCGAATATATTCATACTCAATTTTCCGTCAAAATCTTTAGTCGTTGTAAGACAACACAGTGATGTTGAAACAATCGTCACAGTAATTAAAATCAAGGGGAAATTTTAACACAAGACACATTTTTATTATTTAGAATGGACTTCCATCAACCATTGGCTAATTAAATACATAAAATATTGTCGTTTTTCTTTTTAATTTTATATTCTGACCAAATAATAAATTTTTGTTACGATTAGTTCTGGTTAGTACAGGTTACTTATGTAGTAGTATGTAGGTAAGTTTCTTCAACATTTTGAACTTTGATAGTAAATTTAATGCCTGTTTTATTGTAAGATTCTAGTTAAAATTGTATATAAAATAAAACAGAAACGATTACCTAAAGTTCCTAAAATAAATAAAAACCATAAAATAGTTTACAGCTTATTGAACAGACACAGATTAAAATATAATATCCGTTCCACATAGATTTTAAATTAGCAATTTAATATTTTTGTGGTTCAGTCATGGTTAGATTTATGTGGTTTTTATTTCTTCTAAAAATTATCTATGTATGTAGGTATAAACACCGAACAAAATTAATTACGTAGCAAGTTCCAAAAGTTTCTAACCTAAGGGTATTAAAAAGGTAATAGAATGAAACAATTATTTTTATTTTTCGATATAATGTCCGACACACTTTTTAGAATGGCTATTGAACTTTTCTATACCACAAAAAAAAAATTATCCAAATTTTTTCTTGGAATGATCTAAAACTGCCGAAATTATTTTTTTATCACCTGGGAGAAAATTTTCCCATGCAGATCTCATCTTGGAGAATATAAAATAATCCCTAGAAGCACGGTCGGGGATCTAAGGTTGATGATTTAATTCCCGATACAATTGAGTCAATCAGATCTTTTCCTTGCCCCTCAGAGAGTGTTAGAAAGGCCGCAAGATACTTGAGTTTGAACGTTTTAAAATAATACTCCACAAAACTTCTGTTTATGACGACTACTAAAGTGCTATTGGTGGCAGAGCCACAAAATTATAACTGTAGCCCAACATAATATAGAATAAGGGGTTGACAGACTTTTTTCATGTTTGGACTGGAAACTTTTGGACCTTACTATGTATGTATGTATAAAATCAAACGAGTGTAATATAAAAAGTAACATTTTGAAAATTTTATTTTTAGGTTCAAGTCCCTTCTTCCAATGAAGAAATATGGTTTCGAATTGAGTAATTATACCAGGTAAAACTTAAGAACTAGAATTAGTGGGTACTTTACTATACTCTTCGTGTACTAAAATTTGATTTAATAATTTTTCAGCAGTCATGTGTGGAACAAGGTCTTAATTACAATAATTATTTTTAATAATAGGTTTAACATTTCTAGTGCAGGAGAGAAAATTTTTCTTAAATATGTTTACCTGCTAATGGAATGTCATTCAGTAATCCCAAATATAGCGTACAATTTACTGCTTTATTGATATTTAGCGTTAAACCGTATTTTTCGTTTGGTATTATCACACTGTTCAACAGGTTTTGGAGACCCTCTGAACTACTAGCCATAATGACAGTGTCATCTGCTAGGCGCAAGTTATTTATATGTATTACGTTGATATAAATGCCTTCGTCAGTGTCAGTTAGGCTCTCTATAAAGATTTTCTCTGAATATAAATTCAAGATTAGCGGTGACACAACGCAACCTTACCTAACACCTCTCGTTATTTCTATAGTTTCTGATGTTTGGTCTTTAGTTCTTATTATTGTTTTTTGTTGCCATATAGGTTTCCTATAAATCTGACATCTTTGTCATCATTTTTCGTATCTTTCAGTATCTGGATCATTTTATCGTGCTGACTTCGATCGAACGCTTTCTCGAAGTCAATAAAGCATAGATGGACATCGTAGTTAACGTCTCTACATCTTTGAATTAGCACTTGTAGACTAAAAGGGGCTTCTCTGGTACCCAGTCCATTACGGAAACCAAATTGAGTGTCGGCGATATGCTCTTCGATTTTTCGATGATTTCTTCGATGAATTATTTTGAGGAAAATTTTTAGGACGTGTCTCATCAAGCTTATAGTACGGTAATTTTTGCAATCCGCTGAGTTGGTTCTTTTAGGTATTATGACAAAGATGGACTTAAGCCAGTCTTGTGGAATAATTTCTGCGTCATATATTGTGTTTAATAATTTAAGAAGAGCTTTCTTTCCGTATTTTTGACAGTGTCAATACTTCTAGAGGGATTTCATCAGCGGCGGTTGCTTTCCTATTTTTAGTTGTTTATATTGCTTTTTCGATTTTGTCCATATTAATGCATGGACCAGAGGTTGCAGTTAATATTCCGTTACTATATGGCCTTTAAACATTTGTTCTATATAATGCTTCCACGTTTTCAGTTTTTCTTCTTTATCCCCTATCAAAGACCCTTTAGTATCAACAAGTTTCTCGTACCTCCTATTATGAAATGTATCATGTTTTTTTTCTCCAGGTCTTCGATAACAGAGCATTCTTGTGCTGTTTTAGCTTTACTTATTTCTTTTCGTGTCGTTTTTATAGTAAATTGCCACTTTTGGTAAAATTATAGATACGAAATATTATTATTTGTTTTCATAAATACTCACTGTTTCGTGTTTTAACTTTGTTAAGGTGTTACGTTCTGCCTACCTAAATTTTGAAAAAAAAGATCTATTTTGGATCAAATGGAATAAAATGGCGGGCAATTTAAATTTTAAATAACGGATTCAATTGTGCCCACTAGGTTCAGGTTAGGCATATTTTCTGAAAGTTTCAAGCCAATCGGTTCACTTAGTCGGCCTGTACAATAAAATGAAAATAAAAAAAAAACAGTTTTTTGTCGGTTTTTTCAGTTTTGTAAGTTATATAGACATTTGAGCGACTTAACCTAACGAGGATTTGTTGAAAATTGCAATATGAAGAATTTAGTTTTTTTTTCGTCTCGATCCGACATATATAACCGGAGTTATTCGCATTTTAAACTCAACTGTTTGTCAACAAATGATGGATGTATGGATGTTATGGGGATTGGGTGCACCTACTACTAAGGTCATTTAGCACCCAGTAATGGAAAGGTTATGGATGAAATTGATGTTTTTGCTTATATTAAGTGGTGATATTCATTCTCTTTTAAATATTCCTCGATTTGATCTATATGTGATTGAATTTGATCAGGACTTAAGATTTGCTTCATGTTTAGAAGTAAGTGATGCTTTTCTCTGGATTGAGTAGAGTGAGAGGATTCAAATATATGTTTTACTGTAAGAGTAGACTGGCAAATCGAACAGATGGGAGCATCATCATATTTTAATAAGTAAGAGTGAGTTAGAAATGTGCGACCTATAGCTAGTCGTCTCCAGATAGTGTTTGGTCTTCTTGAGAGAGATTGAGTGTGAAAAGGTGGATAGACCATAGGTTTTAGGTCCCAGAGTTTGTTGGATGATTCCTTCAAATTCCACTGTAGTTAGAGAAGATCCCTATAGATGAGTTTTTAATGCGATTGAAGTAATCGTTTGGATGGTTATCTTCCCTTATTAGTTGTCTCGATGCACTGCCTTTTTTACATATAGATCCGCTTTGTCGTTGCCCATCTAGTGTGTGAGGGAATCCAGAGAAAGACTACAGAGATGTTGCGGTGATTGGCTATATATAAGAGATCAGTGATTTGATTTAAGTAAGCAAATTTAGTATTCCCATTCTTTAGGGATTTTAAAGCACTCATTGAGTCAGAGATAATTAAGTATTTCCTGAATTTCCCTCCATTTATTGCATATCGTAAACTTTCTTTGATTGCGAATAGCTCCGCGGAAAAAATCGAGCAGTGAAATGGAAATTTGAATAATTTAATTGTGTGATTGTGAACAAAAGCAGCGTCCGTCCCTTGCTGGGATTTAGAACCATCAGTGAAGATGATTGAAAAATCTGGGTTGTACTTGTTTATTCTTTCTAAAGACTGAGCATGAAGTACTGACTTTAGAGTGAGAGATTTGTTAGTTTTGTTGAGAGTTAGATCGACTACAGGTTTTGGAGAGCGCCAGGGAGGAAAAGTAGTGAAAGAAGGGTATTTGAAGGATGGTGGGGTAAGGTTGTGAGTGGAGAGGATGAGTTTGATTTTGGATGGGATGGAGAGAGGGGGAAAAAGACTTATGTTTCTGTGAATGTTGGAGAGATCAAGAGAAAGTCTGTTAGAGGATCTATGTAAAGAAGAGAAGTAATATTTCATCAACGATAGTTATCTAGCCAGATGTAAGGGCAGAGTGGACGAAATACATTGGAGACTGGGAATAGGAGAGGTTCTGAAGGCACCGGTGGCGAGTCTAATAGCTTGATTCTGAATTGGGTTGAGTTTTTTCTTAGTATTTGAACTAGCCGAATCATAAATAAAATCACCATAGCTCAATTTAGAAAGGATGAGAGATTTGTAGATATGTATAAGGAATGTAAAATCAGAATCCCACTTGGAGTTAGAGAGATTCAGATCCTGGGAAGTACGTGTTTTAAGTAGTTTTATGTGGGAACTCCAGTTCAATTTGTTGTTAAAGGTAAGTCCCAATATCTTGTGGGAATCAATAATTGGAATTGGAGGGCCATTTATTGACAAGAGATTTATTTTGGAACAGGATCTGGATTTACAAAAGTGAATTTGCGAGGATTTAGTTCAGGTTAGTTGGAGAAAAGGAGTAACCATTTTTGATAGTCGATCTTTCAAGAGCCGAGAGTGTACTGTTTAGAACAAAGGTTATTACACCGAAAGATTGGAAGGAGTAGTAAATAACTATATCATCAGCAAATATTTTGAATTTGACATGTGAAGGGATTTCCCTTATCATGGATGGAAATTGCATTATGAAGAATTTGTTTTTTTTTCGTCTCGATCCGACATATATAACCGGAGTTATTCGCATTTTAAACTCAATTCTGTATCAACAAATGAGCACAAGTTTTTTGAGATCCAAAACTCAGGACTATACTCCTGGTGATACCCCAGAGAGAATAAAATCATAATATTGCCCGATCTAAACCGTGAAATTTCAATTTTTTTTACTGCACTATAAAACGACTTGTTTATAATCTGCAATATTAAGCTAGAAAAAATCTGGTAAGCTGAAATGCCAAAAGTAAAAAGTACAGGTTTTGTTAATTAACATCTAATTGCAGAATCTCCATTAGAAATAAGTAGACAATTAATTTTCATTAAAATATCAATACGTTCATAATTAAATTTTAGAAAACAAGGTATTTTCTTCTTATAGTAGCCATCTGGTATTCTAGTACTATTTCAAAATACCGCAGCTTCTTACGAATACAATTAACATTTGGAATACTCTCTGTCAATCTTTAATGTTATTGTATTGCATTTTATAAAATGTTAAATATATTGTTGGTAAGTACTTTATATTTTCTGCATTATTCTTTTTTGCATCAGAACAAAAGTACTTCACTTTTATTCTGCCACATATGGTAACCACAGACCATTATAAATAATTAATTTTTAATTAATTTAATAGATATTACTGTTATTAATATCATACAAGAAGGAAAGTGTTCTTCTTGAGCATGGAAGCATTTCAAACGAAGACAAAAGACTAAGTCCGCCTTAAAGGAAAGTTAAAATAATTTACATGAAAGAGTACATAAGAAATTTGTTGGAATTTTTTTCCATTTGTAGCAATCAGAAAAAACTTAATTTTAAATATAGTTATTTATTTTTATTATTAACCTAATTAAAATAAATAATAGACCATATAATAAAAATGGAAGTAATTACATTAGAATAAATAAAATCATATTATATTCTTCAATGATTGAAATGCAGATTAGGTATGTTTCTAAATACCAATTTTCTAGTTAGAATACCTTGAAAATACAGACTATTCTTAACTTATATTTATAAAATGATGAATGATTTTACAAAACACACTCCAAATGAGTTTTCAACAAAGTTTATTTCCGATCTTTGTTAAAGAATGATGACCTTGCATTTTTTTATATACCATTTTATATATCAATATCTATATTTTTGCCAAATTTCAACTTTAACACGTAGGCTGAAAAGTTTTTGGTTTGACACACAGATGTCGCCCGCTTAAAAAAATCCATATAATTTTTAGGAAGTACCAACCTTCAAAACGATACGTGTCAAAATTTCAACGATTGGTTTATAAGTTTTAGTGCCACTACTTTTGATATTTTCAAAATAATGGAAAAAATCGAACTTGGTGTATTGATTAGACACAGTTTTTTGATGGAAAAAAATACCGTTCAAGCAAAGTAATGGCTTAATAAGTGTTATGGGGACTCTGCTCTTGGAAAGTCACTCATTATTTACTGGTATGCTGAATTTAAATGCGGTCGTATAGATACAAATGACGCTGAACGCTCTGGACGCCCAAATGAGGTGGTTACACCGGAAAACATAAAAAAATCCACAAAATTGTTTTGGATGACCGTAAAGTGAAATTGCGTGAGGTAGCTGACACCCTAAAGTTATTAAAAGAACGTGTTCGTCATATTTTGTATGAACACTTGGGCATGAGAAAGCTCTGTTCGAAATGGGTACCGCGTTTGCTCACGGTGGACCAAAAACAACAACGTGTTGATGATTTTGAGCACTGTTTGGACCTGTTTAAGCGCAATAAAAATAATTTTTTCCTGCGATATGTGACAATGGATAAAACTTGGATCCACCACTACACACCGGAATCAAATCGGTAGTCAGCTGAGTGGACAGCAGCCAGTGACCACAGTCAAAGTGACCCAAGACACAACAGTCGGCTGGGAAGGTTTTGGTCTCTGTATTTTGGGATGCGCATGGAATAATTTCCATCGACTATGTTAAGAAGAAAAAAAACATCAATAACGAATATATTATATAAAGTTATTGATACGCTTGAAGCCAAGAAATCGCAAAGAAACGGCCCCAAATGAACAAGAAATAACCGGTCAAGTGCAAGTTGAACTTGCACAATTAGTGTTCCGTACGTTGATTGCTTTTAAAACAAAAAATGTTGTAACGGAAGTATAAAATGATCAGTGACATCACAAAACACACCCCAAATGAGTTTTCAACAAAGTTTTAATTTCAATCTTTACTGAAAATTGATGACCTTGATATTTCTGTTTTTTAATATACCAGATAAATTATTAACACTCGTGGTAATTTTCGTTCAATCTACGTCCCGTGGAGAATATTCCAGAATTTTTTCAAAATTTTTTGATAAGTACTTTTCGAGATAAGGCGGGTGGACAGCGATTTTTCGCGATTTTTTAAAAATAATACAAAGAACAGTGCGCGCAAGTATTACATTATGTATATATTTTTTACTCGTGTTTTCACAAGCTTTCATTTGACCGATTTCACCCTCCAAAACTAACCCCTTAAGTCAAAATTTAACTTTCAAAACTACATGGCTCTGATGAGGCCATCAATTCCTATATTATTACCAAATTTCAACTTTCTATGACAAGTAGTTTCGGAGAAAATCGGGTGTGACAGACGGACCGACGGACAGACAGACACCGAAGTGATCTTATAAGTGTTCCGTACGGAACACTAAAAAGTGCTCTTTCATCAAGACACCGTGTCACAAGTCAATGATTACGATGGCAAAATTGTGTGAATTCGAATTTCTTCCCCATCCACCGTATTCTATAGATTTGGCTCCCCGTGACTATTATCTATTCGCATAAATCAAAAAAATGTTCGTGAGAAAGAGATTTGGCTTCAACGAAGAAGTTATCGCCGAAACTGAGGCATATTTTGAAGGTAAAGACAAATCCTTCTACAAGAAAGGTATAGAAATGTTAGAAAAGCGTTGAACTGGTTGTATCGCCCTTGAAGGAGACTATATTGATGAATAAAGTCGAATTTTGCAATAAAAAAAATGTTCTAAGCAGCTAGACCAAAAACTTTTCAACCTACGTATGATATGTCAAATAGTTTCAGAGAAAATCGGGTGTGACAGACAGACTTCGAATTGGTTGTATAAATGTTCCGTATGGAACATTAAAAGTTAAATAAACCAGCCAAAAGTTTATTGATAAATGATTTTTGAATGGTGCAATTAAATATTAATATGTATTATAATTAAAATTACGTTCTAATCATGTTTCTAAACTACCATTTTATTATTTTTGTTAATAAAAAAATACAGTTTAGCTAACAAGTGTTTATAATTTACATAATAGATGGCGACACATAAACAATCAGCAATTTTTCAACACTTAAGTAATATTTAAATTTATGAGAAAACTTAACTCTGTATTTGGTTGGTTGAATAGGTACGAGAACTAGCTTGGAAGGTCATTTATTTAACGTTTCCAAAGTAATCTTGCCAAAAGTTGCCGAGCTGACATAATTTTGTTTATTTTAAAGAATTTTGGAGATATATCAGTTGGTGGTATGGCGCCCGAGACTGGCAAAGATGTGTCTTAGAAGACCTATATATGGTAGTCATGTGGTGTAGGTATCCTCATTTTCTCGTGTAACTCTATATGGGGGTCGAGAAAAAGCCGCCTCATACAGGGAATCAAGTATGGTTCATTTTTGGCTTTATTTGGAAGTGTTTAGAAGGTATTCGGCAATATGGAGCTAATAAACGAATTTCGTCCCTAGAAGTACTGATTTTCTGAAGAAGGAATTAATATTAGTTTGATATTAGGGTATTTCTCTCTTATTTAGTTTAAGTTAAGGATACCAAGATCAGTGTTGTGGTATTAATTTAGAGGCTTAACTTTTCTGATTTGCTAGGTAAAAATATCATTGACCAACTTGAAGTTTAGCAACAGTGACTATCAGCAAGTCAAATGGAAAATTGTTTGAGCTTTTTTACAAGCTTTCATTTGACACCTCACTCGATGACGTAGTAATGTTTTTTTCAGTTCTGATTTCACCCTCTAAAACTAACCCCTTAAGTCAAAATTTAACTTCCAAAACTACAGGGCTCTGACTGGGCCATCAATTCCTATAATTGTGCCAAATTTCAAATTTCTGTGTCAATTAGTTTTAGAGAAAATCGGGTGTGACAGACCGACAGACGGACGGACCCAAGTGATCCCATAAGTGTTCCGTATGGAACACTAAAAACAACGAAAAAGAAATTTACTTTTCTAAAATACTTCTTTTAGTGACAACAGAATCACAAAGTCTGTCTACAAATTATTTCACCTAGGATTGGAAAGAACATGATTAACAAATTCTTCTATTAAAACAACCCTGAAATGAACATAAACCATGATATTGAAAGCTACCTCTGTTCACACTATTTTTCTCTGTTATTTGTCAAAACCAAAAACACAGACAACTACAAAATATCATTGCTTTCTTCTCAAAAGGAAGTATTGTATTCAAGAAAAAATCTCCCTCTGAATTTATTGTTCTTCATATTTCGGAATCCTTAGGTCGGTCGGTTTCACCTTTCTGCTGGTCTGTTAGTTGATTTGAACGACTTTAGATATCGATTTGAAATTTAGTATCGATATCATACTTGAAGTAGGAAAGGAACCTATAGTTCATGTTGTTCAGTATTGCGTATTCAATAACTAGTATTATAAGACTCTTTATCTTGTTTAGTGAAGATACTGAACAAAGTTTAAGTTTAATTATTTTTAGTCAAACACATAACAGGAGCAGAAGGGAGTTGGACGGGGTCCCTTCGTCTATATCGTGTTAGACCTCTTTCTCAGGGTTCTCCAAGTTGAGGAATCTGAAAATTATGTTATTTTTTCTTTATTTCTAAATCTAACAGAAATAGTACACAGAGAGAAATGTCATGTTTCTTTTTAGTTTTTAGTAAATGGCCCACTTTAAATAATAAATTGTTTAAAAAGTTTTAATGTTTGGATTGAGCTTTTCCCTCTTGTATTTAAAAATCTCATTCCCTTATACCACATATATGTTTGACTTTAGGTAACAATGCTTAAAATTGTTCATTATCTCAACGAGAAATAAGAAATAGTTCATGTAATACTAGCAAAATCACCTTTTCCTCTTCAGCTATATCGGTTAAACTCTACAGTTTGTGTCATTCACGTTCGTCCAAGCATTTGTTCAGTAATATCTTAAGATATTTGATTAAAGACTCTTATTTTGTAAGTTCTTCCCCTGAAGCATGATTTAATTTCATTTTCTTAATTGCTTTTACTATTTCGACAAGAAAAGAGAAGTGTCATTTTAGGACGGGATATACTATCAAACATATGCTCTCCTTTTGTATGTAACACATATTTGTATAAGATGTTCTTTTTAAGGGTTAAGCTACTGATATTAAAAGGGTTACTGTCACCCAAAAATTATTAGAAGTATTTTCTGACTATCATCGATAACTTCCTGCAGAGAAAGCTTTTCTGTAGAAATAAAATTCCTACTCTTAATTCCAGTTATTTGCTAAAATTATTACTAAAGATTTACAAAAATGAACCAAGATGCAAACTTAATAGTTCTTATTGCAACTGCGAATGCGGTGATATTCCCGTAATCAAAAATTAATCATTAAGTTCGGACATGGAGTCAGGTAGTAAAATTTTTAATTTGTTGCGGTTACCAATAAAAACTACAAATAATTCTGAAAAAGTGCTTAAAATAATTTTAATATACAATTCATTGTATGTTGTACAGCAGCCTATTAAATACTTGAATAAATTTAACTAAATTGTGAGCAAACTGTAGACTTTTTTTATTTCAGTGCTCTTCAAGGAAATACGATAACTATTTTTTTTTTCTCTAGTGCAGTAAAAAAAATATTTCAAATTGCACAGTCTAGATACAGCAAGCAGCAGTATTGTCCTGAGTTGTGGACCTAGAAAAACTTGTACTTCTTGTTTATAAATAATTGAAGTTTTTAAAACGCGTTTTTTGACCTTAAAATGTGAATATCACCGGTTATATAAGTCGGATCGAGACGAAAAAAAACCAACTTCTTCGTAAGTTCCAACAAATGCTCGTTAGTTTTAAATCGCTTAATGGCGTACATAACCTATAAATTGAAAAAACCGGAAAAAAACTGTATTATTTTTCATTTTATTGAACAGATTGAATAAGTAAATCGACCGGCTTGAAACTTTCAGAAAATATTCCTTTTGTTATAG
Source organism: Pachyrhynchus sulphureomaculatus (assembly GCA_019049505.1). Lineage (NCBI taxonomy): Eukaryota > Metazoa > Arthropoda > Insecta > Coleoptera > Curculionidae > Pachyrhynchus > Pachyrhynchus sulphureomaculatus. The sequence goes on from CM032446.1 coordinate 196,703,159, forward strand.
CAAAAATACCTTGAAATTTTTGTACAAAAATATTGAACTCAGGTATAATTGAATTTTTTATTTAAAATTTGAATTGCCCGCTATTTTATGCCATTTGGTCCTAAATGGATCTTTTTTTTTTTTTTCAAAATTTGGGCCTCGACGTCAGCTTTCCCATGCCAATAAAAAACATTTTTTTTTGGAGTCATTTTAACCGTTTTTTTACGTTTGTTTATTAATGAAATAACAAATGTGTTTCTTCGGTAATTTTGAAAAAAAAATTGAAAATTTTTTATCACATCTGGAAGAGAATCGCGAGACCTTTATTAAAAAAAGTGCATTTTTTTTAACAATTTTTTTTTCAAAATGACCGAATAAAACGCAATCGTTATTATTTGATTAATAAAAAAAACGGTTAAAATGACTCCAAAAAAATTTTTTTTTAATGACATCGACACCTAAATTTTGAACAAAAAAGAACCATTTTAGACCAAATGGCATAAAATGGCGGGTAATGCAAATTTTAAATAACAAATTCAATTGTGCCCACTGGGTTCAATATTTTTCTACCAAAATTTCATATTTTTACTATAATAGAAAGTACATTTTCTGAAAGGTTCAAACCGATCACTTCACTTAGTCGACCTGTACAATAAAATGAAAAAAAAAAACAGTTTTTTGCCGGTTTTTTCAATTTTGTAGGTTGTGTACGTACTTGAATAAACTAACGAGGATTTGTTGGAATTTCATTACGAAGAGTCTGTTTTTTTTTGTCTCGATTCCACCCATATAACCGGAGTTCTTCACATTCTAAGCTTAAAAAACCGTTTTGAAAACTGCAATTGTTTATAAACAAAAGCGCACAAGTTTTTTGAGGTCCAAAACTCAGGACAATATTCTTGGTGATTTCCCAGAGAGGATAAAATCATAATATTGTTGTATCTAAACTATGCCTATCTCATCATTATTTTGACCTTTTTTTTACTACAGTACTGGCACTTTCATCGTCGAATATGTTATTATTGGATAGATTCTGACTCCCTTAATTATTTAAATTATAATTTTTTTTTCTTTAATTTGTTCTGTGATAATAGAATACGGAGTGCTTCAAGTTTTTGTTTACAAAAATTGTATTGGCCGTAACGTAGTATACGTTTCAAAATGGAGTAACTATGTTAATAATATAAAAATAGATCATAGCAATTAGCTATGCATATAAGTTCGATTTGTCATTATCGTGACTTGTGAGTAGAAAATTGACCTTAAGGTGTTACCTAATACGTTTCTACGTTCATTTGCTTGACTTGTGTAATTACTGACCTTGGCATTACCTAAAGTATAACACGAGTAATTTTTTATTGTACTATTTATAAAATACAAAGTTGTCCGGTGAAGACTAAACAGGATGTATATATAAGTTAGTACATATGTTGTGTGGAGTAGCTAATGGGAGGCTATGGAGGTCCAGTAATCGATTTTTATTTTGTGTGTACGCTTTTAGAATTTGCGGTAGGAAAAGGTTCTTTTTCGTGAAAGATGTCTACCTTCTGTTCATCGATTTTTAGTTGAATGTATTGGGAGGGGTCTAAGATTTTAGAGATTCAGTGCTAGAGAGATTTTTCATTAAGAGTTATAATTTAATTAATTATGAGTAATTTAGAAAGTCAGAATAAGTTACAAAAATGTCTGTGAATTCAGTTTGACAAGTAAGAAAGTATTCGCGATAATTCATTTTTGGTAGATGCTATTCTAGCGACTAAACAAAAAATCAGCACAGGGAACCAGGGATACGACGCATATTAGTAAAAATATTAGTTGATTCCCAACTGTCGTTGAAATCAGGTAAAATCTAAAAATGAATTACTTGTTTGCGCGTCGGTTTGAGGAAGTCTTTCTTTGCTCTCATCCAAAGTGGCCTAAAATAACACATTCCACAGCCGCTAAATATATTAAAAAGTCGGTGTCATTTGTGAAGAAGTGGGTAAATCGTTTTAAAGAGACGAGAAATGTTGACGACTTGCCAAAACGTGATTCGGTAGGCAAAGTCATGTGTCCTGTGAGATCATTTGACAATATCTTCGTTCTCATGATGTCAAATTCCGAAGCACGTTGAAGAAACCTTTGCTGGACGAAAATCATGTTGCAAAGCACACTATAAGATACTAAAGTGGCCCTCACAATCGCCGGGCGGCAACTCTATTGAAAACGTTTGGACTCTGTAAAGAGAAAGCTCAGGGAAAATACTCTGAGGATTTTGACTTAGTTGTCTGGCAAGATTTGAAAAATTTGGAAAGGATTGCCGCGCGAGTATGCAGAAAATTGCGTCGACAGGATGCCTCGAAGATGCCAGACGATTATTGATGCAGGAGGCTATTGGACAACTTACTAAGCTAATTCCGCCATTGTTGGCATACCAAACAATACATTGATGGCAAAATTTTCTCGAAACACATTTTTTCAAGAATACGAGCAGTCACGTTCTTAGTTGACAGATTCTATGTCACGAGCAGAGATGTAAATGAATGCAAAATCCAAAAATCTACAGGACAAAAAATAGATTAATTCTCTACAAGTTTATATCAAACAATGCCATTAATGTTCTTTTCCAATTTTATTATCTGTTATGAAACGACCAAATCTGCACCAATTTAAATATAGTCTTATAATGTGTTTACTTTGGGACACTGACTATATTAAATTTTCAAATAGAATGAAATACCATAAAATTGAGGACGTATGTTGTCATTTTCCAAGTGATGGCGACAGTTTCAATTAAAAACTTACTTTATTAAGATTGTGAAAATTTACAATAATGAAAAAATAGCATGATTTTTAGAATCCTCGACTCAACGAACCCTGAAATAGACGTATAATATGATATAATTGAAACAAATTTCACATCACTTCCATATGTATGTTTGACTACAGATAATTATGCTTAAAATTTGTTTATTATCGTAATGAAAACCAGGAGAAATTCTCCTAATGCTATTGGCAATATACAAAGTAGTTAATTCTCTTAATTTCCATATCTTTCATGGGTATAATTAGTTATCAGATTTAAAATAATTCACTGTACAACATCTTTAGTTTATAATAAGTAGACATATTTACCACACGTCATTAATTTTTGAAGTTAAATTTAACACTCTAAACGATTATGAAGATGTCCATGAAGTATGAACATTTGTAGATTTATTTTGATAAATTGTTCAGATGGACGAAATATTTGTCGAGCTCAAACTACACACTGTTCTTCAAAGCTTGAAAGAATCGAAAAATTCTCATTTAACCAGCGTTAGAGTCGCAATAATTTTAACAAAAATGAAGAAGTCTAAGATTTGAATAGGGGAGAAAATTTATTAATTTATAACAGAGGCACACAATGAAGTCTAGTAATAATAATTCAAGTAAAATTTTTGATTGCTGTTTTATTTATTGCATGTTGTTAGAAATTTTCAATGTTTTAGATTTTTAAAATCATGGATGGCTTGTCTTCATAAAAACTCACTAAAATGACCGTCGTGAACGCTGTTTTAACTGTGAAAGTTCCAGTTTTGAAAATTATAATACATTATAGTTTCCAACTTAGATTATATTGAGCCTTACTGAAAATATTCGGCTCTTTGTTCAAATTATACGCGACATTTGGTTTGGAAATATCGAAACAAATAAACGGTCAAGTGCAAGTCGGACTTGCGCAATTAGTGTTCCGTACGTTGATTGCTTTTGAAATAAAAATTTTTGTTACGGAGGTATAAAATGATCAATAACTTAATAAAACACACTCTAAATGAGTTTTCAAGAAAATTTTTTACTGAAAACTGACGACCTCGATTTTTCTTTTATATGTATACCAGAAAATTTATTAAAGGTAATGCAGTCGTAATAATTTTCATTCAATTTACACCCTGTGGAGAATATTTCAGAATTTTTTCAATATTTTTTGATTGGTACTTTTCGAGATAAGGAGGGGGACAGTGATTTTTTGCAATTTGGTAAAAATAAGACAAAGAAAAGAGTGCGTAAATGTTACATGATTTTTTGAACTCGTGTTTTTACAAGTTTTCATTTGACATCCCACTCGATGACCTAGTAAAAATTTTTTTTTTCACTTCCGATTTCACCCCCCAAAACTAACCCCTTAAGTCAAAATTTAACTTTCAAAATTACACGGTCCTGATGAGGCCATCAATTCCTATATTAGTGCCAAATTTAAACTTTTTATGACAAATAGTTTCAGAGAAAATCGGGTGTGACAGACGGACAGACTGACAGACATACACAGAAGTGATCTTACAAGTATTCTGTAATTGGCGGCATGTCCACGTTAAGGGCAAAATACCTAAAGTTACCAAGTTCCGAAGCCTGTATTGGTTTCGGGGAACATCAGCCACACTTGTTACCAAGAAGGGGTCGATAGATTTGATTTAAAATGCCACGGAGGATCAAATCTTCGATCATTTTGATACTCTATGCAACCTAATTTGTGCGCTAAGGTGTCAAATAATTTACACACGGTGTAAAAGAACAGTCAAAAAATATTGTCAATGAAAAAGTGACTCTTTGCATCCTAGTTTAAAACATTGTTACTTTTCACGGTTAGAAAAAAAGTTTGTTAAATATCTTGCATTTAAGGGAGATGATGCATCAAAACATTCTTCTAGAGAGATTTCAGATTCCGTCGGTACTTGATCGTGGAAGCTACATGTTCTTGTAAATTCTTATTTAAGTTTAAGTAATATTTTATCGACTTTTCCGAGCTACTAGCATAAAAAAACTTTCATGACTCTTTACAACGAATCAGATTTGCTCCTATGTTTTGCTTATTTGTGTATTTACTAAACTCATCAAATGAATAAATATTATTTTTTAGGCGGAGGAATTGCAAGGTTAGGTTAGTATTCATCTTCTATAAACTTAGGGGATTTTTCTTTTATTCATTTCATGGTTAAGGACACCGGTTATTAGTATTGGATGGGTCAAGACAAGTTTCTAAATTAAGGCTGCGTCTAGCAGGTTTCTATTACTTCTTTCAATATTTTCAAGGTGCGATAAATAAAATTTCATTTGAAATTAGCACTACACACACTGTAATGCCCTATCGCAATAACGATAAGAATAACGAACTTCAAATAACCTCTCTTATAAGTTTCTATTAAGGGAAAGGGAAAAAGATTCTGTACTACGCAAGCTCCAAATGGTGGGCGCATACTTCAAATAACGATAACTGCTGAGTCCTTATATTTAATTTATTCCCTTTACTACTGCGCAAGCTCTAAACGGTGGGCGTATGCTTCAAATAAAGATGGTGGCCTACCAAAATAAGCGTTGCAAAAATCTCTCTAATATTTCATGATACAGTCCCTGGCCAAATTATTAGACGCACTGTATTTTTTTTAGTAATTTTATGTTTCTTAAGAGTTTTTATGCAACAATGGTATATTTAAACTACAATATTATTGATTTTTATTTAAAAGAATTGTTGTAGACTACATATTTGTATTTATTTTTAACATATGGCAACACTGTGTTGACAAAGTGATACATGAACGTAAAGAAGTACAAACCTGTATCAGTCGCGATCGGAATCGAGTCAGGTACGGACGTGTTTCTGTGGCTTTATGGACTGTGATTGTTTGTTTAACAGTTTTTATACTACTCAGTTATTAGTTTATTTTGTATGCAGTGTTTTAAAAAAGTAATTGGACTATTTTCATTATGGGTAGAAAAGGCGATCTTTCACCACGTAAAAAAGCTGAAGTGAAGGCCCTTGTGATTGCGAAAACATTTACAAACCTAGAAATATCACGAAGATTGGAGGTTTCTGAAGCTAGTGTACGACGCATAAAAAAGAAAATTGAATCAGGGAAGGAATTAAGCCCGAAAAGAAAGAAAAGATGAGGTAGAAAACCAATTTTCACTCCACGGTCAGAGAGATGTTTGAAGAAAATTTTGTGTAGAAAACAGATTTGCTACCACAAAGGTAATAAAATCACAACTCCAGGATGCTAGCGTAAATACCTCTGAGCGCACTGTTCGAAGAAAATTGAAAGAATTAGATTTTAAAGGCCTGTCGCCCCGCCAGGAAGCCCAAGTTAACAGCTGCAATGAAAGCAAAGCGCCTGAAGTGGGCCAAACAATGGCAAGACAAAGATGTGGACTTCTGGAGATCGGTAAGATACAGCAATTTAATCAATAATTGATACATTATTATCATTTTCAGTTAAATAAAGCAAATAAACATGGAAGTTTATATATTTTTCCTATTTTTGACAGGTCTGCTTCAGTGACGAAAGCACATTCGAAATTTTGCAGAATAAAGCTCAGTATGTGCGTCGTCGTCATGGAGAAAAGTTTCATCCTGATTGTGTCGTCCCGACGGTTAAACATCCCACCAAAGTGATGATTTGGTCAGTCATCAGCGGCAAGGGCACTGGACGTCTGTACGTCGTCAAAGGAATAATGAGGCAAGATCAGTACAAAGAAGTATTACAAAATCGGTTGATTCCGCAGCTCAGAGAATGGTTTCCAAATGGGGAACCATTCACTTTCATGCAAGATGGAGCTCCCTGCCACACTGCTCGGTCTGTTAAAGCTTTTTTGGCAGAAAAAAATATCCCTATGTTGGGGAATAGTCCTGATATGAACCCCATTGAAAATGTGTGGGAGCTGATGAAAAGAGAAGTGGCTAAAGATGTGATTACCAACAAAACCCAGCTCCTAGAAAAGATTATTCATGTGTGGAATCATCATCCTCAAATGCAGGAGACAGTACAATCTTGTATTGATAGCATGCCGCGCAGAATTAAAGCTTTGATAGCGGCTAAAGGTGGCTCAACTAAATATTGACTTTTACTAACATTAATTTCACTTTTCTTTAAAACTTAATAAACTTATGCTTTTCTAAATTAATGCTGTTTTATTTATGTCAAATAAATAGGTAATTGATTGGATAATATAAAAATAAAAAACAAATCAATTTAAAATAATAAAACGGTACAATATCACTCGGTAATTAATATTTTATATGAAATCTTGCAGTGCGTCTAATAATTTGGCCAGGGACTGTATTTACAAGGTTATAATCTATATAACCTACGACTGACAGCCTTGCAATTTGTTATATTGAGTTTAATAGTTCTCATTCACACTGAAACAGACCTTTCAAATAAAATCTGCATGTCTAATGCTAATACCTATAAAAATAAAATTAAAGAAAGTTTTTACCATAATATTTAGTATCACTAACCCAAAATAAGTGTTGTTTTTGTGCCAGATAGAAACCCAGTATTAATATTAATACATTTCGATTGTTTATTTTTATTCGCAATTCCCTTTCACTTATTTGATTTATCTAACTCGTTATAATATTAAGCTTTATTTAACGTACAGTCGTGGCCAAATAAATCGTACATCCCAAGGACATTCTATTGACTAGTCGGCAATAATATTCTTGCGTCTGGCCACATGATCTTACGGTCGAAAGGCACCAGTTGCGGACAAGAGGGTCAAGAGATCCAAATTGATTTTTAAAACACGATGTGTTATCTGGTTTTGAATAAGTAGTAGTAGGTAGTAGTCTCTTTTAATTTTATAAATACTTATTAATGATTTTATGATTTTGATGCATTTTGTGATCGTAGGGAGGACAATAAATCTTTTAATATTATTGCCCTCTCAATTATTACAAAATTATTTAAATACGGTTTTCTAATAGTAAACTAGAATTAGCTCATAATGTTTCAATTTTAGTCATGTTCTGAAATCGGATGATACAAACTGTTAGATTAGAAAGGATACCTTGATTGTCATATAGGTGAACAAATAGTGTTGTCATTGATGATGTCTTCTGGAGCTTAGGTTATCTAGAGCAGTTGCAGGTGGTTAGGTGCTCTTCACCACACTTTGCACACTAAGCTGGCTATTTTTGTGTTTTTGTACAATTGATCTAATGCACGTTTGGTTGGCCTTGCATGTGTAAGCAATATTACGACACAACTGACAAGCGTTAACAGAATCTCATCTTCTGAGTTTCTAATAGGCATAGGTTCTAGGTTTTGGTATTTTCAATGTGCAGTCTTCATCGGTGTGAAGCTTTTCCCAGCAAAGTCTTTTTGAGTTGTGTCCAAGAATCTAATCATATTTTTGTAATATGCCATTATGACACGCTAAATATTTGTGCCTTCGTCTATGGTGGTATAGTGGTCCCAATTCAATCCATGAAGTCTACTGTTACCTTGTATTTAGTTTTATATCATAGGAAGCGCTTTAAGTGGTAGCTTCTATTGCACCTAATTCTGCCCTGAGGGTGCAACTTTCTATTTCTTGGTTAGTTTTGGTACAATGTTGTTTTGGATATTGTTTTCATCTTCTTTAGTGGAACCTCAGTTTGGAATTCGAGTTCTGAACATTTTTCGATGGGTTTAATTTTCGTATTTGATCCCTAAATTATCTTTTCTTTTTTTTTTGCGATTCTCGCTTGATTTTTGTTTTGTAAGTCCACCTTTCTGCTCACAGATTGTGTCTATGACCGCCTTGTTGGGCATTTCTGGGCTCAAGAATTACTGATTTTAATTTTGAAATTTGCTATTCAAAGTTTTGAATTGAAACACGGATTCTTTAAAAGTTTCCGATGCAAAAGCATCCTGTTCAATTAATAATTCATTATATTTCAATCGAAAATTCTCACTTTCAAATTACTGTAACTGTTAAAATAATAATATATCGTTTTGCTTAAAAAGACGTTCATAACAACCAAGAACTGTGTAAATTAGAGCATAGCAAAGTGCAAAATAAGAAGAGAAAATTAAGAGAAAACTAACTTGTTTCGAGTCGATATCCTGAATTGGTTGTAACTTACGGAACTAAGAGCTAAAAATAAAAGCAAATATTGTTCCTAATTAAGTTATTAAGGAATTGAATAAAGGAAAGCTGTACATTAGCAATATAAAGCGTAATATCTAATATTACAAGAAAAACAATAGTTTTTATTTAATTGTCCGTGTAATATTAAGAATTGTCGATTGATTCAAAGAAATTATTTTAATTGTTGTTAAATGCATTTTTCTTTTATTTTTTTGGATACACTTATTTAACGATTGAGAATACATGGAAAGAAATATTTTTTCTTGCTATTGTGTATTCTCTCGCAGAGCCTAAGCTACGGGAGTGTTTGCGTTAAGTGACTTTTTGAATAATTCAATGTGATGCTACTAGTGTTGCTAAAGAACTTTACCAAAAAACAAATATGGTGGATATCATCACCACTTTGTCCGATATCGAATAATAAAAAATATTTGTAACTTCTGGAATTGGTTACTAAATGGTAAGGCATATTACAAACATTTTATATGACTAAATATACATCCAACAACTACTTACATCGTGTACAAAGTCCTGAGACTTTTCGAGAGATGGCAGCATAAACGAAAAACATGATTTTTAATTACTATCAACTTTCAGAAGATTCGTTTGAAACTTTCAGATTTATTCTATTAGTTTGCAAATTACAACTGTTTGAGTGACGTTATTTTTGATTTTTGCAAGACGATGGAACAAAAAAGAAATTCGTGTGTTAACTAAACATTGCTTTTTGATGGGAAAAATACAGCCGGAACTCAAAAACGGCTGGAGAAATATTATGGCACATCTACTGTGCGGGCGTACAAGCACCGATGATGCAATACGTTCCGGACGTCAAAATGAGGCAGTCACTCCAAAAAATACAAAGAAAAATTGACCATGTCGTGAATGACCACAAAGTGAAAGTGAGAGAGATAGCTGATATCGTGAATATATCAACAGAACGCGTGAGGCATGTCTCACGTGAATATTTGTTTATGAAAAACTCTGTGCTCGATAGGTGCCGTTCACTTTCACGAGTTATCAAAAACAGGAACGTGTCGAAGATTCAGAACGCTATTTGGTACTGTTTCACCGTAATCCAAAGGAGTTTTTGCATTGATTCGTAATAATGAACGAAACATGAATCCACCACTACGCGCCTGAGTCCAATAGGCAGTTCATAGAGTAGCTGGAACCGCATGAAAGCCGACCGAAGCGTCCAAAAATACAAACATCAGCTAAAAAGGTTTCTGTCAAGTATTTGATTCTCTTAAGAGGGGGCCAACAATCACCGGAGACGATTACGTTGGTTTATTGGATCGTTTGAATGGTGAAATTAGAAAAAAAGGCCGCATTTAAGGAAGAAAAAAGTGTTATTTCACTAAGATAAAACATCAACTCACAAGTCCATAAAATCGATGGTAAAATTGGATCAATTGGGCGACGAATTGCTTCTTCATTCGCCGTATTCACCAAATTTGCCCCCCAGCGATTATTACCTCTTACTAAATTTGAAAAGGTGGCTTCAGCGAAAGCGATTTCGCTGAAATGAAGAAGTTAAACGGGAAACTGAGGCTTAGTTTAGAGAGCTCCACAAGTCGTACTGTATAAAAGGCATCCAAATGTTGCAAAATCTTTGGAATAAGAGTATTGCTCCTGAAGGAAAATATGTTAAAGAGTAAAATCGATTTTTGACAAAAACATTATTTTTTCTTCAGAAGTCTAGGGACTTTTCACCCAAAGTGGTATATTTGCCTAAAAGGACTGAAATTACCGAGTGTAAAAAAATATTTTGCAATTAGACAACTTGAAAGGATAAATAAAATAGTTGTTCGTGTGACATTAATATATTGATTAGGTATAGCAATGGAACTAATTTAAATTTAAAACGAAATGAAATGCGTGATACTTAAAAATATTAATGAAATAAGAGAGAGAAGCATTTCTCAATTACCATGACTAGCCAGTACCCCACTGGAACTATTACTAACAAACAACGTTTCTTTTTACTTAATTAGCTAATAACATTTTATTTGTGAAACATAATAAATAAATAATATATAAATTTTATATAATTTCAATAGTTTCGTGAGAATTTTTTTGTTTTTTTTCTTGGTATAAGATGTAGGCTGAAAAGTTTTTGGTTCGGCACATAGATATCGCCCTTTTAAAAAAATCCATAAGATTTTAAGGATGTACCAACCTTCAAACGATACGTGTTAAAATTTCACGATATTTCAACGATTAGTTTACAAGTTACAGTGGTTTTAGTGACGCTACTTTTGATATTTTCAAAACAATGGAAAAAATCGAATTACATGTGTTGAATAAACACTGTTTTTTGATGGAAAAAATACCGTACAAACAAAGCAATGGCTTGATAAGTGTTACTGGGACTCTGCCCCTGGAAAATCACTCATCATTTACTGGTATGCTGAATTTAAACGCGATCGTACAGATACAAATCATGCGAGCAATCTGACTGTCTGTTGTTTCCAATCTTATCAAAAATAGGATGTAAAGTAGTTATGGCGTGGCCTCACGAAAAGTATACTGACCTTACAACTTGTGTCTAGTAATGGTTAAATAATTTAATTAGTTTTTTCAATAAATATTTTTTGATATCTCAATACTCAGAGATTAATTGCGTACGATAAAAATAATGAGATGTGATATTTCTCTAAGTACAATTTTGGAGTATTTTTTTTATTATAGAGATTATAATTGGCGAAGCTGTTTGTTTTAGAGAGCATCATAACCTGTCATCAAAATCACAACTTAAAAAACACCCTGTATATTTTCTGGGTTTCAAATTCCTGATAAGAAATTAGTTTTTACATTGACTTGCAAAAACGTGAGAAAGAAAGTCTTAAGATATCGGTTGCAACAATTATTGTCAAGGCACGCAATCCGTGTCAATAATATTAGTGTCAGATATTTTTATACTTCATAACTTGGCCAATGGTGTGCTACAACATATCTTAAGACTGGCATATTTCTCTCCGTGCCATTTAACCTATCCTAATTAATTTGAGGGTACCGTAGTTATTCCAACAAAATTTGTTTGTTTTTAACTCAAAATATATACATTATTATTACAAACAGAATATTCAAAACATATATTATATATATATATATATATATATATATATATACATATATATATATATATATATATATATATATATATATATATATATATATATATATATATATATATATATCACATTTTGTGGTTGGCTACTTAACGCTTTAAGTAGTAGCATAGTTGACGAAGGATATACATTTCTTCTTGAACATAAATAATATAAAAATGTCACATCACAAATAATGCTTAAAGAAAAAACAAATAAAATCAAAATTAAGAGAGGAATTAGACAAGTCGACTCAATATCCCCAAAGCTGTGCAGGTTGACTCTAGAAGACATGTACAAATCGCTAAAGTGGGAAAACAAAGGAATACTAATAGACGGCGAACGATTAAATCCCTTAAGGTTGGCAGATGATGCCACTCTGATCGCCAAGACAAAAGAAGAATTACATGATATGTTGATGGAATTAAATAATAATTCTCGAGAAATAGGTCTAAAAATAAACTTCACCAAAAGCAAATATTTGAACAACAAAACTGAAGATAACAGCCAGGAATTATTATTAGAAGGTGAAAGAATCGAAAAGGTACAACATTCATATATTTAGGACAAAAATCCGAAATATCAAAAAAATAATTTATAGGCTGACTTGGATAAAAGAGTCATTCTTGGTCTGTGTTCGGAAGGTTATAATCCACATTTAAATTGGACATCCCAATCCCCATACAATAAAAGACAGAGCGTTCGCCGGTATTAACATATGGCATTGAAACGTGGATTTTAAATAAAAGTATAATATATAAACTCCAGGTAACCCAAAGAGCAATGGAGAGGAGAATGCTTAGACTCCACGATCGTGTTCCTAACACTGAGATACGAAGAAGATCAAAAGTGACAGATGTAATACAACGAATATGTATATTAAAGTGGAAGGGGGAGAGGCATATCGCAAGGATGAAAGATAACAGATGGACACGCAGTATGGTTTAATGGAGGCCTATAGAACATAAAAGATGCAGTGGTAAATCACAGCAAGATAGACAGACGACATAAAAAGATTAGCGGGATACGACTGGATGCAGAAAGCAAACAACAGAGTTCAGTGAAGACAACTTGGGGAGGCTGACATACGACTATGTAAGGAATAACCTAATGATGATGATGATGGTATATATATATATATATATATATATATATATATATATATATATATATATATATATATATATATATATATATATATGTCGTATGTTTCATTGTTGAAAGTCGTGTCCATCTTAAAAGGTTTTTGGTCGATTTGGCAATCAGTTTTTGCTATCTGTATCTGTTTTCTGCCTGCCTCAGAGCATCGGTCACTCTAAGCCCCGTTACTGAATTACCTGATCGGCCTAGCGGTTGGGTAATCGTCAAGTGATCTCTTCCTTTCTACCTTTCCAGTTAAGACCAGCCTCTCCAAATTGTAAGGGTCTCTTTTTGCTATATGATCAGAGTAGCCAAGAATTCGCTGGTAGGAAATGGTGTTGTAGTTTTAATATTTAGTTATTCGAGGATGGACTTGTTTGTCCTTTTGACTGTCCAACGAATGCAAAGCATATATTGCCAACACGACATTTCGAGAGCGTCTATTTTCTGCCTTTCTGCAGCACAAATTGTCTATGATTCGGATCTATGGAGGAAGATGCTCGAGATTAAACTCCGTACAAGTCTCATTTTTGTCTTGTTTGTGTTGTTTCAGTCTTGCCAGATTCTTGTATGTTCACTGCTGATATAGTAATCTGCATTCTCTATATATATACTCGTATTTATATATGCATATATATATATATATATATATATATATATATTTATATAAATATATAACATTAGTATATATGTTATGTGTTAAATATTTTCTATTTAATTTTAATTTGATTATAAATACGTTATATTGATTTGTTTAAATACTTATTGGATAACAGCACTAATACGAGTAAATAAATGAGTATTATTATTTATAAAAATAATATCGGTTAGGTAAATGTGTTTGGCAATATACTCGTATAATTGGAAATTCATATTTTACTTCTATATTTAGCATGCAATGCAAACAGAACAAATAAAAAAATATTAACAATTAAAAGAGAAAAGGTTGAATATATTAATATATTTGTTACACAGGTAAACATAGTATTGTGATCAAGTAGAAATTATGTTTTTATTTTCTGTAACACTATGTAACTCAATATAAATTTTAGGCAAACAAAACAGTAGACACCTGAAGAGCAGAAGCATCCCTGAGTGAACAAGAACAAGAGAGGCGACGCGGATACGATGTAATATATAATATGTAGAATTTGCCAGAAGATGTATTAATAAAATAGATACCTTTGAAAATTTTACGCCTTCTAGAAATTTTTATTTCCTGTTGAGTAGCTACCATTTGAATGAATATAATTCTTTAGTTTATAGTTAAACCTATGATTAAACGGTAAATTTTTGAAACTTAAAATATTTAATGCTTAACTAAATAAAATAATCATAATAAAAAAGTAAATAGCGCTGAGCCGGTAAGCAGCCAGGTATTTCAGAATTTTGGCGGGTATTTCTTTCATTTGTAGGACGGAATAATGCTAAATCTTATAAATAGGGACTAAATTAGTTCGGGATACTATTTTCAAAGAGTTTAGGAATCTAAAGCAAGCAGCTTGGCACTATGGATTGTTGGCTAAGTTACCGCTACTGAACCTAAAATAGATATGTCGGAGCTCCTCATTCCAATAGTACCGTCACTCAATTTGCTGGGCGTTAATTCGGGAGCAAATATGTCTTGGAATGAACATGTTGCAAGCATAGTAAAGAGAGCTTCTCAAAAGCTGGGAATATTATTTCGAACTAGAAAGCTTTACACTCTGTTAATTCTGTACAAAGTTCGACCAACAATGGAATACTGCTCCCATGTTTGGGGCTCTGCTCCCAAACATACACTGCATTTGTTGCATTTTATCTAGAAAAAGGCTGTTCGTCTGATGGGAGACCTAGAACTGACCATCAACCTCGACTCTTTGAAACATCGGAGAACTTGAAAGTCATGGAAAAGGTTATCAATCAGCATCTTCTAAAATATCTTGAACGATTCAACATTATTAGCGATCACCAACATGGCTTTCGTAAACATAGATCAACAGGAGATCTTCTGACTTATGTAACATATGTTTGGAACAACGCAATTGAACACTTTGGAGAATCTCGAACGGTTGCTCTTGACATATTCAAGGCATTCGACCGTGTTTGGCACGATGCACTGTTGGCTAAGCTACGCTCTTATGGTATGTCTGAAAAGTTCTGTTTGTGGCTCTCATGTTTCTTCAGAGAGCGTTCTTTACGAGTGGTGGTGGCTCCCATGTTTGAAGCTCCGCTTCCAAACATACACTGCATTTGTTGGATTCGGTTCAGAGAAAAGCTGTTCGTCTGATTGGAGACCCGGAACTGACCGGCGGCCTTGATTCGCTGGAACATCGAAGAATGGTTGGCGACTTGAGTCTGTTCTACAAGTATTTTCATGGAAAATGTTCAAAGGATGTAGCCCGCTTAATTCCTCCCAAAGCGGTGCATGTTAGAAATACACGTTGCGCTAATACTTCACATCCGTATAAGGTTCAGCATGTTACTCCGCGTACAATGCTTTTCAAGCAGTCATTTATATAGAGAACATCATCCCTTTGGAATAATTTGCCCAGGGCTGTGTTTGTCACCGAGTACAATTTACAGCGATTCAAGAATAATGTGAATCGCTTTTTCCGCACACATGCCGCTCCTCGAGCGCTTTAGAGACTTCCCTGCAGCACGTGTGCTAGACCAATAAAAAAAAAACGGTTGGCGACTCGCAAGTATTTTCATGGAAAGTGTTCGATGGATAACCTGCTTAATTTCTCCCAAAGGGGTGCATGCTAGGAATACACGTCGCGCTAATACTTCACATCCGTATGAAGTTCAGCTTGCCATTCCTGGTACAACCCTTTTCAAGCAGTCTTTTATATGGAGAACACCATGGCTTTGAAATGATTTACCTAAGACTGTTTCTCACTGAGTACAATTTTCAGCTATTCAAGACCAACATGAATCGCTTTTTTCGCACAGGCGTCGCTGCTGTAGCGCTTGATTTCCGTGAAGCACGTGTGCTATGCCCATAAAAAAATTACATCCAATTAAGTCGCCATTTTAATAAAAAAATGTAATTATATTCTACTTAGGCAATTAAAGTGAACATTTAAAGCCTTATTAAATAAAATCAGATAAGGCGTGGTACAAAACATAGAAACGAACAGAATGTTCAGATTGGTCACAGAGAGACACAATAACCGTAGTATAAATAATCAAATTTGCATTTATACTATGAAATGAACCGATTTTAAGAAATGAGGACTGAAAATATTCGTCTTTTTTACGGAAGTTATACTGGCCATAAAAATTTTCAGTGACTGGTAAACATGTGTTTGAATTTTGTAATGTCGCCCTATCCTACTAAAACTAGGTTCTTGAGTCATAATAATTAAAATTTTGTAGAACACGGCACAATTATTGCAATTAGCCGTTTGCTTATTAGGAGGACAAGTCTCTCGAAAACAGAAACTTGACTGCACTACTTGTTTGTGTTGTTTCTTCTTCTTGGTGGTCACCCTGCGCGAGGTTACATAAAACGACTGCTTTCAAACTCCTGCCCTCATTATTTAATTAGTTGAACACTTAGAGCTTTAGTAACTCTGTGTAAATGATATCGAACGTGAAATTTATGCCTCTCAACACTAGCAGAATTCTTGTTCTTGTAAAACTCTGGTACACATAACTATGTCGGGTTCAG
Source organism: Pachyrhynchus sulphureomaculatus (assembly GCA_019049505.1). Classification (NCBI taxonomy): domain Eukaryota; kingdom Metazoa; phylum Arthropoda; class Insecta; order Coleoptera; family Curculionidae; genus Pachyrhynchus; species Pachyrhynchus sulphureomaculatus. The sequence goes on from CM032446.1 coordinate 196,719,914, forward strand.
CAACGTTAACTTCTTTAGAAGAACCTGCCGTCTGGGTTTTTGTAGCGTTAAATTCCACCTGGTTACTGTCACCCCAAGATAGAATTGCTTCCAGTTGAATGACTTCCTTCTGTCTGCGGATATTCGTCTGAGTAGCCGATGTCTGAGCGTTCAAAGTGAATGAAGAGATAAAACAAAACTGTAGACTGGATTCTCTGTCCTTTCGAGCAGATCATTATTATAAATGAGAAAGAGAGTAGGAGACAGTATGGAGTCTTGGGACACACCGGCGTTGATAGTGAAGGTGTTAGAAAGAAATCCGTCGACTGCCACTCGTAAAGAACGCTCTCTGAGGAAACATGAGAGCCATAAACAGAACTTTTCAGACATACCATAAGAACGTAGCTTAGCCAACAGCCCATCGTGCCAAACACGGTCGAATGCCTTGGATATGTCAAGAGCAACCTCTCGAGATTCTTCAAAGTGTTCAATTGCGTTGTTCCAAACATGTGTTACATAAGTCAGAAGATCTCCTGTTGATCTATTTTTACGAAAGCCATATTGGTGATCGCTAATAATGTTGAATCGTTCAAGATATTTTAGAAGATGCTGATTGATAGCCTTTTCCATGACTTTCGATATTATTGGAAGCAGTGCGATTGATTGGTAATTATTTGGCAAGGTCGTCTTGCCTTTTTTAGGTATCGGCTGAACTGTGGCACATTTCCAGCAGGAAGGGAATATTCCCTTTCTGTAGGATAGGTTGAAAAGTCAACAGAAAGTTGGTGTTAGTTCCCTCGCACAGTTTTTGAGAACTATGGCAGGTATTCAGTCAGCGCCAGAAGCCTTTTTGGTGTCTAGCTTCATCAAAATACGTTTTATGATACGCTGTCTGAAGACAATATCGGGCATCCTTGACTGCACTATTGGGCATCCTTGACTGCACTATTGGACATCCTTGACTGCACTATGGGAATAGTAGGTGGTGAAAAATAAGCGTTGCAAAATCTCTGTAAGAACTCATAAAAAATCTAACTTTATTATGGGACATCTATTAGTTTAAGAATTTATCGATCAAATGCTAAATTGCTATGACAGTTTTTCGACAGGATGTAAACATTAAAATGTAGTTAAATACAAAAATTAGATTTTGTTACTATGTATTTTCCTTGCAAACATAAGTTGCAAAATAAATACTAAATTTGACTTTCGTGATATGAATGCATTTTCAGTATATTGCATTTATTATGTAAGCCAGTAACATCAACACATCACTTCGTTAAAATATAATTGATGTGGTCTATTCTGCAAGTTTTACTAACCGCAATTTGCATTCAATAGAATGATGTTTAATGAAACATTTAGACATATATATGTTGTCTTAAATACCAAAAGAACCTCAGACTTCAATAAAATTTACGAACAATGGGAGCAAAGTGGTATTGTTTTGTCATAGACTCTTGTAAAAACTGGGTAGGTGTAAATTAATAATAGAAGTGTGGGAAATCATTTTGTCCTTGGCGCCTTGTAATTAATAATTAACTTAAGCAATACTGAAGCACTAAAAAGCTTAATAACTAGTTGTTTAAAAATGACTGGCATAAAAAAATTTGGAAAAGTTTTCATTGCAACATAGTATTATACTTCTGTCTTAGTAGTAGTCGAGGTCATGGCTTAATCTAATTGCGCCAGGCTACTGTGTGAGTCACATTGATGGGCGTGGATTACAAACCAAGCAGGATATGCTTATAAGAAATGTATAGGATATACAAATAGTTAGTCACTTTGGAAAGACAAAAAAAAATGTAAATTGCTCCCTTTCACATTTTAGAAAATCCATTGACTACATAAAATGTCGGAGTTGCAAGCTTCCTGTTCAAGTATACAAATCAAACTAATTATATATAGTTCTCACCAAAAAAAAACAATCCTTTATATTACTAAAAAAAATGGCAAAGTGGTGTTTACAGCACTTCTCTTGTAAATACAAATTTTAAATAAGCATCAACTTGGATTTTCTCATACTAATAAATAATATATGATTATAAGTAGTGACCGGATTATATGCAACATAAAAATCTTGAAATATGCATGCAAATATGCATGAAAAGTGCTTAAAATATGCATGAAAAGGGTCAAAATATGCAATATTAAATAATAATAAAAGTAAAAATTTTTAGTTTTTTATTTCAAAATCAGCATAAAATTTACAAGTTATCGACGATGTTCAAATTTAATTAACAATTATTTAAAATTATTTAACATTTGTACTCTTGTACACGTAAACAATAAGGTATTGTTCCAAATGTTGGGTAGTAAGATTGTGTCTTCGATCACTTAAAATATTTTTATAAGTGGAAAAAGACCGTTCCACATCCACTGAGGTAACTGGGCAGTATTTGAATTTGGGTGCTATGTTAGCACTTATTGTTTCTGGCAAAAGTTCACCTGCCCCATTAATAAAACTATCAATTTGACACAAAGGTTCAAAGCCTGGGTTATTGCACAAAATGTTTTCAAACTTTTTTTTAACTCTTGGCAATGTGGAGTTTATTTGGCGGATTTTATTCATTAACTGAATTGATTCGATCAACGCCAAACCTCGAGTTTCAAGCTTTTTAATACCCGCAGGTATGTGGGAAAAGTGAGTGCTAATCAAAGCTATGTTTTTTTTTTTTAATCTCAGAATCCTTAAATGCTTCCTTGGGTTGACGAACTGCAATAGCACTTGCAAGCAATGCTTCACATAAATCCATGCTAAAGTGGTTTTTTTTTGTTTGCCTATAGAAATGGAATCACTGCTACTTGCTGCTGTTATAAGTTGTTGTCGTGGGCCTTTTTTTTGCAATCCTGCGATATGAAGACTTGTCTTAACATGCTGGTCAATTTGAAACTTTTTTGTGCACGAAACAATATAAAACATTTCCGTCGTATGTAAATGTTCCAGGATAATCAGCTACCCACGAAGAGATACTTTTTTTGCGGGTGGCATGGTACATGTTAAACTTTAACACAACACGTTAAAAATTGCAAAAACACTACCCTGATGCAAGCGCGTCAACAATAATGTTAAAACTAGTATCTTGTTTTAAAATAAAAATTCATCTTCGAGAAAATTGTTTATTTGATCCACGCTCAAACAAATATTCTTAGAAACTAACTACTTATCACTTAATATCCCGACCAAGAAACAAAGGAATAAAATACCGTCGTAATTTTGGGTATTCCCTTGGCACTATAACCTACTCGATGTTTAGATTATTGCAGGTAATGTCCCGGCGATAAGATCGGTTCCAGATGGCGACATTAACAATACCCTGAGCAATTCAATTACCTAGTAATACCGAGAAATATTATAAATATAGGGAAAATATGCATCATTACTAGATTTTGGGTAAAATATGCAATAATCGGTGAGAATGGTCTAAATATGCAAATGCATATGAAAATATGCAAATGCGTATAATCCGGTCTCTAATTATAAGCAAAGAATCTAATATTGAAGATGATGGTATTACAGTCAGTGACACAAAGAAAGAGAGAGTTGATCAATATCAACGACTACTGGGACCTGACTGTGGAAGTCAAAATTCGAATAGAGAAGGCCTGAGCCGTATTTGTGAAGAACAAAAAAATCTTAACTAGTCATGACCTATCATTGAAACTACGGATGAACATGGTAGGCTCCATGTCTTTACGGTTCTCTTGTACCGCATGGAAGCGTGGACGTTAACTGAAGCAATACTTAAACGTCTGGGGGCATTTGAGATGTGGGTGTATTGACGACAGCTGAAAATTAGTTGGATGGACAGAATTAGTAACAATAGCGTTCTTACTCGCATGGACAAGAACTTGGAGGTCCCGACCATCAAGCGACGCAAAATAGAATACTTTGGCCACATTATGAGACATCCAGGAAAATACGAAATCTTGCATCTGATTATAGAGGGAAAGATTCCAGGTAGACGTGGTCCAGGGAGAAGAAGAACATAGTGATTGAAAAATTTGAGGCAGTGATACGGAAAGTCTACGGTTCAACTCTTCCGAGCGGCTGTCAATAAAATGATCATCATCAACATGGTAGCCAACAGATAACCAACGAACGTTGTATGGTCGTGGTACCCGAAGAAGAAAAATAAATAATTTAAGCATTAGAATTCGGTATTTTAAATATTTGTGCTTTACGGTGAAGAATTAATAAAAAAGATAGTTAGGTATTGTTGGATATTTATTTTTTCTAAAAATGTAGAATGATATAGTGTATGTCAAGGAGTATACTGACATTGACATTTGGTAGTGAAAACGACGCTTGGCGTCGCGACGTTAAACAAATTTTTTCTCCCATCGACATACCTCTTGTAAAACGGCATTGGAAAGCTCTAGTTTTTTTTCAACATTTTTTCCTTAATTTATTTTTTTCTACTTTGTTTTGCACAAAAGTTATGCGGCAAAAACCCTCTAAAATATTATTTTTTGGTCATCGCGGTTACCATGGATCGTATGCCACGTTTAGCGGTTTTCAAATAATTTATCTAGTAGGCGGCTGTCATGCTTTAATCTGACAGCTCTTGTTTGCACACCTATTCAATTTAATAGAGTTAAACTAAGTAAACAGTGTGGTTGAAGTGGTTTCTCACACTGAAAAAGTAGATATGATTCTTATTTATGGAGAAGCAAGAAGAAATTCTCGGGAAACCGTTAGACTGTATCGAGAACGTATATCTCCGTATATCTCGGATCACACTATGTTTTGTCGATTAGAACGAAATTTGAGGAGTAATATGGATGCATTTTATGCGCAGACAGGTATTTCTAAACGAAAAACTATTTTAACATATGAAAGAGTAGCCAAAATTATGCAATATTTTCAAAACAATCCATATAATTCAGACAAGCAAGCCGGCAATTGAATGCATCTTATGGGACTTTTCAGAAATCTCTTAAAGCTAACGAATTCCATGACTATGTTAAGTTGGGAATGTGGAATCTTTGGCACAATGATACTACTCAGTATATATCACCACTACACCAAACACTTTATTTTTGCACTCGACGCGCGTTTCGCTAACCATGTTAGCTTCATCAAGAGCGATGATTGACATCATCGCTCCTGATGAAGCTAACATGGTTAGCGAAACGCGCGTCGAGTGCAAAAATAAAGTGTTTGGTGTAGTGGTGATATATACTGAGTAGTAAATTCCATGACTATAAAATGCATAATCAGTTATTAACACAATTTGATTCAGAACGAGTTTTCTAGCAGAAATGGTGATTAAATAGACGAAGAACGTTATTTTTTGAATCATATATTATGAACAGATGAAAGTCATCTTGTCAGCAACGGCAAACCTAATAGAAAAAATTATCATTACTGGGCTTACGAGAATCTATACAATGTTAATCAAATTCAGAATCAATGCCATTATGGCGTTAATGTATGGTGTGGGATAATTGAGAGACATTTGGTTGGACCATACTTTTTTGAGGGAACAGTAACTGGAAATAGATACCTTAATTTCCTGGTTAATACTCTATCAGTTTTATTAGAAAATTATTTTCAGAAGACATATGTGGTCTCAAGACGACGGAGTACCACGTCATACAACTGCTGCTTTTAGAGAGTATTTGAATGAACGGATTCAACGAAGATTGATAGGGGTTCGCGGCCCAGTTATTCAGTGGGCACCTAGTCACCAGACTGACAGGCAAAAATATCAGATGCGTGTAATAGTATATCTGGAGAAATTATTTATAAAGCCACTCATCAAGCGATAATGAAAAGAACGGAAAAATGCATGATAGAACAATACATATAGAAAATTTCTTTTGATCTTTTTTTTCAAATTATTTAAGTTTCAAACATTTAATTTTATAAATATGTAATAAGTTATGTAGTGTTGAAAGTTATATAGTTTTTTTGTAATTTTAATAAAAATAATGTATTCTTCTTTTTTATTATTCAAAGATATTGTATTAAAGGAAGAACCTCAACAGCATGGTTACTAATATTGTTATAATTACTCTGAGATTATAGCCGCCTACTAGATAAATTGTTCGAAAACCGCCAAACGTGGCATACGATCCATGGTAACTGTAATGATCAAAAAATAATATTTTAGAGCTGCATAACTTTTTTGCAAAACAAATTAGAAAAAAAACAGTTTAAGGAAAAAATGTCGAAAAAAATCAGAGCTTCCCAATGCTGTTTTATAATAAATATGTTGATAAAAAAAAAGTTGCTTGGCGTCGCGGCGCCCAGCGACGTTTTCACTGCCAAATGTCAAATACGTCGGTATATTCCTTGACATGTACGGTATCATTCTACATTTAACAAAAAATAAATATCCGACGAAAACTATAAGTTTTTTCCTACGTTCAAAATTATCAGAGTACCAATTTTGAAATCGATATCTCATTCCATTTAAGAGTTATTGTTCCAAGAGTCATAAGGCGGCAGATTTTTATCTTGGAACTACAGTTTATATTTTCAGTGATGGCGGTATCTTCTGAGATACTACAACAGAATTGGAATCATTTGTCCGCCTATATTTCATATTGGAAAGAGTAATGTATATCATATTACTTAACTACAATTGTTTTAAAATATTAATAGTTTAACTAATTTGAATAAGTATTTTAAGCAACTAATTTGTTGACGGAACCTGTATTTGAAGTTGTGGTCTTTTAAATGTTACAAATACTATTTTTCTGTTCTATTAAATATTGTGCTCCCAATATTCTATTAAGCATGTTATTGCCTATAAAACCTATAAATGGTGAATGAACTTTTAAATTGAGTAATTAACAATTACGCATAATATTTTATTAATGAGCGAATTTTGTCGTCGAAACGTAAAGGTGAACACGTTATATTCCAAGTTATATGAAAATCGATTACAAAATAAAAGTGTAGATTTTCATTAAAAGACATTATAAGTAGCTTAAAGCAACATTAGACGAGTGATGTTTAAGCTATTGTTTACATGTCAAATTTGACATTTATCTATAGTACGCCTAAAAACGCAAGAGGGCGAAAATATGCCATAAAATTATATTGATTTGCTATTGAATCTATTTAAATTTGTATTTTAGAAAAAAAATCATTTACGTGTGAAGTTCGGACAGCGGTGCTTTGTAGAACGAATAAGCAAGCTTATGAGCCCTGTTAATAACGAAACTGTGGACAAAATATTATTAGGAAAGTAATTATTTTCGAGGCGAACTGACAAAGATGTCTTTATTGGTTCTTTTCAAATGTATTGAAGCAACAGTTTTATTTAAAATATTATATATATTTATAGTCTAGTAAAGATATGTTTAACCTGGCAGAAATAAAAAATAAAAAATAGGTAGACAAGTTAATAATAAAAATAAAAAATTGGTAGTTATAGTAAGCAAAATCCACGCAAACACGTGATTTGACTTTCTCACATTAAAAATTACCATCCCAGTCTAAGCATTCTAACCTGATATTTTAAATGATATGATTCACTTTAGAGTGAGATTAATGACAAAAAATTAAAGTAATAAAGTGATAAAGTGATTTTTTACTTGCAAACATACACAACTGGCACCTGTCTTTATAAATATATAAAAATCTTTCTGTCGAAATTAAGAATAGTGGGAAGATAATACATTTTTTAGACGCCTCGAGAGAAAAACTCTGAAAAGAACGTATAATACGACAGACTAACATAGCAACCCCTCTCCTACCCTATTAACTACTTTTAAGTTTGACTATAACTAACTATACTTAAAATTTGTTCATAATCCCAACTAAACACCAAGAAAAATTCTTATGTTAATCAAAATAAACAAAATATATCTACCCTTATTCATTTCACCCTCTATAGGGTCCATTCTTACGTCAAGTTCTTTTTGTGTGCCAAATGTGAAATCGATATTTCATTTCGTTCACGAGTTCAGAACAGATATATAAAAACCATGTCTCTCGTGATCTAGGGACCCTGACATATGAAGAAATGCAAAATGCAAAAAATGTTTTTTTCACTAATTCAATATTTTCCTTTGGCTAGAGAAGTAAAAATTAAGCAAATGAACAATTTCTGTTAAAATTGGAAATAATGAAAAACCACATGTTATTCAGATCATACGACTGAAAAGGACGTATAAAATAACTTGTTTTAACCAACCCTCTTTTACTGCCTTCCCCATGATTATACAAAATCCCAGAAAAAGGGTCATAATGCTATTGAAACTATAGAAAATTTGTCTACCCTCAACCCTTTCACCCCCAGTACAGAAATAAATGAAAAAGTGTATTTCTCATTTTTACTTAACATATACACAAAATTTGAACACAATATTTCATTTCGAGTTATTGTACCAACAGACAAATCGACAGACATACAGAGAATGGACAAACTGATGGAAACTGGAAATTATGTTTTTCATGACTCAGAAATGTTAAGAAATTCAACATTTGAAACGCGATTTTTTAGTGAAGATAGAACTTTTTGAAGCGAGGAAATAAAATGGTAAAATTATCTACAAAATTTTATTGAAGGCAACGCCTACACATGTTTAAATAAATACTTTTGATGTTATTTTATCTAACAGTTTGAGGTCAAAAACTTACCGTATTTCAGAATCTTAAATCAAAATTTATTTTTTTTTTTCTTCATTTCATTTATAAAATTAATCTGGACAATATTTGGATATATGGTATTGTAGACCATAGATTAAAAAAATCATGTATTTAACGAAATAATATCTTATATATATATAATTCATATAAAAGGTCGTTAAACAATAATTATCTTACCATGATTAAAGTTATCCAATATCCAATACAAGTAAAAAAAAAAAATTAATTACACACGGATACAACACCTAAGAACTGATCACCATCACCATCTCATTACACTCTGTTTCACTGACGCACGCTACTGCACCACTTCTTGTATATCCGTTTAAAGAAAGTCTTTAAGAGAATGTTAACTTGATTCTTATATGACACCTCCAGCTATGCGGTTTTTCTATTAGGGGGGCTGTTGTTTAATCGCTCTAAGTTAAAGTTACACTGAAATTTCAACAATGCCATTGCGCATATTTTGCCCAGAAAATGATCAAAAGGGATTTTATTCTGATTACCTATAAAGTTAAGGTTTCAATGCAAACATTTTCTGAATTAGGATAAACATCTTTTTCAATTTAGGCGCGTAAATCGTGTAATCATTTCGTCACTTATGAAATAAAGCACTTCTCGATCTGTGGTCCTGTTTTGTTATATGAAAGTCACTATTTAAATAATGAATTCCTATTTTTAGGTCGTTTTGACATATATTTGGTTTCGGAAATGGTATTTTCCTCAGGATGGGCGATTTATATTTATATATATTTATAGGTATATATATATATATATATATATATATATATATATATATATATATATATATATATATATATATGTATATATATATATATATATATATATATATATATATATATATATATATATATATATATATATATATATTTACAAGTGGGGCTTCCGCCCTAATCGACTTCAAAAATTTTTCCGCATATTAAGGGCCATTTTTTATATAATAATATGTATTTTAAAGTGGGGGAAGGGGCTTTTTATTTATATTTGTTAACACAAATGCGATATTTTCAAAATATATATTTTTATCTATAAATGAAATAGGTTATTTATAATTATTTTACATCATTATTATTGTTTTTGTTTTAGTTTCTCACATTTGGACAATGTGGCTCCTTGTTTGGCTGACGGGCTTAAGCCAAGTCTGCACAAACGCTATTACCATTGTGTATTAAGGAATGACCTGACAATGTTACATGTTGTCAAAATCACTGACTTTTTAATGTTTTGTGTATGTTGTGTTGAGTCTTAATTGTACTAAGTGTGGTGTGAATGTTGTTGGTGTAAGGCCTGTGGCTGATATGACGAGGGGAACAATTGGTGGCGGTGTAGTAATAGCGCATCACTGTTTTGTTCATTTCATCATTTCACTTTAACCGCTGTCTTGGTTTGCCAACTTTGGTAGTTGCATGTTGTCCTTGCAAAACATAAGTGGCTTGGTTTGGCTTTGGTGGTTGTGTTTGTCCCGCATCTGTGTCGGTTGTGTTTGGGATTGATTTCGGTGGATCCAGGAGGCCAGAAATTTTTTTCTTACGATATCTTTGTCAGGTTTTGCTTGTGATTTGTTTGTCAGGTTTTCTGATTTTTTTATAGCAACGCATGACGTGTTCGTTGATTTCTGTGGTGCAACTTATGCGTTGCTTTGATTTTCGCGTCTTGGTGGGTGTCGGCTTACTCGCCGACACAACACTTTTGGCAGGTCCATTTTCTTTTCCAAGGTCCTCATCTTTTTTTACATTTTTTTTACATTACATGTCACAAAAAAGTTCTTCTTTCTTATATTTGGTCAATGTGGTTCCATATTTGGCTGACGGACCCAAGCCAAGTCAGCACACACGCGTGTATCAAGGAATGATGAGCTGACAATGTTACATGTTTTCAATATCACTGACTTCTGAATGTTTCTGTGTATGTTTGTGTTGAGTCCTAATTGCACTAAGTGTGGTGTGAATGTTATTGGTGTAAGGCCTGTGGTTGATAGGAGGAGGGGACAACGATGATTTTTTCTTCTTTCCATAGCCTTTTTATTTCTCTTGCAAGCTCTGTGTATTTGGAGATTTTTTCTGTGCATTTCGTTTGGATGTTTGTGTCGTTGGAGACAGCTATGTCAATTAGATAGGTAACCTTTCCTTTTTTGCACTGAAACGTAATATCGGATCTATTGGCGGAGACTGTCTTATCTGTATGGATACTTATATCCCAGTAGAGCTTGTAATCTTTATTTTCAAGTATGGATGTTGGTGTGTATTTGTAGTAGGGATCTGTGTTTTCTATGAGTTTGTATGATATGGCTAGTGCTTGGTGAACTACTTTTGCCGCCGAGTCATGTCTGGCTGTGTATTCCGTTCCGGCTAATATTTTACATCCGCTTGTTATGTGTTCGATCGTTTCTTTCTGCTGGTGGCATTTCCTGCATTTGACTTCTGTCATAGTTGGGTTTTTGATGATATGCTTTTGGTAGTTTCTGGTTAATATGACTTTATCCTGGATGGCAAGTAAGAAGCCTTCTCTTTCAGGGAATAGCTGCCCATCCTGTAACCAGGTATATGATTGTTTTTTATTTACGTGGCCTTGTTCTATGTGGTATCTGTGTTTTCCGTGGAGTAGTCGAGAGGTGTGTAATTTTTGTCTGCTTTCACTGTTGCTGTGTGGAGGTTGGTTTGCTTGTTGTGCTTGTATTTGTTTTGTGTGTAGTGATCTGGTGTCTATGATTCCTCTTCCTCCTGTCTTCCTCTCGATGGTAAGTCTTTCTTTGCAAGCGTTGGGGCATTTATTTTTATTATTATTATTATTCGTAAAATAATTCTTTATGGCAACAGTCAATTCATGCACTCGTATGATATGCTGCGCAAAATGCCGCCTGAATAGAAAACCGGCGATATATCCATCTATATGGCATTTGCGACGACCATATTTGGGCATTCCCTGACGAGCATCGCGCCATACTCTCTCAATATTTGAAGTATATTCCCCTGAATCAGGATCCACAAAGTTGTAGGAGTGGTTGACAGTAAGGTGCTTGTAACCTGGAAAAATAAATATATGTGTGGCCTATATGTATGTATGCATGTAAGTATGTATGCATGTTAGTATGTATGCCTGTGTGTATGTATGTGAGTGATTAATTAGATGTAAATAGTTCAGGTTAGTTCAAGTTCGTTTCCCTAATCAATATATCTGTTTCAATATATACATATATATATATATATATATATATATATATATATATATATATATATATATATGTATATATATATATACATATATATATATATATATATATATATATATATATATATATATATATATATATATATATATATATATATATATATATATATATATATATATATATATATATATATATATATATATATATATATATATATATATATATATATATATATATATATATATATATATATATATATATATATATATATATATATAATCGAGAAAAGGTATCTCCCCCGCCTTAAAATTTATGTTTGAAGCCTCAGAGAAGACCCTCAATACGTGGAAAATTTTTTTACGTCGATTAGGGCTGGAGACCTACGTGTAAATATTTACCATATATATGCTTCAATTTCTATATATATATATATATATATATATATATATATATATATATATATCTATATATACATATATATATATATATATATATATATATATATATATATATATATATATATATATATATATATATATATATATATATATATATATATATATATATATATATATATATATATATATATATATATATATAAATATATATATCACGTGAACAAGTATGAAATGCGGATTTCAGACAACAGATGGTGCACCAATGCAGTTTGTGCTATAAAGATTTGACACTGCGCCATTTCGTTGTGTCATCAATAAGTGTCACACGCGCACGAGTGATAAATTGGATAAGTGTGTGCATAGTGTTGTGTTCAATATGTCGAAATTTATACCGAACAAAGAGCATTCGCGGACAGCATTAATTTTTTTGTTTTCATTTGAAGAAAACTGCTGTTGAATCATACCGATTACTTCGAGAAGCTTATGGTGAACATGCTCCATCGCAAGATACGTGTGAACGATGGTTTTGGCGTTTTAAAAGTGGTGACTTCGATGTTGCAGACAAGGAACGTGGAAAACCGCCAAAAAAATACTAAGATGTGGAATTGCAAGCATAGTTGGATGAAGATGATTCGTAAACACATAAACAACTCGCCGAGCAATTGGGCGTTAGTCAACAAGCTGTTTCCAATCGGCTACGAGAGATGGGAAAGATTCAGAAGCCGGTAGATGGGTACCACATGAGTTGAACGACAGGCAAATGGAAAAGCGCAAAATTACGTGTGACATTTTGCTCGCTCGGTACAAAAGGAAGTCGTTTTTGCATCGTATAGTTACAGGGGATGAAAAGTGGATTTATTTTGAGAATCCCAAGCGCAAAAAATCATGGGTAGACCCAGGCGCACCATCCACATCATCCGCAAGACCGAATCGCTTTGGCAGAAAGACGATGCTCTGTGTTTGGTGGGAACAGAGGGGCGTGGTCTATTATGAGCTGTTAAAACCTGGGAAAACGGTTAATACTAAACGTTACCAGCAACAATTGACCGATTTGAACCGTTTGCTGCTTGAAAAAAGGTCAGAATACCGAAAGAGGCAACACAAAGTCATTTTTCTTCATGACAATGCTCCATCACATACGGCAAAACTAGATGGCGACACGTTGGAAGCACTCAGCTGGGAAATTCTACTCCATGCGGCTTACTCACCACACTTGGCTCCTTCCGATTACCACTTGTTTGCATCGATGGGTCACGCACTTGCTAAGCAGCGCTTTGGTTCGTACGAAGATGTGAAAAAAATGGCTCGATGAATGGTTCGCAGCAAAAGGGGAAGATTGTTACTGGCGTGGTATTCACAAATTGCCCGAAAAATGGGAAAAATGTATAACAAGCGATGGAGCATACTTTGAATAAAGCACTTTTTTATCATTCTTCCGAATTTAACATGTTTTTTAAAAAAAAAAAATCCGCATTTCATACTTGTACACCTGGTATATATATGTATATATATATATATATATATATATATATATATATATATATATATATATATATATAAGAAAAAGGAAATAAATGACATGGAATAACAGCACTACACCAAACACTTTATTTTTGAACTCGGGAAGCGTTTTGGTAACCACGTAAGTACCATCAGGGCCGATGGTTGGTCAATCATTGCTCGTGATGATGCTAACATGGTTAGCGAAACGCACGACGAGCGTAAAAATAAAGTATTTAGTGTAACTGTTGTGTAGTGTCATTCTGCCAAAGATGAAAAGGTTCCAACGCAAAAAAAATGACAATGACCACGGAAACGACGTCCCGAACATTAATAATTGCACTGCTGGGCTAAAAGAATGCCGGTGACGTAAGGATTGACATTTAAATTACATTATTTTTAAGAAATAACTTTTCAGATATACTATACTTAGATATACAGTACTTAAACATCTTTTTCATTCTTTTTAGTGTTCCATACGGAACACTTATAAGATCACTTCGGTGTCTGTCCGTCGGTCTGTCCATCTGTTCGTCAGCCACACTCGATTTTCTCCGAAACTATTTGACATAGAAAGTTGAAATTTGGCACTAATATAGAAATTGATGGCCCCATCAGAGCCATGTAGTTTTGAAAGTTAAATTTTGACTTATTGGGTAAGTTTTTGGGGGGAATCCGAAGTGAAAAAAAATTTTTAACATGTCATCGATGAGGTGTCAAATGAAAATTTGTAAAACACGAGGTCAAATGATGTAATACTTACGCACACTTTTCTTTGTATTATTTTAAAAAAATTGAAAAAATTTCTTATCTCGAAAATATTGATCAAAAAATTTTGAAAAAATTCTGGAATATTCCACACGAAGTGTAGATTGAACGAAAATTATGCATCACCTTTGATAGTTTTCTCGTATATAAAAAAAATAACAAAAAATTTCAAGGTTATAAGTTTTCAACAAAGATCGGAAACAAACTTTGTTGAAAACTCATTTAAGGTAACAAAATTTTTTATTTTAAAAGTAATCACCGTACGGAACATTAATTGCGCAAGTCCGACTTGCACTTGGTCGGTTTTTATTTTTCTGTAAATATTTTAAAATTAAACTTTATATGAAACACGTGGTTCTTAATTTAAAATTGTTATTAAATGCTAGAAAATAGTAATTATACCGTTTAAATTTTTCGAGAAAAATGTTAATTATTGCTTGTAATAATTTATATTAAATTCTACTGAGTAATAAATCTCTTTTATTCTATGCTACTTTATTTTATTACTGATGCAACTACAAAATTATGCTAATTGGTTTCGCCACGGATTTCACCTTGACATTGGTTAGATCGCTAATAAATTAGGATAGATCCTTAATTACTGGACGGTGTTTACATCCGGAATAAATTTATCGTTTGTAAATGAAAACCAATCTTTTTATTTTTCATTTTCACGCCTTCGTATACGTTGGCATGTATGAATATATGCATGTGGAGAAAAAATAAGTTCAAATTTGTTTGCCTTTTCATGTGAACGCAACGTGCAAAAGGGGTAAGATGTGGACACAAAGCGTAACCTTGATAGTTGAAAATTAAATTTCTTCGCAACATTTCGCCGGGGTGGAGCGTCGTTTTTGTGTGCAAATGAAGCCATGGGTGTTCAACTGATTAAATAATAGGTGTATAAGTTTGAAGAAACTATCTCGACTTTAAGTAAACCTCGAATAATGGCATCAGCGACATAAGTAGTGAAGCAAACGTGGAGTAGGTCCGAGTATCAGTTCACGAGAATTCCGATCCGTCAATTTGCAAGTGTTCCTAATGAGCCGACGAGTTAGGTTTAACGTATTATTTATACAAACTTAAGTTTGCACTCCTACAAGATAGAGCTTGTGTAAGAATGAGGCTCACTTTCATTAATCAATTGCTCAAACGCTTTTTAACGTTTACCAACATGTTATTCTGAGCCATTACTGGAACCCAACAAATCAAAAACAAATGCGTTAAAAGTAATGACATTTCCGTGAAGTAATGCTTGGGGATGCAATGTCGGTAGGTGGAATAATCGTAATAATAATCGTACTTCCTTACAGATCAGGCTGCAAAACATCTGGTGATTTTTTACACCCGCTTTATAAAAATGATTACTATAACTTGAGAATCTGGTTTCAATAGAATAAGGTGACATCATACACTTCAAATACTGTGTGGCGGCCCGAGGCTCCGTGGTGAAGTACCTTGTTTACGGTGCAGAAGGTCGAGGGTTCAATCCCGCAGGTCGGTATCTTATTTATTAAATTATTTAAGTATATTTGGCCTGGCCCCGTACAGAGGTAGTAGTTGTTTGCAAAAATGCAATACCGTCCGAGGCAGCACTACCGCGTTGTCTAAAAGGTGCTGTGAAATACAAAAATGAATGTTTTGGCACTTGGCCAACGTTGACGTACGACATCCTCGCGATATTATTAGGATATGAAAAATGTAAAATCTTTACTCGGACGGGGAGGCGACGATAAAAAAAAAATTAATCTTTATGAGTTACTGGACCAACTTTCCCAAAAAACTTCTACAAATGGTGCGATAAGCTGGCCTCTTTGGCTCCAATCTGAGGCAGATTTATTTTTTTCTTGCGGTAACATCTTAGAACTTTTACAGGAAGAATCATTGTTCACTAAAGCACTTTGGCCTGTTTATAATAGAGCTATTCACCTGATTGGAAATTTAGAACTCAGCAGAAACTTTTACACCTTAGAACATCAATGGTTGGAAACTGATTGATGATGGACGTATCTCGTTTGAAATGGTGCATGTTAGGAATACACGTCGTTCTAATACATCATACTCGTATGAGATTTAGCTGTTTACCTCTCATACTACCCTGTTCAAGAATTCTTTTTTGTGAAGAAAATCAATCCTTTGGAATAAATGTTTAGGACTGTATTTCCCACCAAGTAAGATTGGCAACGAGGAAAAATTTAAGGAAAATATCTAGCAAAAAATGACGATCATGAAGAGGTCCTGTGAATAATTTTAATACTCAGATAAATAACAATAAATAGCAGACAATGAGATCATCATTACTCGATCATTATCCATCTTCCTGATATGGAGTCTTCCCAAATTTAATCTGACTCCCGTCAAAACTATTTAAACCACACGGTTCGCATGAAATTATTTTCAAGACATTATTTACCAAGGATTGTAATTTGACATACAGTAAACATTTTTTTCATGTTTCAATTTTTAGTGTTCCGCACGGAACACTTATAAGGTCACTTCGGTGTCTGCCTGCCCGTCTGTCACACCCGATTTTCTCTGAAACTATTTGACATAGAAACTTGAAATTTGGCATTATTAAAGAATTGATGCCCCATCAGAGCCGTGTAGTTCTGAGAGATAAATTTTGACTTAAAAGGTGAGTTTTGGGGGATGAAATCGAAAGTGAAAAAAAAAAAATTACCATCGAGTGAGGTATCAATGAGAGCCTGTGAAAACAAATATATATATATATATATATATATATATATATATATATATATATATATATATATATATATATATTTATATATATCATCATCATCATCATTAGCTTATTCCATCCATAGTCGAATGTAAGCCTCCTCAAGCTGGCTCCAGTGAACTTTGTTATTTGCCTTTTGCATCCAGTCATGTCCTGCTAATCTTTTTATATCGTCCGTCCATCTTGTCTGTGGTCTACCTCTGCATCTTTTATGTTCCCTAGGCTTCCATTCAACTATACGGCTTGTCCATCTCTTATCACTCATCCTTGCGACATGCCCCGCCCAATTCCACCTTAATAGGAACTTTATTTGTAATCTAGTGCCGTTGCATAATTTTGGTGAAATTCCGG
The DNA here is from genome assembly GCA_019049505.1 of Pachyrhynchus sulphureomaculatus. NCBI lineage: Eukaryota > Metazoa > Arthropoda > Insecta > Coleoptera > Curculionidae > Pachyrhynchus > Pachyrhynchus sulphureomaculatus. The sequence continues at coordinate 196,737,448 of CM032446.1, forward strand.
GAGCACAACGCACCGGCGACGCACTATGGGACAGAATCGTGCGTACCGTCTCAAAAATCTGTAACTTTGTCGTTGATTGAAGTAAATAGCTGAAATTTGTTACGTAGTATCTCTAATGTATATACTATCAAATAATGGTACATTCGTTGTTAATTTTTAACCGACTTCACGTGTGTATTTTTTTTTGTTCCTTTTTTTTGTTTTTTTTTTTAATGTTTGTTCCAATATTACTCCGCCATTTGTAAACCGATTTTAAAAATTCTTTTTTTGTTTGAAAGGTATTGCTTGCAGTTGGGTCCCATAATTTTTTTTTGGGAATCGGACGGACAAAATGTCCGTCCGAAAAATTAATTTTTGAATATCTCGGCCATTTATAAACCGATTTTCAAAATTCTTTCTTCTTTTTGAAAGAATTTGTCAACAGGCTGAACACATAAAAAAATTTCGGAAATCTGACGGATATTTTGTCCGTCCAAAATATTGATTTTTAGATAACTCTATTGAAAATTTATGAAAATCGGAGGGAGGAGGTCGGTTTTCTTTTTTGCGAGAATTATTTTATTTATAATATATAAAAAAATAATACAAAAATAAAAATGACACTTTTTCATACAAAAACATAGTTTACTTAACTTATTGAATGATAATTATACAGTTTAATGATATACACTATTATTTCGTATTTTTGTTAATATTACATATGAAAATAGCATATAATAAATGACAAACATCTATTAATCCACTACAAAAAATAGAAAAAAAAATTGATATACAAACTACAATTTAAATATCTGTTCTTAGCTTCGTCTAACAGTTCCTTGGCAACAGTGACTGATGGTTTTCTGATACTTGATATGTATGGTTCTGATGTAAATAAAAGACCATGAAATACGTCTTCATTCGTTGTGGACCTAGAGCACTTTCTAGCCTGACATAATCTGATATTTTTGTAATCTTTATTACGAGATTCTTGGGCATCCTCAGATAAATTACCAATAGGCAGAACAGCAAAATGTCTAATTATACTCCCCATGTATTAAGATCTTATGTACTGAAGAAGGCATGTTATACCACATATATTGTGTAACGTACAATTGTGCAGTAGCGCGAGTATATTCACCAAATTTTTCTGGATTTACACCAATACCGCATGTCAAAGTCTGAAGAATAACATAAAACCTTTTAATAAGATCCTCATTAATTCCTGTTATTTCTGAAGAGCAGTAGTAGTTCTCAAAAAAACTTCCTTGCCAGGGTTTATCAACATGCAATCCCATTTGGCTACGAAATATACTTTGTACAAGTTTTTTCTTGTTTTCTCTACTTTTTTTATCTTCCGGAGTTCTCGCAGCCCATTTTTTAAACGAAAGATTATATGAAATGTAAAACTAACTCCATGCACCTAATTCATACATGCAACGTCGACACACCGTACTCCTAAGCATTCATATTATCTGGCTTTGATTCAATCTTCTCCAAATTATTCATATCGCTTGGTTTAGCCCCACACATCGTACACACAGCTCCAGAACTTGTGTCAGTTAGAACTTGTGTAACTTTTCCATCCACCATAGTTAAGAACAGCTCGTGACTTATTTCAATTAGCTGGTCCCCCATGTGTATCTCAGAAATTTTCAATTTATTAATTTGACCCCGAATATCACCGACCACCGAACAGGTTTTCTCGGCCTTTCTTTTGCAGATTCCATCAGAATTGGTCGGCAATATCGAATAGAAGAGCAAGCCGGATTTTGCCAAATAACCTCTTTTGTTTCTGTATCAATCAGCTTTATTGGTACCAAAGACGCTATAAATAGGTTTGCGTCTGAGACCAAGTTACTTTCATCTGTTAAAATTTGTTTATATTCACTTTGTCCCGATGAATCATCACATCCTCATTTGGTAATCAATTTAAGATTTCTTCTTGTTGGGTTGTAAATATTTTCAATTTTTAAGATACGGGCAGTAGTGTGATCCAGCAAATCTTGTAGATTTACTTTAGCGCCTGTATCGGTTATTTCAATGCTGGAGGGTGGAGGATAACACAGTTTTTTTTGCGTTTGTTAATATATTATATGACGGCAATATATCGAAGTTTTTGTTAATCAGACTTGCTCGAAGTAATCCGTATTGTGATTTCGAAAGATCTAAATCAGCAAAAAGACTAAAATATGTTGCATTGCGAGTTTCATGCAACAATTTTTCCTTTATGATCTTTTTTTCATCTCTATCACAATTCCGCATCATTGCAACAACAAAAGCTTCTTCCAATTCTCCTTCAGACCACAATCCTTGGACATATGCGTTATGTATATTCTCGAGACCATATTCTTGAATTAACTCCATATTCTTCCTTTTTTTTTTCGATTTCTCTGACAGATCTTCATAAGACTTTAATGGACGTCCACGTTCTCCAGATGTTGTAGGTTTGATATCCATTGGTATTTCGTCGAACTGTACCTTAAATTCACCGTCTAACCACGTTGTATTTTTATTAAAGAAACGTTCTTTAGTTCGGTTAAATGTGGTCCAGCGATTGTTAAAAGCTGATATAAGCGATTTTTTAATACTTTTCACAACTAATTCACTTTTTGAAGACGACAAATGATGGTGTTCTTCTAAGTATTTTTGAATATCTTCTCTTTTTGTCCCATGGTCAATGAAAAATTCGCATAATACTCGTCGAGGCACAACAAATTCACTCAGTTTGTTGTGTAGGTACTTCGCAAATATTGTTTTTACCGAGATTGGTGAAGACTCTATGTCGAAGCACAATAAAGTACTGGTAAATGACAATTAAATCAATAACTTTTATACTTCAATTCCGTGAGAAAAATATTATTATCTGCATCTTACATATTTATCGCGTTCTTATGTAATATGATATGATTTCCAATAACAGTATTTCCACCTTACCTAAACTTTAATTTAGGTAGTAATCTATCTTTATATATAAAACACAAAAAATGTTACTACCTACCCAAGGCAGCTCTACCAGGGTAGTAGCAGTTGGGCAATAGCAACAAAGCCGAAAAAAATCACATGTATTTTGTTGGTAGAAAAATCACGAGAGCTTCTCTCAAAAAACAACCACTTTATGTATGTATGTAGTTCATTCTCTCAAAAAACAACCACTTTATGCATGTATGTAGTTTAATGCGGTAGTTTGTAAACAAAATTTTGACAACTTGCTGGGATGTAAACAATAGTCACCTGTTCTAGTGATATTACTTGGTAAAGCTGCCTTGTACCTATCTACCTACCTACATATCTACCTGGCTACCTATGTCCGCTATAGACGCTAGTAGACAATATTATTTATCAATAAAATGTCAGAAATAATCTATTTTTCGAAAAATCTCCTGAATCAAATCTTAAAAAATTTTTTTTAATATTTTGCATTTCCCTCCCCATCAGGTATTTTTCGTCCCATTTAAAAGGGGGCAGATTCGGATACATTTTTTTTTGCCTTGACTTTATATGAGCTGCTCTATGTGATGGTATCAAAATTACGACATCGGCAGACATCGCTAACTGTCAAAAGTCCATTTAAAGTTTCTAATAAGGTTAGGATATTTGATACTGCAAAAACAATCGTGTACCTCTCCAATTTTTACATAAATGTCTACTTAAATGCTTTTTAAATAAGGTACTTAATAACCATTCTAACCATGTATCACACTTACATATTTGCATTGAAAATATTGAAAATATGACCATGTAAACTGGTGCAATTCTATTCTGCATAATCGACATTATTTTGAGCAAGTCAAGTTTTATTAAGAAAAAATGAGAAATAATCTATTTTAAATTCTATATAATATGTATTAGACATTCAGTTAGATATATGCATTAACAAAATATTCAATATCGAACATTCGCAAAACCTATTTTTGAGACGGTAAGCACGATTCTGTCCCATAGTGCGACGGCGCGAGTAAAATCTCAACTATTCTTCCAAATGTTACGATTTAAAGATAATTTTTATCTTCCCTAAATGCACAAAACAAAGAATGCATTTAATTTGAAATGGATTTATATTTTTATACCTAAATTACTATCTTTATTTGAAGTATTTTAGCACGTCTATTTTTAATATTTTTACTTCGATAGTTTGGATTAATCTTTGTAGATAGACATATGCTGTCGCAGACTTTTTTGTAGAACTATCTGAGGTGAACAATATTGCCTTTCATTGTTTTCACGTATCTCTACCTATTTACACAGTGCAGGCAAAAATACACCTCCGACGATTGATTTTTTTCCGATTTCATCGACATTCATCTTTATGAACTGGCTAATTTAGATAAAATATCCACAATTTATACACCTAAACCTTTCTCGTGAAATACTCTATCCATTAGTGAGAACCAGAATAAAATCTGTTGAGTAATTACCGAGAAAATCGTGTACATGTATTCATTCATTGCCCACGATTCTAATACACTACTTTGATTAGATTTCGATGTAGTTTTTTACTTTCTTTTAAAATTTAAAGTGTACAATAAGTTTAATAATATTTAAATTCAATTGATTTTAACCAAACTTGTCATTAGTAAGGGAAAGTTTAATAACTAATATATGTATATTGTATAAATTTAAAATGAAACTTCCAATATAAAGAACAAAACGTTAATAAATTCGAATCTCAACTGATGTTCATAAAAATTGATAATTCAAGGCAATTCTATAAATTAAAAAACCGGCTTAGTGCAAGTCGGACTTGCGCAACTAGTGTTCCGTACGGTGATTGCTTTTAAAATAAAGTGAAATCATTACCTAGGATAAGTTAATTATGTCCGTGACGTGTATATCTTAAGTCCAATATGTATTTTCAAGTTTTTTCTTAGTCAGTAAAAGTGTAAACCAAATATTTACTATCTAAATATTTGTTTAATTATAAACAAATAAAATAAAATTATTTTATCACAGCAGCATTGTGCGATTTGGTAGCAGACTCAAAAGTATATTTAAAAAAACATCCACCATAGTGTCAAGGCACATAGTTTCTTTATATTAGATAAATTATCAGACGTAATTCACTCGTGATAATTTTCGCTCAACCTACACTTTATGAAGACTATTCCACAATTTTCTCAAAATTTTTTGATCAGTACAGGGTGAGGGACATCGATTTTTGCCCATTTTTTAAAAAATAATACAAAGAAAAGTGTGCACAAGTATTATATTATATATATTTTTGAAATCGTGTTTTCACAAGCTTTCATTTAACATCCTAGTCGTTGACCTGGTGAAATTTTTTTTTGCTGCCGATTTTACCCCCCAAAATTCACCCCTTAAGTCAAAATTTAACTTTAAAACCTACATTGGGCCATCAATCTTGTTCCAGATTTCAACTTTATATGTCAGATAGTTTCGGAGAAAATCAGATGTAACAGACAGGTAGACGAACACTGAAGCGATTGCGGAACACTAAAAATTAGAGATGTGATATTTAAATAATCGCGCCTGAAATGTAAAGGCACGCCTTTTCGTAATCCAGGCAAGCCATTCCAAACTCAATTATCGGACATGTATTACAAAAGGACCAACAAACAGCCTATTAACCAAATCACAAATCTTTAGAAAATTGAACTCGTTGGAAATGTGTTAAGTTTTTGTCGACTTTAAGAGAAATTCCCGTTTTGTCGACTGGCCTTTTACCTGTGTATCGGTGTCATTAACCATTCCCCTTTCGTCGATTCACTAAACCGACCTTATCTGTTATGGAAATCTATATTAAGGGTAAATATTAATTATTTCTTAAACAAATCGACAGAGTAAAATTCTTTCTTTCCTTCATACCTTCTACAGACGTAGGACTGTCAAACCTGAACCCGAACTAACCTAAACTAGCCTGAACGCCTACGATAATCTAACCGGCCGCACTCTTATATTATATGAAGAAAAATACCTGTAGAAGGTTGAAGGCCATAGCTTTACTTGGTAGCTTTAATTCGGCGAGTCGACAAAAAGGGAACGGCTTCAAATGGTCAACGATCAGACGGTCTCAGTCGACAAAAGGGTAACAAAACAGGTAAGAATGTCCAGTCGATGAAACCGTCAATCGACAAAATCGGAATTTACCGTTAAGTGTCGGTAACCTTGTCTACACTGTTGAAAATACGGAGGAGTTTAAAATATTAGATTTCCCCAAAAATGGTCATTACATAAATGTCAATCCATTGCGCGTTTTGATCTTTTGTGTTTCATCGGTAGAAGCAAGCCAGGCAGTATCGAGCGTTTTGTAGCGATAACTCGGCAATACGGAAATTCAAAGACGTACTAAGCCAGCGAACACAATTTAATCGTAATACAGTGGCAACATAAACAACTCTAAAGCAAGCAGTTAACTTCCAGAATACATTTATCATCAAACATAAAATAGAGACCACGTACTATTAGACGATAAGTGGCGAAAAAATCAATATTTCGACCAATATCATGTGATAAAATAATAGAATGGAGAACAGTCTCGCCAATACAGAGAGCGTTCTTAGAGGTTCACCTTTTAGTTTCGGAAATTTGAGAATTCTAGAAGGATCTTACTCACTCTCACTCGGGAGCATGTTACCCGTGACAGTAGTATGAGTCAGTAGTATAATAATAGAAAAAGGTCTGTAAATTAATAAAACTGATAGACATTTAATAGCTCATACGCTAAAAATGTCGCTAAATTGGTTTTTGGAAATTTACTCAACGAAAATATGAAGGTCTTCATTATCAGTTACTAAAAATGATATGCGAGATTTTGTTGCCATACCTTTTACTCTAAAAAGCACTCTCGAAGAATGATTCGATTGCGTAGTTTTAGAAAAAAATATAATTTACATTCACAAACACGACCAAACATCGTACATCGATATTATATGACAAAAAACTGGGTAAATCCATGTAAATATTTATTTCCAATAACAGCTGAAACCGACACCAGCGGATTGTGTGTGTTTCAAGTCTCATTTTAGTTCTACTCTGTAGGCTTTTCCAGAATAATTGCATTAAAATAAAACATTACTGGAGAATTAACTTAAGTATTAACAAAATTAATGAATTTTGAAGATGTAGTAAATAGTCATTAACTTTAATAGCTATTAATTTTATTACTAAATTTAATTGTTAATAATCATAGGTTATTAGTATTATTATGAAAATTATTATAATATGTTTATTACAAAATTTTAATCACATAGTAGCAGTTTCTTAAAGGAAAGAACCTAGTTTATTAAATTTTTACTTTTTATTAACTAGATTGCAATTAAATTCACCAACCTGCCTTGTAAAACTACCACTTTCCAAATTAAAACAAAATCTGGTTTCAAGATATTTTACGACGAATATAAAAAGTTGTGTGGTTATGAATTCACTAATTTGTTCTCGATTTCTTTTTACTTTAGGAGAAATTATTTTTTTTTATTAAAGATCAGTGAACTTTTAATGAAATCATATCAGTTTTTCAATCTGGATTACAACTAGTGTTGCGAGTTGTTAACTTTTATTGTCATGTTTTCCATCAAATTTCGGCCGTTTCTAGCAAATATTTAAACATATATGGGAAAGAAAAAAATGAAAAACCTGAACGTTAACTATTTTTAACATAATTTAAATTTAATCGACTTTAACAAAGTGGCAAAAAGTACAAAATAGTTTCTTCTTTTTATCTTAAAAAGTAAATACCCATCTGGTTAAAAAAGAAAATATAATTAGCAAAAGAAATTTATAAATGTTTAGTGGTTTCTTTGTGGAATAGAATACCCAACATATTTTGTGTTAGGTATTCTTCTGATAAGTTTGTGAATACTAATTCATTTTTAACATTAACTTTTATTTAATAAGTTACAAGACCTACGTCAACTTTAAAGTTTCGCTTAATTTGGTGGTTTACGTGTTGTATTTTGTGAATCAATTACATATTGTTTACATTTCTTCAGTATTTCATTCAGAGTTCTAATAGTGAGAATTTCTTTTGCTAATGATATTTTCTTTTTAAGCAGGTCGATAATAACTTTTTAAAATTAAGGGAACAACTTATTTTAAATTTTTTATCATTCGTTTGAAGTCAATTTATGTATTCTTTTAAATTTTAGTCATATTTTTTCCTATTTAGCTCAGAACGCTAAATCAGGAACTTACATATACTCGTATTTTATTTTTATTAAGTAAAAAGGTAAGGAGTTTGCTGACAATGAATAGATTTCTAATAAGGAGAGCCGTTAAAAATAATAGAGAAAAATACGCGAATCTTAAAGTAATGCAGAAAAGAAAAGATTTTTAATATGTGGCTTGAAAGATGTAGCAGATATATATATATATATATATATATATATATATATATATATATATATATATATATATATATATATATATATATATATATATATGTATATATATATATATATATATATATATATATATATATATATATATATATATATATATATATACATATACATACAGTAGAACCCCGGTTATCCGAGGTAACGTGGGGGGCACCCTCCTCGGATAACTGAAAACTGGGATAATCCGGATTTGTTTTTTATTTATTCAAAAAATAAACACCAATACTTTAAACCGATGTATTAACGTTTTTTACATATAAATAGGTACATACATTATAAAATAGTGAAATAGGTATCTATGCGCTTCTGTTTCATATTGCATCTTCTTTTTCTCGCTGCAATGTTTCTCTATCTATTAAGAAGAAGCAAATCCGCTGGGGTTGCCTCTGGTTGTTGTTCGATATACCGCAAAGCTTTTTCCAAAGAAGCAAAACCTTCTTGATGAGAGATCTTAGTGGGAGACTGTTCATCCACCGCCGCTTCGTCAACGTCATCTGATTTTTCGGTTTTCTGAAAGGCATTCGTTATTTCTTCAATACTCATTTCTTCTTCTAAATCATCTGCTGTAATCCATTCAACATCTTCTCTTGTCACATTTCCACATTAATTGAAATAAACTTTTTTCCTTTTCTTCTATCTCGCTGTCAAAATTTGAACAGGACATTTCTCCATGGCTTCTCAATTTCAAAGCTAATTCATTTAATGGAGTGTCATCTTCACTGTCATAGTCCTCAAAATCAATAACTTTTGACCAAGGTTTTTAAATAGTAGTAGTACGCACAGAATTCCAAGCTTGACTTACACAGTAAATAACATTTTTCAGTGTAACCTTTCTCATCCCATTGATAATATTCTCCTTTTCTGTGTATTCTAACAGATGTTCAAGATATAAACGCCTATATATTTTTTTAATGTTTTCGAGGATACCTTGATCCATTGGTTGCATTATGCTGGTTACATTTGGAGGAAAAAATTTTACAACAATTTCGCCTTCTTCAGGGTGAGAGAGGCCATTATCCATTAACAAAATTGCTTTAATAGGAAGACGGTTTCTCTTCAAAAATTTAGTCACAGATGGCACGAACTCTTCTTCAAACCAGTTAGTAAATAAGGTCACATCCATCCATGCGCTCTTCTGACTTTTGTAATAGACTGGTAGGGCTTTGGGTGAGATGTCTTTTAAAGCTCTTGGACGTGCAGACTTGCCAATCACCATCAGTGGGATTTTGTGCTTCCCAGATGCATTAGAACATACCATTATAGTTAATCTTTCCTTACTTTGTTTGTGCCCAGGAGCTGATTTTTCCTGTCGAGACGCCAATGTTTTGATGGAAGCATTTTATAATTCAAACCAGTTTCGTCACAGTTTTAAATTTGATCACATGTGTATCCACAATCCTCGATTTGCTTTTTAAAGATCTGCTGCTTAAATTTCTCAGTTGATGACACATCAGCAGAAAGTTTTTCACCACATACAGTCAGTTGTCGAACACCGTACCGTTTTTTTTCCAGCGGTCAAGCCATCCAGAACTGGCGGTAAACTGATCTATCTCTGGGAATTGCCTACTAATCATTATTGCTTTTTGTTGTAAAATTGGACCTGACAGAGGCACACCTTTTGATCTTTGTTGGTTAAACCACATGAATAAAGCTTCGTTAACCTTTTCATAGTCGCCGGTTTTCATTGATTTTCTTCCTGAGGACGAAGAGGCTTGATTTATACACCACTCTTCTATTTTTGTACTGTTTCTTTTCCAATCTCCAACTGTTACCTTACCTACTCCATAATCTCGTGCAACAACTTTAATTGTCTCTCCTGCTTCAATTCTTCTGATGGCTCTTAATTTTTCTTCAATAGGACCGACGATTCCTTTACACTTGTTTTGCTCCATTATAATACGACAAATAAAAATTCAAACAAAGCAGTTCATATTAATTACACTTAACTACCAGAATTCCAACCAAATAAATTATGTGAATATACTCGTACTTCTCTGTAGTAAACGCTATAAAGCACTGCATTCACGCAAATTTACATGTTGAAAGAGTTCGAAAACTTAAATAGAGGAACCCCTCATACGGGCCAGGGGGATTCCCCGAAGGCCCCGACGATTTTAAATGGAAATATGTACATATATATTTTAGAAGCTCGGTTAATACGCAGCATAGACGCCCGTACCTCGGATAATCAGGTTCTTAGATTGGCTCGGTTAATCTGGAGCTCGGATAATCGCGATTTGATTAATCGGGGTTCTACTATATATATATATATATATATATATATATATATATATATATATATATATATATATATATATATATATATATATATATATATATATATATATATATATATATATATATATATATATATATATATATGTATATATATATATATATATATATATATATATATATATATATATATATATATATATATATATATATATATATATATATATATATATATATATATATATATATATATGTATATATATATATATATATATATATATATATATATATATATATATATATATATATATATATATATATATATATATATATATATATATATATATATATATATATATATATATATATATATATGTATATATATATATATATATATATATATATATATATATATATATATATATATATATATATATATATATATATATATATATATATATATATATATATATATATATATATATATATATATATATATATATATATATATATATATATATATATATATATATATATATATATATATATATACATATATATATATATATATATATATATATATATATATATATATATATATATATATATATATATATATATATGTGGTGGCCGTCTTTTATAGGTCGGCGTCTACGCAGATTGTAGGTGGGGGGGTCTCTCTCGTTCATGTTTTCAATCCCTTGGACATTTTTTTTCGTCACGATAAATATAATAATAATAGTTAGTTAATACTGATTAAGAAAAAAAAATCTTTGTTTAACCTCCTTAAAGAAATTTAAAAAAAAAACTTGACGTTTCGACACCTATTCTGCCAAGGTTGTCAGAAATTGAGAAAACAAATTAAAAAATAAAAAATATTTTTACAATGCCAGAACAATCTAAATTACTAAAAATTATTACAATATTGGGTTATCAAGGAATAAAGGCTTGTTATTTAGTCTCTGACCAACTGGGTCGTTTCTCGACAAGGGTCTATTGGTTGACTCTAGATTTGCAAACAATTCAGACACCTGCTGACATTGCATAGAGAAGTTCTGTAGAAAATTTTGAGATTGTAGCTATTAACATTAACAGCAATTGTTGCCAATTGAATATTATTCTACAATTATTTCATTATTATTATATTAACAGTACATAAGTCGATAATTTATATATACCAACTGCTATGACTATGTCAAAATTTTGTGGCTTTCTAATTTTAAATTTTTTAAAATTTGGTGGTTCCAAAGTCTAAATAACAGATGTTATAATTAATTTTAGATAATAATATATATTTAAATTATATTATCTAAAATTAATTTCTTTTTATTGAGGATTATTTGGCACAATAACCAACTTAGCTAATGCCTAAACTATTGGGTGACAAGGATACAAGAAATTTTAGCAACAACAGCACTATTCCATGGCAAATATGATAAGCATTTTAGAGACAATTTTTTTATTAGTTTATGAAACTGCTGAATAATGAACATTCAGTTTAGTGATTGATGAGAAACTGTTGAAGATTGAGTCATTTTTTAATAAAATAAATAGGGTCTAATATTGTGTGTAATACCGGTATGTTTTAACTAGTTGCAAAATAAGAAATACGAGGCTAGTTTGAAAAGTCCGTGCAAAAATAAAAACTACTTATGTGTTTGGGGTAAACCTTTTTTATTTTTCGACATAGTCTCCTTTTAGGCTTATACACTTCATCCAACGATGTTCTAGTTTGTTGATCCCTTCCGAATAATAGGATTTGTCCAAGTCTGCAAAATATCCATTAGTGTCTGCAATCACCTCCTCGTTTGAATAAAATCTTTGTCCCGCCAGCCATTTCTTCAAATTGGGGAACAAATAGTAGTCCGAGGGAGCCAAGTCTGGAGAATAGGGGGGATGTGAAACGAGTTGGAATCCTATTTCCATTAATTTTGCGACCACAACTGCTGAGGTGTGTGCTGGTGCGTTGTCGTGATGGAAAAGGACTTTCTTGTGGGCCAATCGCGGGCGTTTTTCTTGCAGCTCGGTTTTCAAACGGTTCAATAACGATGAATAATATTCACCTGTAATAGTTTTACCTTTTTCCAGAGAGTCGATGAGGATTATCCCTTGCGAATCCCAAAAGACAGTCGCCATAACCTTTCCGGCCGAAGGAACAGTCTTCGCCTTTTTTGGTGCAGATTCCCCCTTGGTAACCCATTGTTTAGATTGTTGTTTGATCTCAGGAGTATAGTAATGTATCCATGTTTCATCCACAATGACGAAACGACGCTTAAAGTCCTCCAGATTCTTCTGGAACAGCTGCAAACCATCCTTGCAACACTTCACACGATTCCGTTTTTGGTCAAGCGTGAGCAATCGCGGCACCCATCTTGCGGATAGCTCTCTCATGTCCAAATGTTTGTGCAAAATATTATGTACCCGTTCAGTCGAGATGCCCACAGCACTAGCAATCTCACGCAACTTAACTCTTCTGCCATCCATCACCATATCATGGATTTGATCAATGATTTCTGGAGTCGTAACCTCCACAGGCCGTCCAGAACGTTCAGCGTCACTTGTGCCCATATGGCCAGTCCGAAAATTTTGAAACCACTTATAAACTGTTCTAATCGAAGGTGCAGAGTCACCATAATGTTTATCAAGCTTCTCTTTAGTCTCCTGAGGCGTTTTGCCTTTCATAAAGTAATGTTTAATCACCACACGAAATTCTTTTTCGTCCATTTCTTGAAAATCACTCGACTTCCTTGATTCACACGAATGCCAAACACAAAGAAATAGACCAATATGGCTGAAACTTGGTGTGCGTTCATTCAAGAGATGCTACTAACTAAACATGACCTCGATACGCGCCGCGCCGGTGGTGCCATCTCTCGGACTTTGCACGGACTTTTCAAACCAGCCTCGTATCCATATAGTTTTAGTACTATATTTGTAGTATTACCCATTTTTTATTAGATGATATAATCGGTATTCGTAATAACACATAATATGTAAAATAACAGTTAAATAAAGGCGTGAGTATGTAAAATATCACAGATTGGTATTTGCCTTTCATTAAAAGATAGAAAAATATTTGTTTGCGTAGAAATAAACTTTATATAAGATTAATTATTTGTCCCAAAGGTTTGGTTCAACTATGGAAATATCTAATTAGTAACACATTTTTGTCAAATAAATGTTCATAAAATTTCTTAACTGTGTTAATTACACAGGTTCGGATTCTGACCTCGAAGTACAAAAAGGTCGAATTCCTTAGAATAAGTAGCATCTTAGATTTATACCACAATCCTGAAGAACAAACTATCTTGCCTATACGCTCATAAGGCATTCGTAGTCTGTCTTATTTTGACTACAGATTTTTTCAAGTAAATGCCTTAGTCATGATGACTCCTGTATATTTCGGGACTCTGTAGTGTAAAATATAACTCGGACGCATAAGTTTTAGCAATGTTCCACATCACATGTTCTTGTGAAAAGGACCATGCCAATTTTATTGCAATATAGGCCGAATTTCTCATTTTGACAACATGTTCTTAATGAATGTAATGAAAGACTGATTTTGTCAAATTTTCACTTTATTTAGTTTCACAGTAACTGTATGACGCGTTAAATAAAGTGGAAATTTGACAAAATCAGTCTTTCATTACATTCGTTATGAATTTCCATCAAGTAACAGCCACAACAATTCAAACATTTTCTTAATGTTTGCTACTCTGTGCATTACGTCCGTTAGAGGATCGGTGTTACTTTTCCTACAAAGGACTAGCACATCATCATCATATGCCTATATGTCTAGTCTATGTGGTTAGATATTTGCTAAGGCATCCTTTAATCATCGTGGCAGCAAAAACCTGCTTGAAAAGCGTTGTACGAGGAGTAACAAGCTGAACCTCATACGGATGTGAAGTAATAGCAAGACGTGTATTTCTAACATGCACCGCTCTGGTAAGAACTAAGCGGGCTACATTCTTCGAACACTTTCCGTGAAAACACTTCTAGAATAGGCTCAAATCGCCAATCGTTCTTTGATGTTCCAGCGAATCAAGGCCACCGGTCAGTTCAGGGTTTCCAATCAGACGAACAGCTCTTCTCTGAATAGAGCTCTTCTCTGAATAGATTCTGGAGATAGATAGATTATTGAAAAATGATTCAGAACAGATAAAGTAATAAATGTTAGAGAGTTGTTTCTAATCAATCCTAACACTACAGATGCTGAGCAGGCGAGTGAATTAAGTAATTTATATTATGATCTTGAGTACAAATACACACAAAAAGAGGATCATAATAACAAATATTAATTTTGACAGTAAAATTCAATTAATTATAAAAAAATAACACACACTCGTTTTACTTGTAAAGTTCAAATTTATTTAGCAAAGGTCATAATTTTATCCCACTTTATATTCTTTACAGTGAAAGAAGCACGCAATAACAATTAATAAATTCTTAAGTATGTTGTCTTACAAAATGCTACGCTAATAAGGTCAATTAATTGACAAAGTAGCTCAGTAATTAAGTTTTTACATTATTTAAGTGTTTAGGCATTCTACGCAACCGTACAAATGAAATTTTTAGATTTTTGAGAGATACATTCTAATAAAGTAATGACTAATTTCGTTTTTAAGAAAAAGTTTAGAAAAATGTCAATGTATTTTTAAAAAAATTGATTTAGGAATTAGGAAATAGAAACAACGCGACATTACCGATTAATGTTGAAATGTTCACTCGTCCTTTTAACTTGCTTGTCCTAAATTTCTTTATTTTTTAATATTTGCATTGAAACTTGCTAATATGTATTGTCAAATTTAAAGTATTTTTATGTCTATTCAATAGGAGCATTGTGCTTTAACCTTTACTTGAATCTCAAGCTAATGGCACTTTGAAATTGAAAATTATACGTGAGCTCAAGTAAACCAATAATATATAATTATCAAATCAGTTAAGGCAGTCATAATTAATTTAGAAAGTAAATTTGTATATAGAATAACATTTTTTCATCACACATAAACCAACAGAAGATCTCAACATCTTGTCATATCAGCTCCAGCTAATGCAGTTGCTCTCATATTCTTCCCAGGACTAAATCCTAGTCAAGAACCTCCTTTTTTTTTACAAATTAGCCGCATTACAATTTTAGTTCATCGTTTGGTTACTTTTCCTCTAAATAGAATAAACTTCAGTAATGAAAGGACTCGTATTAGAAATATAACTAGAGTTAATGGTTATGACGATGACTTAGTAAACAAGTTAATAAATAGAGATAAGTTCTGGTTAAATATTCAGAATTCTACCTTTTTTACACCCGAAGAATATAAGACCAAATATATTTCGACACCATATAATCCGAAATATAGCAGGGGAATCAATAAGGTATTTAAAAAGATAGGCCTCACCTCAGTCTATAAGTCATCAGACAATCTGAGGAATATCTTAGAAAATCCCAAAGATAAGATTCCTAATTGTGAGAAAAGTGGACTTTATGAAATTAGTTGTAATGATTGCGACAAAAAGTATGTTGGGCAAACTAAAACACGATTGAGAGAAGATTTAGTACATTTATAATATAGTAGAACAGAAAAGTATAGCATTACCGAACATGCCCTTGAAGATGATCATACTGTAACATTAGATAGCCTAAGATTAATTAAAAATGTATCTGATAGGAGATTGTTGAACGTATACAAAAGTATGGAAATTATAAAATGTAAAAGTAGTAGTAAAATTGGTTACTTAACCGGAACTGATGGCCTCTCCTATGCCATTAATTCCGCCTGAGTTATTCAGGCTAAGTATAAATAGAGTAGATTTGTAGTTTAACTTTAGTCAAATATCGATCCTGATGAAGCTAATATGGTTAGCGAAACGCGCGTCGAGTGCAAAAATAAAGTGTTTCGTGTAGTGACGATATATACTGAGCAGTCTCCTTTTTTTCCCTCATCAGATTTAGAAGGAATCTGAACCACATGCTCGGCAATTAATGATAAAAATATTTAACTATTTACCTACCTCACCTGAACTAATTTATACTAAACAAATTTTGAAGATATTGTCTTTGAACCCATAACTTTCCTCATAGCAACCGATTGAAAATTCTGAAAAAAATTGGAGCATAGATGCAGCATTAGGAAAAAAAATTCATTTATGTTATTATTAATTTTATTAGGTGTTAAAAAAATATCAATCGTATTATCTTAGCTAAAATCTTTTTGATGGAGCTGATTCAATGTGTACGATCTGTGAATTTTCCTAACTGGTTTTCCAGGTTATTTCTAATAAGAGTACAGTCAAATCTCACTATTTAGTCGTTGTTCGATTTCGAACATCGTGACTCATGTATGGTAGCGAGTTCCTCTTTACCATCAATCCTCTGCCGTTCTCATGACTGCTGCAACCGACATATTTGTGCGTTGGTCTAGAAATCCTACAGGAGATCTACCTCTTATTCTTTTACCGACGTGACCGATGAATTTTAGAATCTGTCTTTGAAGCGTTGGAGGCAGTCATTCATTATTCCGTATATTCAGATTTTTTAGTATATTTTAGCATAGTAGTATAGTTTAGTATATATATTCGTTCTATGAGCCGTCCACGGGATCTTTCACATCCTACGATAGCAAATAATTTCGAAAGCCTTTATTCTTCTGCAGCATGCTGCGTTCAGTGTTCGATCTATAGGTTGCAACAGGAAAAACTAGTTCTCTGAGAAGTCTACCCAGAGCTTCCTTTGCCATCCTAATCCTTCCTTTTATTTCTGGCTCGGTTCCTTCTTAGTTCGTTATTTGTGTGCCGAGATAAATAACGCTATCGCTTATCTCTATATCCCGCTGCAGTGGCAATGATATTGTTTGAGATTTATCCACAATCATCAAACGGTGTTTGGCGAATTTGCAGCTTCTACCCGCTGGAGAAGGTCAAACATTTCTTGATAGTTTTGTGCCAGAACCAAAACAGTCAAAAGCTGCCAAAAAATGGATTTTATCCAATTTTGGTGGTTTATATTAAAATTTTAATTGTAATAATTGATAAGCTTCTCGAATTTATTTTTTCTGAGAAGATTTATTTCCAATATCAACACCAGCACACCTCAGGGCTTCATACTCTTTCTTCCTCTTTCCCATAATCGATCTACTGAAAAAGACCAAAACTCCAATCTATAGCTTTGCATTTGGCAATATGTTAATTTCTTCATTTAACAATAACCAAGTAGTACAAAAACTTAGACAGCAGTCGTTCCTAAAACAAGATGTCGGCATATATTATTCCATTAGCATTGCTATAATACACAGCTAAGAGAACTTCTTAAAAGCTCTGAATAGAATTCCCTACTAGAAATCTATATACACTCCAATAGCTTGGAGACCATCAAATTAGGGACCCTGAACTCACCAAAAATCTTGATTTTGTCTGGAACATCAAAGAAAAGTTGGTACGTTCAGTCTCAAGTACTTTCGTGGGAAGTGTTAGATTGATCTAGCCCGATTACTTCTCCAAGAGTGGTGCATGTCAGAAATACACGCCACACTATTACTTCAAATCCATAGGAGATTCAGCTTGTCATCAATCGTAACACACTCTCCAAGGTCTCTTTTACGTGGAGAACCTTATCCCTTGGAAATAAATTTTATACTTAGCAATAATCGAAAAATATGTAGAGACGTGTTAGTCCTAAACAGATTTCACACCAGAAGGGACCATCGACTGATAAAACAACGTTGATACCCAATAAACATAAACAAAGAACATACCAATACCAAATTGAACTTGGAAATAGGCTTGGCGCAGACGAAACTACGAACATAGGCGTGGATATAAACCAGTTAAATGGAAAAATCGCACCGAGCATCCTAACATCAACAAGGAAAATATGCTCAAGAAAATGGAAGCCTGCGAGCGAGAGACTTACTCCAAACACCATCCAACTAATAAATGAACTAGGACTGTGTTGAACACCTGGTACAACCTGTGGCGATTTAAGAGTGGTGTGTTGGGATAATGGGATAATGTCAAACCATTTTATTTTTTATGTTAAATATTTTTAGCGACAACAAAATAGTATTA
This sequence comes from Pachyrhynchus sulphureomaculatus, assembly GCA_019049505.1. Classification (NCBI taxonomy): domain Eukaryota; kingdom Metazoa; phylum Arthropoda; class Insecta; order Coleoptera; family Curculionidae; genus Pachyrhynchus; species Pachyrhynchus sulphureomaculatus. The sequence goes on from CM032446.1 coordinate 196,756,080, forward strand.
AAATTTTGTCTAAATCTTATGGGCAGACACTAACATATAACAAAATGTTACTTTTTTTTGTTTGAAGTTTATTACCGAATAGTATTACTATTTTAACTAAATTATGTCTTTTATTTTTCATCTGTAAGTTATTATTTATATTACTTAAAACGTCGCGTTGTGATTATAAATGTTTTGCAACATGCTAACAACTATGCAAACCATATTTAGGGCAATAATGTAATGCATAATCTTGTACCATTCACTTTTAGTTGTTAGTCTATTTTTGTTGATATGAAAAAGTTGACACTGGCTAAACTGCATGGTAATTTAAAAATATATTAAACTAAAACTAACTAAACTACTTCTGTTGCAAATGCAAAGCTTAATTACGAGGGTAACTCAAATATAAACCTGAATTATTTTTTTAAAAATTTATGTTTACAATAATGAGAAAAATCAAAAAAAATCTTATTTTTCTACATAGTCTCCCCTGTTCAAAACATATTTTTCCTACCGAAAATGAAGTTTTTTCATACAGTCATTGTAAAATAAAGCAGGGTGCGTTAGAAGCCAATTGCGCACTAACGATTCTACGTCTTCTTCTCTGAAATGCTTGCCTCCCAACGCTTCTTTCAAAGGGCGTAACAAATAAAAGTCGCAAGTCGACAAATCCGGGCTGTAGGACGGGTGTTCGAAAGGTTTCCAGTGCAATTGTTTCAATTTTATTGGGTAGATGCAGCTGTGAGGGGTCGAGCGTTGTAGTGAATCGGTTCCATACTCGAAATGGGTATTTTTTGTCAATAAGCGAGTCTAACTTCATCGAAGAGTTGGAGAAAATCATCCGTCTTGATGTTCAAATCCGTGATGCTGGTCAGAGGTCGGCGAGAATGACTCAGATTTTCCGCCGTTTTCCGTTCATAGGAAAATTTCTTGTTCCGGTCATAGACTGGGGTTTTCGAAAGCGTCTTTTTATCGAACTGTTTCGTCAGGTTTTGCCAAATTTCAAAAGGTTTTAAGTTTTCTAGCGTTAAAAAGTCGACAATATTGCGTTGTTCAATCGACACTGGTATCTCCTGCTCTGAAATGGCGCTACTGACGATAAAATCGATCGAGAGAGTCTCGAAAGAGTGAGTGGTCTCTTCCACTCCCTACTTAACTAATTATCGGAGCTCGAGGAGACCGGATTACCTCACGCGAGTTGTGGCAAGAATTCCGGTTTATATTTAACTTACCATCGTAATTTTACTACTTCTACGATATGGTCATACCAAATAAAACAGTGAGCAAGTAGTCAGTATGAAAATAAATGTAATGTTTGTGTTCGAAAGAAGGCTATAGCACTGAAGCCTCTTTCAAAAAGTTTTCTAGGTAGCAGACACTTTTGACCACATGACATAAGTAACAAAAACGAATTTAGGGAGTGGATGGATTTTTCTAATAAGAGTAAGAATTTTAAAATTTTGAATGAGTTTAATTATAGACGAAAGAATTATTTCAGAACAGATAACTCCGTGTAAATTTTAGACAATAATGAAAACCGGCGCAGACACGATCTGGTACTATTTAGATTTAGTACGTATTTCAGAAGCGCAGAATTCGTCAGAAGCTGTTACCATTTTTTTAGAAAACCTTCTATATGGCTTTTCATACCAATAAATTCTACTTGGTTATTGTCACTCAGAATTTGTTCCACTCCCTTAGCAAGTTATATATCTTCCTTTTGTTTGAGGATACTTGCATGAGCAGCTGGGGTTTGAAAGTTCAACAATTAGATTTCTATTTTATTCTCAGTAGATCGACAATACAGGGTTTTATAAAAATAGTTTAATATATTGAAATGTGGGACTCCTCGAGTCCACTGAAGATACACCTAATATTTAATTTTATCAAATCAGAATAGAGTTGAAAATTTTATAAATCACTGGACTACGTAATTTTAAGGATGTGCCGCCATTAGCACAACTGAAATAAACATTGGAGTGCCTAAATGAGGGAGGGAGTATTAAAACCAGTTGAAGAGAGACGATTCATCCATTGTTGAAATATCAAAGAAAATACCTTGTGTTTACTCCTTGAAACCTACTGCAAAAATAAATGTTTTTGTGAAATTTTGCACACTGATAATACAAAAAGTGTTTCATTAATATTGGCGAAGATTAATGACAATCAGATTTTGTTACTGTTTGCCTTGTTACAGAAAAACAATGGTATTTTAAGCTATGTTTGTCATATCTAATTTCTAACTTACGTTTTTAATGCATTTTTTCAATTGTTAAGAAGAAACAAGTTGTAAAATAGTCATTAATTGTAATAATAAAATACGTTTCGGTAAGTAGTTTTCAATTCATCATTAGACAGGCAGATGTGGCGATATTTTGGGAAAATTTATTACGTTATAAGAAATCTATTTATTAAATAAATATTTAAAGGTAAATAATAAAATCAAAACATTTAATAATAAAAATAACACAGCAAAACCGATAATTGTAATTAATTAATATTAGAAAGAAGTAATATTTTAACTAAGTAACACAATAAAAATAAATAGGTAAAACTGTTTTATACTAGATATAAATTTGCTAGGTATTTATACCAAATGTTCAAAATGCTGTCCAATACTAATCCTATACAATCTTTTTTTTTCTCATTGTGGTTCTCATAACGTTCTCCAACTGAATTTCAGTTATTTGATTTACTGCTCTTCTTAAGCGCATTCCTAAATCATTTCTGTCTGTTGGTGGATTTTTGTAAACTTTTAGATGGTTCCATATAAAAAAATCAAGAGGCGTAAGATCTGGCGATCTTTCAGGCCACCTATTAGGTCCATTGGTACCTAACCAATTTGCACCAGATCTTTAGTTCAAGTAGTTTACTACATTTCGACTATTGTGGGCTAGAGCTCCATCCTACTGGAAAATAATGTCTCCACGATTTAAAGGTAAAGTTTCTAAAAAATCTTCAACATCATTTTGAATGAACTCCAAATATCTTTCTCCATTTAACTCACCATCAAATATAATAGGACCAATAATTCTTGTGCCAAGGATACCCAACCATACATTAAAGCCGAATCTTTCTTGATAGGCACTTTCTCGCATAATTCTAGGATTTTTTTGGGCCCAATATCGCGTATTGTTACGATTAAATAGACCAAATTGGTAAATCTAGATTCATCCGAAAATAGATTGTTGTAACGAAATTGGTTAACAAGGTGGTATCTTTGCAAAAACCAATTACAATAATCCATTCTTCTTTGATAATCTGTTTGAAATAAATGTTGATTTATTTGATATTTGTGAGACCTGAATTTAAATTTTATTTATTATTATTATTATTATTTATCATTCTTTCTGCACTCTCGTTAAATTATTAACATATCTTTTTTCATCCGTTGAATAGATTTTTGTTAGCGAAAAATTATTTTTGACGTAAAGTAAACAATAATAATGGCCATTTTGGTAACACGCAGTAACCATGACTCTCGGTTCGTCTGTTTTATCACAGTCTACTAAGTGGGTAATAGAACTTGTTGATATCACTTTATTGCAAAATCAAACGGTTTATTTTCTGAAAATAATATTAAATCCAATTGGCGTTAGATAATTCTGTTAGATGTATGTTGGCAAAAAAAAAAAAAAACCGTTAAATAAAAAATATGTATTCCTATCTTAATTTCGGTGATAGTGATTATTATTTAAAGAGAAAATTCTGTAACAGAATGTAAGCATAAAATTTTGTAGGAGCCACTTAGACTCGCGAAAATGGCACGATAAATGGATAGTCTTAAATTCTTTCTAAATTGAGATAAAACGAACAAAAACAATTGCTAGTATATCCACCATTGCCGCCTAAGTTTAAGAGTTTAAATCAGTTTTTGCCGGTCATCTGTCAAACAAATGTCAACTTGTGATACATCATTGGAGAGAATTTTAAAGCGAATTCTGGTGTTTCAAATGCAAATATGTAACTTTCAAAATAAAAAAAATTACAGGGTGTTACGTGTTGGCTGTGTCACCAGGTATATATATATATATATATATATATATATATATATATATATATATATATATATATATATATATATATACATATATATATATATATATATATATATATATATATATATATATATATATATATATATATATATATATTTGTGAAGTCGGTTAAAAAACATTACCGATTCAGCGACTTGGCTGAAACGATGGGCGATTAGGCAGAAAATAATTTGACGGAGAGGACAATTTAGCGGATAACAATTTTGCGGAGAAGACAATTGTAGAAATAGTTGACACATTTACTTTAATATTGTTAATTTTCAAAACGTTTATTTGTGCATTCTTCTTTATTGCGTTATAAAATAGCAAATCGAAATTAAAGTTTTCGTTTCAATTGGTGAAATTATTCTGGTCACTGACAATTTAGTTCGAGTTAGGTCTGAAAGTCTTTAATAAACAAATTAGTACAATTATCAATTATTTTAGAAAACGTAAGTTCAATTTTATTTTAAATTATTCATCAACAAATTGCCATCCACTACACGTTCCAGTTCATCAAATATTGATAATTCTAACCCACTACTGGAATAATCTTAGAAAATGTGCAATAAATAAGTGACTCATTTTCCATCTCACTAACTTCGGCGAAGGTGCCAAGGTCTCATTCGCAGAATATGTCGAAGACGAAGGATCACTTTTTTATTCTCTGGTATTATTTTTAAGCCCTTTATAACCTAAGAGACTAGCTTGTGGAGGTAGCTATTAAAAATTATAAAAACATTAATTTTCAGCCAGATTTAAACAATATTAGCTTTAATAACAATATATAATATAAGCCCTAAAGGCGGTAGTATGCTTCGTGGTCGGCCAGTTGGGCCGTAATGTAAAAATCCACATGTGCTGCAAAAGTTTACACCGCCGGTAATGACTTCAATATTGTTTTAAATTCTGATTTAAACCATGACCATTCAGTTAAGTCAGAGAAGCTCTGAACCATTTATAGGAAAAACGAGCTAAAGTAATTCATCTAGAACGTCGGTATAACGTTTGAAGAGATTACCACGGACAATATTGATAAAATCCAAAGAAATATTTACAGAAGTAGCCGAAGTAAAATGTAACCATTGCCCCGAATACAAAGTGAAGTTTTTGAGACACTAGAAATGCGTGAACTACAGACAAATAAAGGCGAAACTTTTGTATTAATTAACGACAGAGAACATAAAATTCTGTCGTGCCATACTAACCCCAGTTTCTTATGTTCTGTGTATATATGGATCGTACATTTGATTTTTCTTTTAAAAATGCGCCTTCATAATAACTAATAAATTCCTAAAATAATTTGTAAGGTTTTATTTCTTACCTGCCACTTTCTCTGATGTTGAATTGTGCCTTAATCCTCCCCTTTACATTTTTGGCCCAACTCAACCTATGGAACAGTAAATTTTCAACCACATTTGGCCCAACTGGTCTACGCCCGTATGCTGGTATCCTCATAATCAATCAACCTATTTTATTGTCACTAAACATTGTTAACAAAATGTTAATACTCATTTCATAACCAAAATCTTGTTCTCTCTAGTCAGTGAGGCCACATTAAAAATAACCAGTCAAGAACAAGTTGAACTTGCACAATTAGTGTTCCGTACGTTGATTGCTTTTAAAATAAAAAATTTTGTTACGGTGGTATAAAATCATCAGTGACTTCACAAAACACACTCCAAATGAGTTTTCAATAAAGTTTGTTTCCAATCTTTACTGAAAACTGATGACCTTGGAATTTTTTTTTATATATACCAGATAAATTATTAAAGGTAATTCACTCGTGATAATTTTCGTTCAATCTACACTCCGTGGAGAATATTCCAGAATTTTTTCAAAATTTTTTGATCAGTACTTTTCGAGATAAGGTAGGGGGACAGCGATTTTTTAAAAATAATACAGAGAAAAGTGTGCGCAAGTATTACAATACATATATATTTTTTACTCGTGTTTTCACAAGCTTTCATTTGACACTAAGAATCGATGACCTAGTAAAAAATTTTTTTTTCACTTCTGATTTCGAAGTCAAAATTTAACTTTCAAAACTACACGGCTCAGACGAGGCCATCAATTCCTATATTATTACCAAATTTCAACTTTCTATGACAAATAGTTTCGGAGAAAATCGGGTGTGACAGACAGACGGACAGACAGACAGACAGACACCGAAGTCATCTTATAAGTTTTCTGTACGGAACACTAAAAAGGTAATGTGTTAATTTCAATTCGTCATTATTTTATAGGGCATTGAGTCAAACATGAATGAGTAAAAATATAAACGTGATTAGACACAGTCAATTTTTTAATTTCCTATAGAAAGGTTTAAATATTTTGCTGTTTTTATTTTATCTTACACCATGTAAACAGCATGAAATTGAGAGCATTTACTGCAATATCAAATGAAAATTATGCAACAAAATAAAATTATGTTAAGAAAAACTGCGTAGTTATTTTTAACAAGTTATTTCCAAATCTCTATAACGGGTAATTTTTAACTTTTTGTATAAAGTTCTTAGTTTAAACTGTATCCTATTTACTTATATACAATTTAACCGTGAATTGAAGCAATAAGTTCCAGTTTTTGGTATTTTGCTTGGTAATTATTATATTACCATGATTGTTAGAATAAACAGAATGCACATGAAACCGTCAACATCATTATATGATTTTGCCGGTTCTTATCGGCAATTTCAGTTACCAATAGGGAAGCTGAATATTATGAATAAACATGGAGGAAAGTTAGTAATATTGAACAGGCATGTTTAAATCGTGATAAATAATTAAATTCCACTTGTTTGAGTAGTTACGTTCTAGTGTAATTGCAAAAGGAAGCTAATTACTACTGTTTTTCTGTTAGATACAAGGTAAGGTGCGTTTTTTCTAACAGTTATTATTCGCTTTCTAAGTTTAACTTTCGGTAACCGGAGGTCGCATATTTATTTAGAATTCTGTATAATAATTTCGAGATACTGATCAATAATATAATAATAATAATATACCGAACTCATAAAATTCATATATAAAAATGCGACATTAACGTTTAAATTAGATGAAGATCGAAAAACAGAACCCATAAAGATCAAGAAAAGTATTAGGCATGGCGACACAATTTCACCAAAACTGTTTACCATGGTCTTGGAGGATGTATTTAAAAGTTTTGAGTGGGAAGAGACAGGAGTTAAAATCGATGGCATATATTTACATCACTTGCCATTCACAGATGATGTAGTACTGATTAGCGAAGATCTAGAAGAACTCAAAATCATGATAGAACAAGTTAATCAAGCTTCACAGAAAGTTGGTCTGGAAATGAACATCGAGAAGGCAAAACTTCTAAGCCCACAAAAAATAAGATCGGCATGGAAAAGATCGAGAGAGTGGAAGAGTATATATACTTGGGGTATAAAATTAGATTGGATAAGGAGAATAAAATAGCGGAAATACTAAGGCGAATTGAACTCAGCTGGTCTGAATATCAAAAACTGGGATTAGTTCTAAAAAACAGACATATCCCAATGACTTTAAAAAGAAAAAAATGTACCAGAGCTGCATACTTCCAGTAAGTACCTATGGGCTGGAAACCATAACCCTTACAAAAAATAGACTTTGCTAATGTATTCAATGGTCCATGGAAAGACAGACGTCAGTGAAAGAGTGGCAAAATTAAAGTGGCAGTTGGCGGGACATGTCGTTAGAACGAATGATGGTAGATGGACAACAAAATTTCTTAAACGGAAACCTTGAGAGAGCAGACGAAGTGTCGGAAGACGAACGAAAAGATGAACTGATGATATTAGGTTGATAGTAGATGGCTCCATCTTGCACAGGATGGAGATAATTGGAAGAAACTTGAAGAGGCCTATCTTCTGCAGTGGAGAAGTTGTAGCTTCTAAAGAAGAAGAAGAAGAACAATACAACAAAAATAAGCCGACATTCCCAAAGTTAAAATTTTTTCCTTTATTAACACCTCTACAGTCATTTTTCTATATATATATATATATATATATATATATATATATATATATATATATATATATATATATATATATATATATATATATCCTAAAGGCGGCATTGCCAAGAAATAAAAATTTAGATAAAGTACATATGTCTTGTTTGTTTATATTAAAATATTTGTTTGATTAATTTGCATTTTTTTAAACTGCTACATTGGTATAATTTTACCTAAAATAAACTAAAGGATCATGCCACAAAAAAATATGGCTATTACTGCAGCAAGATAAACTCGTGAAACAAAACGTCGCTGCAAAACGAAGTCAGCTAGCTACCGCCTGAAGTTAAAATGTGCCTCCTCGAGTTGCTCAAAGATGTCGTATATATCCTTTTCTAATATTGTTACATATAATGTAAATTCTACTTGCGCGACATCTCTGAGAAACTCGACGAGGCACATTTTAACGTGCGGCGACGTGTTGTTCTACGGGTTTGCATTCTGTAGACATACCTATACTTTCTGTTATAATTCCTAGAAAAAAGTACGAGTATTTACTGATTGTATCCTGCAGCAATACGACAACTCCGACAATGTGATGTAAACGACCGGCGCCATAATGTAAATACATCTTTTAAAAAATCACCATTTTACAATACTAGAAACAAAAGACTGCAGAAAAGATATTTACAGCAACTAGAATTTGGCGGGATTTATTGTTTTTATTGGTAGTGTTATTCCCACCAAATTCTAGTTGCTATAAACATTTTTCCTGTGCTCCTGTTTTTTCCAGTGAATTTTATAAAATCTTTCCGCCGTGCCATTATATTGAAGGAATTGAGCTCAGCTCTGATGGCAGCGTCTTTACATTAAAAACCCGGCAAAGTGCAAGTGGAACTTGCATAATTAGTGTTCCGTACGGTGATTGTTTTTAAAATAAAACAAAATAATATCTCGGCACAAATGCCACTCGGTTACAGTTACCTCCACCATACGTCAAGTAACAGAGTTTTTTTTATACTAGAACGTAATACACTTGTGATAATTTTCGCTCAATCTACACTTTTTGGAGAATGTTTCAGAATTTTTTAAAATTTTTTGATCAGTACTTTTCGAGATTTATAGTTCGGCATTTCATAGTCAATTGTTTTAGCAGTTACAACGCCGTGCTTGCCTAGCGTGTTGGTGAGAGGAAACGGATGGGGGAAGGGACTGAGGTTTTTGGGTGGGAATTTGGGTCTAGGACCCAATAATGGGAGCTGCAGTGAGATCAAGACTTGCATAGGCAAGGTTGCATCCCTGAAGTAGATCTATCTATGTCGGGATCACATAAGAGTGTCTACCTGCTACCTTTGGGGTCGATGGTATAAGAGTAGTAGCTGGCAAGCAGTGATTAAAGGTGGCAAAAGACAGGGAAGCATGGAAGAGAGACTTACGTCTCAGACAGACTTAGGTTGAGTAGAAGAAGACTTTTCGAGATAAGAGGGGTGATATCGATTTTTGGCATTTTTTTTTTAAATAACACAAAGAAAAGTGAGCTAAAGTATTACATCATATATATATATTTGAACTTGTATTTTCACAAGATTTCATTTCACCCCCCCCCCCCCCAAAACTAACCTCTTAAGCATAAAGAATTGTAGCCATCTCAATTAAGAAACTGACATCCAAAAGAATTGGATCAATCTAAAACAAGAACTTTATTATTAAACAAATGATATATAAATCGGAAGCTTTTTCATTCACTAGTTAAAATCAGAGAGACAGATTTTAGGGATTTCTTCAGTAATAATCCCCAATGACGTTTTTAATACGAATCTCTTACTACTTAAAAATATGGCGGAAGGCCATTAAAAATACCCTTTTGCGTTTGCAAAAGAGGATAAGTTATGTTCTAACGATAGTTTTTAACTTTGGACTATGGCAGTTAATCGTAACTTAACCTACTTGTTTTACTGTTTTATATATATATATATATATATATATATATATATATATATATATATATATATATATATATATATATATATATATATATATATATATATATATATATATATATATATATATAGTTGGGGAACTCGGCAAAAGGGCACAAACAGATGTTCACACAATATTTATTTAGCCAATATTTCGGTCCTAGGTTGGGACCTTCATCAGGGCACAAACTGAAAGAGAGATAATGAAGCAACCAATAAGGAGGGCATAGAAAATTATTATTGTTAAGTTTAATTTTTAATTTTTTAATTTATAATTATTAATCAATTCTTATTGCTGTTATAAAGATTATTATTATTATTATTATAGAGAAGTAACAAAGTAAAAGTTGCAAGTGACTCACATGCAGTGTGCGAATTAATCTAACAAGAATGACCATAAATAACAATTGTCACAACAAAGACCGACACTGAAACAAAACAGCCACTATTCACTAACATATTAATTTAAAATTGGCGCAACAAAGACCGACACTGAAACAAAACAGCCACTATTCACTAATATATTAATTTAAAATATGGCATTTATAGCAAGGATGCCATTAGAAACCTTGGATGCTGAAAAATCAAATACTCATTTATAATTAATTAACCACCTGTGATCTAAAAAAGAAAAGACAAGGCGCTGACAATATCTGTTTGTGCCCTTTCGCCGAGTTCCCCAACTATTTCTATATATATATATATATATATATATATATATATATATATATATATATTTAAATATATAAATCTCTGAGATTTATATTTAATTATTACTATTCATAATAAATAAAGCCGAGTCGCCAGGGATTTTGAGCTCTCATTAAATGTTAACAGGCTACATTTTGACATATAGGTAGTTTTTTGGACGTAGAATTCGACAAAAAAAAAGTTTACTGAAGTTTGATCTGTGCAAGCAAGCCCGCAAAATCCAAAATTAAATCAAAAATTCGGTTCTCGAAAAATAAAAAAGATGTCGAAAAACTAATAGCACCACGTGAAAGAGTGGAAAATTTTACAAATAAATAGTATATAAATTTTTTTCCAGATTTTTTTATTAGCGTGAGAATTTATTAAAAAATCAGTAGGTGATTCAAAAAGCGTAGCGTAAATTTTCAGAGTGTAAAAAAAAATTAAAAGATAGCTTTTGAAGAGAAGACATTCAGCTTTCCGATGATACTAATAGGTTTTATTTTTGTTGTTTTATAATTTGTAAAACTTAAAGCAAAATGTTGATGATGATGTTGATTTTATCGGGCATACCGTAAATTAAAAATATTTAATAAAAATAGTATTGAAAAAAAAATCCTTGTGCATATATCATTACTATTCCTTAAATTTCAATATAAGGATAATTAAAAATAACCACATTGTCTGTATTATTTAAAAATTGAGTTTCAAAATATGAAAATTTGCCTTCTGTAGTGCGCCGCCGGTAATTTGACGTTCAAAGTAGTATGAAATGGTCAGAAAAAGTTGGACAATTTTTTCTATAGTTACTGCTAAAAGTATACTTGATATTAAAAAATCATTAAAAACTTAAAAGAACTTCCTCTTTTTTTATAATTTTGCTCTTAAAAAAATGTTCATGATAAAAGTATTTTTTGCTTATTATTAATCATACAACTTAAACTTAAAATAAAACAAAATATTTAAAGGTGGGAAATGAAAGATAAAAGTCTAAATCTTAAGTATAAAGTATTCATATTTCATTTAAACATTCAGATAGAAAGAAAACAGTTATTGAAAACAGAAAAATTCTAAATTACTCGAAGAAATTAAATGAAACTCTGACCGTCGTATTGGATCCGCCATTTTCAATTTTTCAAATCTGATATCGGATTCTTAATCAGCACCTCGAGAAACCCCTTAATAGCCAATTTCAAAATATTTAACGGTAGCAGAAACGTTAATTTATTCATAAATGAGGTTGGAAGCATGATTACCACTACAACTGAAGAGCCAGCCATTTTAAATATCTTTTTTATATTACGGTAAAACTAAAAAAAAAAAATCTGTGTACTATTTTTTGTAAAATGTTCTGTTCTTTCACGTGATTCTGTTGGTTTTTCGATATCTTTTTTTATTTTTAGAGATATTTGCGAAAAATCGAATTTTTCATTTTATTTTCGATTTTATGGGCTTAGCGTAGACTTTAGAGCAGCAAACTTTTTTTTATCGCATTTTACGTCCTGCGTGCCAAAAGGCAGCCTGTTTACATTTAATGAGGGCTTTTCGTTCAAATTTGCCTCTGACGACTGGACTAACAGTAAAATTCCTACAATTAATATAATAATGATGCCTAATTTGATGTTCGTTTCATCACCCCGTTGTGTCTCAAGAAGAAAATTTATAGGACCTTATAAAGTAAACTCGTTTTAGGAATAACGTAGATCTGGTTACTCCTATTCAAAACAAAAATCGTGAACACGATTGCCCCTCGCCTTGTCTCTATTTCTTTTATTTTAGTTTAGATTGATGATGCTCCTAATTAGAAGGCACCGAACATCAGTTACGGGTGGTAATTCAGTCTTGTGTCGTGAACTAATAGCGTGTTATAAGAGTATGAGGTAATAGCACCTTCTCTTGCAAAGATGCAACGATTATAGATTTTTGATACCGATTATAACACAATAAGCAGCAAAAAAACTTTTTGAAAAGTTATGTTGAAGAGAGAAATGTGTTAAAAACCTTTTATTTTTTCCTTCCTTATGTACCCATTAATCTCAAAATATATAATTATATAGATTTATCAGTATAGGAATCAAAATCAATCAAAATCAAAGTTAAAATGAAAGAAGTAAAATATAACAGAAACAAATGTAAAGTTATCTAACTTCAAATACTTAATTGGCCTCCGGAAAAGTAAAAAATTAACAACCATAAATAATTAATTTTGAAAGTAAAACGCGTATAAAATTAAAATAAACAGATTGCACGAAATCAGAAAAATTAGAAGCATAAATCAAATACGTAATAGGAATAAGTGCATTTCATTTCGCATAAATACCCGCATTCAGTGTTAAGCCATTAGGGCAGATTTTTTCCTGGTTTTAACGAAGGTAAAAAACTTATTTTAAAATATAAAACAGAAAATAAGACGAAGATTTTAAAAAGTATTATGACTAGCATTCAATAGATATTTATTAAATAACTATAATTAAACAAAGTTTTAACCTTGAACAACTAATGCAGATTGTTTCTCGATTTTAAAAAAGCTGAAGAATTATTATTACTGTTATTAACGAAATATGTAACATAATATGAAGATTATAAAAAATATACAGTCAATATATATATTTCATTTTAATACTATTAGTATTAAAACGGTCATTAGTGTTCCGTACGGAACACTTATAAGATGACTTTGGTGCCTGTCTGTCTGTCTGTCACACCCGATTTTCTCTGAAACTATTTGTCATAGAAAGTTGAAATTTTTTAATAATATAGGAATTGATGGCTTTATCAGAGCCGTGTAGTTTTTTGAAAGTTAAATTTTGACTTAAGGGGTTAGTTTTGAGGGGTGAAATCGAAAATGAAAAAAAAAAATTACTAGATCATCGAGTGTGGTGTCAAATAAAAGCTTGTGAAAACACGAGTAAAATATATATATATATATATATATATATATATATATATATATATATATATATATATATATATATAATATAGTACTTGCGCACACTTTTCTTTGTATTATTTTTAAAAAATCGCGAAAAATCGGTGTCCCCCCACCTTATCTCGAAAAGTACTGATCAGAAAATTTTGAACAAATTCTGGAATATTCTCCACGGGGTGTAGACTGAACGAAAATTATCACGAGTGCATTACCTTTAATAATTTATTATAGTATATAAAAAAAACAAAAATTTCAAGGTCATCAGTTTTCAGTAAAGATTGGGAAAAAACTTTGTTGAAAACTTATTTGGAGTGTGTTTTGTGAAATCATTGATCATTTTATACCACCGTAACAAATTTTTTTATTTTAAAAGCAATCAACGTACGGAACACTAATTGTGCAAGTTCAACTTGCACTTGACCGGTTTCATTTTTATTTAAAAATTGTCATATATATAATATCATCTGGATAAGAAATATTTTTATACTGTTGGGCGTGTTAAACAGAAGAAAAACAACTTTTTTATATTAATTCACATACAATACTACTAGGAGGCATCTCACTCCGGACAAAGCCAGTAATGTAATAAATAAAAAAGTGCAAATTAGACCTACGCAATTAGTGTTTCGTACGTGATTGCTTTTGAAATAAAAATTTTTATTACGGAGGTATAAAATGATCAGTGACTTAAAAAAATACATCCCCAATGAATTATCAGAAATCCATATCTATAGCTCGGACACAAACTTGTTTGTGATGGCTAAAAAAAATTCTACAACGCACTGTGATCCAGAAATTTAATTTTTCGTTCAAAATTATCTACAGGTCTTAATTTCTCACCGATTTGGATATATTTTTTTTTAAATACTCGTAACTAAATTTCCAAAAAGCCTCTAGAAGCCGATTTTTGATTTAAGGCAAATTTTTGGTTTTTTTTTACCATTTTCGGATAATTTTTAGTAATTTTTTCGAGGTTTGCAATATTTGAATGAACAAACTAAAGTAAACTATTTTTTATATTTCTTTTTCAATTTCTTATGTCAAGTTCCAAAGGTCGCAAGGTGAATCAACATAGCCATTTTTCGATCATTATTTGGACATATTTTGACCACATTTATCACATTTCTGGCTAAAATCACGATAAATGTGGATAAAATATATCCAAATAATGGCCGAAAAATGGCTAACAAATTTCTGATTATGTGGCTCGGGAAACATAAATTGCTTTGGTTTGTTCATTCAAATATTGCAAACTTCCAAAAAATTACTAAAAATTATCCAAAAATGGTATAAAAATAACAAAAAATTGGCCATAATTCAAAAATCGGCTTCAAGAGATTTTTTGGAAATTTAGTTACGAGTATTTAAAAAAAAAATTAACCAAATCGGTTGAAAATTAAGACTTGTAGATAATTTGGAACGAAAAACTAAATTCTTGGACCACAGTGCAACGTGAACTTCTATATCATTAGGAAAATTACAAAACACTTTGTCTATGAAGGTTCTTTCTCTAGTAGAACTAGTTTCTTTTATCATGATATTCAAATAGGTGGATAGACTATTACGAGTATTAACGCATTCAGAAAATTTATGTTAAAATCTCCCACAATCTTAGATCCTTGCTGTGCATGTGTGATTATAATTTTACAGTGAATAACATTTTTTTATTATACAGGCACATTATGGCTAAATGAACAATGCACAGAAATAAAAGCATTAGAAAGAAAAATACGACACATATAATTTGCATAAGAAAATCAAAGAAGCTGCTGGTCTAAGGTTACAAAGGCCACCACAAGTAATAGAGGATAAAGAAGGTAAACCACTACTGAACATACAAGAAAGAATAGATAGATGGGAAGAATATATAGGGGAAATATATAGATAACATAATACAAATAAGCCTAATACAACGGGCCCCACTATAAATGAAGACGAAATATTAGCAGCAGCAAATCAACTTAAAAATAAAAAAGGCAGTAGGAGAAGATAACATCCCTACAGAAATCACTGAAATATTCCTTGAAAAACATATGGATATTTTACAGGACCACTTTAACAGCGTATAGAACACAGGTGATGTACCTCAGGATTGGTTGACATCAATTTTTATCCCATTGCCAAAAAAGAATAACCCTAGAAAGTGCGAGGAATACCGAAATATAAGTCTAATGAACCACCTCCTCTTCCTTAAAATAATCCACCAAAGAGTATACAAAAAACTAAGTGAACGTACTGGACAAACACATTTCGGCTTTAGGAAAGGATTAGCAATGAGGAATGCACTATTCTGATTAAAAGATGTAGGGATGTCAACTCTGATGTTTATTTATGCTTTATAGATTTCCAAAATGCCTTTGATATAGTAAACCATGAGAAAATTATAGAAATACTACAATCGTGTAACATTGATGACAAAGATTTACAAATAATATCAGTTTATACTGGAACCAGATCGTCAAAATAAAAGTTGAGAATCGCATGTCAAAAGAAATAAAAATAAAGTAAGGTGTACGTCAGGGTTGTATTTTGTCACCCCTGTTATTCAATGTCTATTCGGAGGAAATCTTCAATAAAGCACTTTCTAACAAAAAAGATGGAATTACAATTAATTATGTGTGTGTAAATAACCTTCGCTGCGCTGATGATACTGTCATTCTAGTGGACAGTGAAGAAGGCCTACGAAACTCATGAATGGAATTGTTGATGCATGTGAGGAGTATGGAAAGGAGCTGAACACAAAATAAAAACAATGGTGGTCAGTGAGAATCCTAATATTAAAGTACATCACCAAACACTTGAAAAGGTAAAAAAAATAACGTACTTACGAAGTGTAATTAATGAAGATTGGGACCACTCTATTGAATTGAAAAAGCACGAAGCTCCTTTAATAAAATGCGCATTATACTCTGTAACTGCCAACTAAACAAAAAACAAGAGTGCTAAGATGCTACGTGTTCTCGGTCATGTTATACGGTATAGAAGCTGCAACAATCACAGAGACAATACAACAAAGAATGGAGTGATTCGAGATGTGGTGCTATCGCCGAATGCTGCCTGTTCCTTGGAAGGCGCATACCACAAACGTGGAAATACTTGATCCGATGCGAAAAGAACCAGAGTTTATTCCAGCTGTTAAAGAAAGAAAAAGCACTCACTTTGGCCATATCATGAGAAGCTAAAAGTATGAGCTCCTGCAACTTATAATTCAAGGAAAAATAATCAGCAGGCGAGGACCATGAAGGCGGCGCAACTCCTGGTTGAAAAACTTGCGACAGTGGACAAACATGACATCTACTGAACTGTTTAGAGTGGCAATAGATAAAATCAGATGGGCAAATGTGATTGCCAAAGTTCTTAGAAGATAAGGCACACTAAGAAGAAGAAGATTATACTGGATGGGGATATTAAACAAAGTTTGTTTCCGATCTTTGTTTTTATATACCAGATAAATTACACAGCCCCACAAAAAAAAAAGTGGGGTATACTTTTGATGCGATATATCAGGTCCGTAGTATTTTTGCCCGCTGATCACGAATCTGACGTCAGAATATCGCCATCACATCTCAATTTTTTTCTAACCTCAAAAAATAGGTAAAAATAGGTAAAAATTAAGAAAAATATACTCCTAAAACATTGATTCAAGCTTTTTCATGAATCCAAAGATGTATTAATATGTATTCGGACACGCTAAGCTAATATTCATCGGTTGGATTGAGCCATACAGTTCTGTTTTCTTTCTAACCTCAATAAATCAGACAGATATAGTGCTTCTCGAATGCAAAAACGAATTCAAATTAAAATTCAACCGATCCTTACCAAATTTGGTACACGGGGATTTTTTGGGTCGCTGATCACGAATCTGAGGTTGGATTTGCAAAATTCAAGATGGCAGATGTTTTCGCGCCATTTTGAACGCCGAGAAAATTCATCGGTCGATTTTTATTCTTCTACCTGCATCCAGGGCACCTCCACGTGGTGACGGTGGGCAATGGTGTTACTCCACTAGCCGGCAGAGTCCCTGGATAACGGCTTAGATGCCGTCATGGCAGGTAGAAGAAAGAGAATTACGATGCAGGGACTCGGAAACCCAGTATCGGCGGTTGGTCAGGGTGGGAAAGCGGGCCCGCAGCCGTCGTCATCCAGCGACCGTAGCTCTTCATGTGTGGGTGACTTGGCTCATGTAGAGTATAATGCTACAAGAAAACGGTCTCACGGTACAAGGACTTTTCATAAGTACGATAAAAACAGTGATTCATTTTGTTATATTTGCTGTCAACACGTATTGAGTAAAATGGGGTCACCGATAACGGATAAGATTAAAACCTTATATAAGGATTGTTTTAACATTGAAATACAGCACCAGGATACAGATTGGGTTCCCCACATCATTTGCAGTTCTTGCAAAATAATGTTGTACATCAATAAGAAGGCGATTAAATATTCCAGACCAGCAATATGGAATAGACCATACAGTGAAAATGATTGCTACTTTTGTATGAATGTTGTATCTAGGCATAACCGAAAAAATAAAAGCACTATTACTTATAACGATGTTTCGACAGTAACAAGACCAACTAAACTAATTCCGCCTCCTGAACCACTTGATGCTGATGTTATGGAAACAAATGATTTCACCTTATCAGTTCATGCCGAAAACATTGAGACTGTCGAAAAAGATTCAAACACTGTTACTAATGAATATTCTAGTGACAACCTATCATATACTAGTGACACAGATAAAGAATTTCTACCATACAACCGTTAACCAGAACCAATACTCGTATCACAGTCAGAACTTAGTGATCTGGTCAGAGATTTAGGCTTATCCAAAGATGGTTCAGAGCATCTTGCTTCCTTTTTAAAGAAAAGACATTTACTTAAGCCAGAAGCTACGATTTCTTATTATAGAAACAGAGATGAAGAATTTCGAAAATATTTCACAATGGACGAGGAATTGTCACTTTCATATTGTACCGATGTAAAAGGTCTAATGGATGAATTTCAAAAAATAACTCATCGATCCTGAAGAATGGAGACTGTTCATTGATTCTTCTAAACGGAGCATTAAGGCAGTTTTGCTGCATAATACCAACGTTTACGCTCCCATTCCGATTGCTCATTCCACAGTTATGGAAGAGCAATATGAAAAAATGAAGCAGCTTTTGATAAAAATAAAATATGCTGATCATAACTGGAAAATTTGTGGAGATCTGAAAATTGTAACAATATTGCTTGGCCAACAGTCAGGGTTTACACTTTATCCCTGTTATAAATGTCTGTGGAATAGCAGAGACAGGGAACGTCATTATAAGAAAAAAATTTGGCCAACAAGAGAATCGTTCACTCCTGGTGAAAATAATGTATTGTTTCCACCATTGGTAGATCCAGGAAAAGTTCTTATTCCCCCGCTTCACATTAAGCTTGGACTTATGAAGCAATTCACGAGAGCATTAGATACAAACGGCCCATGTTTCAAATATTTGCATAAAAAAATTTCCGAAATTTTCTGAAGCTAAAATTAAAGCAGGCGTATTTGACGGGCCACAAATAAGAAAATTGTTTCAAGATTCATTATTTGTTACTAAAATGAATAAAGTTGAAAAAGCTGCTTGGCTTAGTTTTAAAGAAGTCGCAACAAACTTTTTGGGAAATAATAAAAGTCTTAAGTACAAAGAAATAGTCGAGAAAATGGTAAAAAATTTTCAAACATTAGGTTGCTTAATGAATCTAAAATTACATTTCCTGGACTCCCACATCGATGATTTCTCAGATAATCTTGGTGACTACAGTGAGGAGCAAGGGGAACGTTTTCACCAAGATCTGAAAATCATAGAAAATCGGTATCAAGGACGATGGGATGACCATATGCTAGAGGACTATTGCTGGTCGCTAAAAAGAGAAACAAGTCCTCAAAAGCGTTTGGGCAGAAAGCCTTTGAATAGGTCATTCGCGGAAAAAAGAACAAGATACAGCCAAAAAAAGGAAAGTTAGGCGCGGGTCTAACCTTCGCAATTCTAGGGCTTAAGGGTCGACTATTTGAGAGTATATGGTTTAAAAGTCCTGGTTTTGAGTTTATTGGGTCTCATTTTTAAAGTTACAGGGTTATTGAGGTTCAGGGTTTAGGGTTTAAGAGTATCAGGTTTGAGGATTCCCCAACTGTATACCAAATTTGGTAGGAATCGGTTGGTTTTCAAAAATTTTGTCCGCCATCTTGGATCCGCCATTTTGAATTTTGCAAATCCGACCTCAGATTCATGAGCAGCAACCCAAAAAAAAAAAACCCCCGTGTACCAAATTTGGTAAGAATCGGTTGAATTTTAATTTGAATTCGTTTTTGCTTTCGAGAAGCATTATATCTGTCTGATTTATTGAGGTTAGAAAGAAAACAGAACTGTATGGCTTAATCCAACCGATGAATATTAGCTTAGCGTGTCCGAATACATATTAATACATCTTTGGATTCATGAAAAAGCGTGAATCAATTTTTTAGGAGTATATTTTTCTTAATTTTTACTAATTTTTACCTATTTTTTGAGGTTAGAAAAAAATTGAGATGTGATGGCGATATTCTGACGTCAGATTCGTGATCAGCGGGCAAAAATACTACGGATCTGATATATCGCATCAAAAGTATACCCCACTTTTTTTTTTGTGGGGCTGTGTTATCAAAGGGAATGCACAATGGAGAATATTCCAGAATTATTTTCAAATTTTTTGAATCGTACTCTTAGACATAAAGTGGGGGACAGCAATTAGGGGCATTTTTTTTAAAAAATAATATTAGGAAGAGTTTTCGCTATATATTTTTAAACTCATGTTTTCACAAGCTTTTATTTGATACCCCACTCGATGACCTTATTTTTTTCACTTTCGATTTCAGCCCCCAAAACTAATCCCTTAAATTAATATTTAACTTTCAGAACTACGCGGCTATGATTAGGCCATCAGTTCCTACATTTATGACAAATTTCAACTTTCTAGGTCAAATAGTTTCGGAGAAAATTGGCTACAACAGACAGATAAACGGAGACCAAAGTTCCTCCGGAACACTAAAAAGTGTATAACGGCCGGATTCGATACAGTAAAAAAGGTTACCAACAATTTTGGTCAGCTCGGCCAGTAAGATTTTATCTTAAAAATAGTAGTTGAAAATAGGTGCAATAAAGAAAACTATATTTTGTTATATTGTGTTGTTTTTTCTTTAACCGCATACGATGGTGTAACTCAGGGTCTGTTAAAATTAATTGCAAAAGCCTTGAAATTTACTACTGATTATTATTTGTTCTTTAATTATTAGAAAGATTTTACTGCACTCCTTAAAGCAGTCATTTATCATTAAGTAATCTCAAATTTAATATGATATTGACCCAATTTTCGTACTCTATAGTAATTGACAAAATTTTGTTATATGAACTCATTTAAGACCATATAGGTTATGGTCGTAATGTGAATATTACATATAAGTAAACACAGACATTTTTAAATTAAATGCAATGTAAACTTTGACATACATATACAAAATAAAGGTGTGTTAGACTATTAGAGTACTATATCCATTAGTAACAGGGTTGTACTATATACATTTTTTTTTATATAAAAATCCTGTATAACCATATTAAACTATGAAAACTGAAAATAAGAGAGAAAAAAAACCGGTCGAGTGCAAGTTGAACTTGCGCAATTAGTGTTCCGTACGTTAATTGCTCTTAAAATAAAAAATTATGTTACGGAGGAACCAAAATGATCAGTGACTTCACAAAATGCACCTCAAATGAGTTTTCAACAAAGTTTGTTTCCAACC
Organism: Pachyrhynchus sulphureomaculatus; assembly: GCA_019049505.1. Taxonomy (NCBI): domain Eukaryota; kingdom Metazoa; phylum Arthropoda; class Insecta; order Coleoptera; family Curculionidae; genus Pachyrhynchus; species Pachyrhynchus sulphureomaculatus. The sequence goes on from CM032446.1 coordinate 196,777,456, forward strand.
TTTACTGAGAACTGATAACCTTGAATTTTTTTTTTATATACAAGATAAATTATTAAAGGTAATGCACTCGTGATAATATTCATTCAATCTACACCCCGTGGAGAATATTCCAGAATTTTTTCAAAATTTTTTGATTAGTAAGGGGGGGGGGCAGCGATTTTTCGCAACTTTTTAAAATAATACTAAGAAAAGTGTGCGCAGGTTTGACACCACATTCAATGACCTAGTAATTTTTTTTTTTTTCATGTCCGATTTCACACCCCAAACTAACCTCGTAAGTCAAAATTTAACTTTCAAAACTACGGCTCTGATGAGGCCATCAATTCCTATATTAGTACGAAATTTCAGCTTTCTATAACAAGTAGTTTCGGAGAAAATCGAGTGTCACAGACGGACAGAGAGACAGACATCGAAGTCATCTTATAAGTGTTCTGTACAGAGGACTAAACAAAAAAAAAAAAAAGAATAAATTTTGAGCATTAATTAATTTTTGTGAATCTATTATTTAATTACTATTTTTATATAAAAATTGAGACTTTTAAAAAATAGATTGTTTGTAGAATAGACATAGTAGACCATCTAATTCCTGCAATTGTTTTCCTTTTATCGGTCACCTCCCCCAGGAATAGGAATTACCCTTTTTGCATTGAAGCCAGCGAGGATGTCATAATATCCACTAACATGGTCCAAATTCCGAAACATATATTTGTATTTTACGGCATCTTTTAGACAATGCGGTAGTGGAGCTAAGGGGGTATTATGTTTCTGCAGCGACTACGACCTCTGTATGTGGTCAAGTCTAATATATAAAATTAATAAATAAATACACAGACCTGTGACCGTGACCGTGACTGGAACCCGGGACCCTTGATACCGTATATCTTGGCACTCGTGGTACCCATTTTGATATCTATAGGATCCCTTTCAATACCTATAGTATCCCTTTTTCTGCTTGTCAGAATACTTGGTCAACATAGTGCCATAGTACCTTATTTAGTACTTCATACTTGTAGTACATTTTGGTTTCTATAGTATCCTTTTCGATATCTATATATACTATCCCTTTTTCCATATGATAGAATATCTGGTTCTCAAAGTACCTTATTTAGCTTCTCATATCCGTAGCGCCCATCTTGATACCTATAGTATTTTTTTCTATACTTACAGTATCATATCCCTACTTTCTTTTTTGTGTGACCATTGCTCAGTGTTGCTCCACATGTAGACTTCACTTAGCAAAAACTCTACTATAGGAATAGACCTCGCCTGTTAATTTCCGCCTTTGGATGGCATGCTGTCCTATTGTGCTGTTTTGTTCCACATGTAGACGTCCTCACTTAGCATGAACTCTACCTCGAAAGCAGTCGTTTCCTTTAACATAAATTCGGTAAGGAGATCGGTAAATTTTTAAAACATCTTTTAAAATATTCTCGATTTCGGTAATTTCAACAATGTCAGTGTTTCAGCATAAACCGTGGTAAAGTTCTGAATAACTGACCAATCTTTGATCTTCAGCATATAGTATGTTTTTTGTAAATGGTGGTTTAAAGAGATAATTTATACAACTAATACCATCTTAAACTGCTAATTCCTTGGGAACATAACCGAAAGTGCAATTGTCTCTGATACAGAAGTTGAATTATAATATAGTCCTCTATAAAGGTTTTTTTTTCTTTCTTCGTATTTGACCACTATATAATACTTAGATTGTAATTTTGGAGGATGAGGAACTATGATTGTGTTTGGGGAGGAGGGGGCGCTATGAGTATTGGGAGGAGGAATAGAAGACATTCCCACAAATAATCTACTTTCTAGCCCTCTTCAGACGGCAATACGCCAATTCATTTTCACTTTATCTAGCTCAATTAATTAAATATCATTGAAAAATTTTAAGACAAGCTATATAACTTCTAGAGCCTCTCCTGGAATTTCTATTGAACTTCAAAAATTACCCTCGTCTACTTTTGAATATAACGTTGAATTACCACTAAAGTAATGTTTTTAATCTTATGAATTTTATGGTAATAAGTATTTTGTTACTAGACTTGCATAAACCTCTTCAATCAGATACTGTGTAAGAAAATTATGTTATAAATTCTGCTCTAAAAACGTCAATGACCACTTCACATTGAACTTTTCTTTTCACAATACTATTTTACACAATACCGAAGGACCAAAAACAATCGACCGTGTCATGCGGTATGACATTTTGCCCCATGTAGAAAGTATAGTATATTGCGGTTCTGTGACCAATTTAATGGGTATTTTGGTGAGTCAAGGATTATGCCTTATTAATGTGATGTCACAGCTCGAATAACGTATCTGCATCTGAACAATGATTATTGTATTATCTATTATTATGATATTAATGCTATTATATTAATTGTTTGTCTTGTGGGAGGAAAATACTAATAAAATATTTGAACTTTATTTTATGATGTTTAAGAAAGGTTTTGTTCATGGATCTCACGTTTTCTTTAAGAACATCATCATCGTCATCATCATTAGCTTATTTCATCCATAGTCGGATGTTTTCCCCAAATTATTTTTTGATATTTCGATTTTTTGTCCTAAATATATGAATGTTTGTACTTATCCTATTATTTCACCTTCTATTAATAGTTCTTGGTTGTTATTTTCACTTTTGTTGCTCAAATATTTGGTTTTTGTGATGTTTATTTTTAGACCTATTTCTCGAGACTTGTTATTTAATTCCATCAGCATTTCTAGTAATTCATCTTTTGTTTTGGCGATCAGAGTGACATCATCTGCGAACATTAAGTGATTTAATCGTTCACCGTCCGTTAGTATACCTTTATTTTCCCACTTTAGCGATTTGAACATGTCCTCTAGCGTCAACGTGAACGGTCTTGGGGATATTGAGTCGTCTTGTCTAATCCCTTTTTTAATTTTGATTTTATTTGTTTTTTCTTCATTATTTGTGATTTGGTCTTTTTATATATGTATTCAGGGAAAGTTGTGTATCTTTCGTTGATTCTGCTGTTACTTAAGGCGTTAATAACTGTAAATAGAGCATTGCTTTCTGGTACTACAGCAACCTGGGTGGATGGATACTAGAAATGGTATAGGTTCGAGTATAATTAAATTAAATATAATTATCGGTACAAATGTATTTTTAGGTTGGTAAGTGAAACATTCTTTAAAACTTCGGCTTATTTTGATGTAACAACAAAAATCTTGGTTCGAGACTACAGAAATCTAGAGAAAATTTTGTTGCGCCTACAATTGCTCAAGGAATCATCACGGCTCTTCACTCTTTGACTTAAGCAACCTAAATTAAATGTTCTATTCTTAAAGAGTAAAGATCCCTGAAGACTATTCGTGCATTCGTAGGCAAAACATTGACCCAGTCTAATCCAAAAAAACCATGATAACTCACCTAATCAGAACCTTGAAAGCCATTCATATTAGAATAGACTATAATCTTATAAAACTAGTTTCTATTTTTGTTGTTTTTATTTAAATTTTTATAGAAGCCAAACATTAAAGAAATTGGTTGTTTCGACTGGATTGCATTTAGTTATGTTCTTACAGTATATCTTAAAGTGTTTATTTATGACTCTCGAGTTTGTTCAGTTGCTGCAGTTTCTTCTTGCCATCTTCATTACCAATTTCGGTGTATCATAGGGTCCATACTGTCGCCAATCTTTTTTTTATTCTATTAAATTTTTAATTTGTCCACATAGTTATGACTGAAAACTCGCAGAGCTTAAAAATATCTACTTAGTCTATTCCAAAAAAAATTGTTTTGTTTCTGCCTCAAGAAACAACGCTACAACTGTTCTCAATTTATCATTTCAGGAAAAATTTCGACCTCTGAGGTCTTTTTTCAAATTGAACAAGCGAAAGTGGCTAAATTAGAGCTATAGGGTGAATCTACAACTTGCTGTGAAGTTTGAAATTCAATTTGTGCAAGCCTTGTGGACCCTGTAGTTGGCGTGCAACAGCAAAGTTTTCGTTCTCCATGGATTGGTTTTGTAAACCTCTCTATTAATGATGGACCATTTTTCCATACCTTCAGTTAAATTATTTCTGAGTTCTGAAAAACGGTAGCAATTAACTTGTCCTTCGTTAAAAGATACCAATAGAACTCCCTAGTCTCATTGTTTATAACTATGCGCGAAGAATAATTCTCATCATTCTATAAAGTTCAAAATCTTTTTTAATCCTTAAATCTACGTGCATGAACTGTAGTTTCGGATTCTCCAGTTTCTTAAGTAAGTACTGGGATCTTCATTTGTCGATCAACAGCAAATTCTCAACGTCTCAAGTTTAATGGTTTCCTAACTCCTTGCCTCAACTAGTCTGGGATCATCCTGAGTTGTACTTAAAATTAAGTTATTCCGTCACGGCTTATCCAGACAGTGTTTGATACATAACTTTTGGTCCATTTCTTTCTTTGGTAAGAAACTTTGCCACTGTGAAAAGCATGTAATCACTTTCACTTATTTTTCGGAAGAGAAAAATCGTAGAAACTGTAAAACGCAACGAACTCATATAAAATTTCGTCAAAGTACTTAAAATGGCGACAGCAACTTGTTAACCAACCAATTTTCTGGTTAATGCAAAACAACTGAAAACAGACAAGGCCCATATTTCAGCAGTTTACCCACTGTTTCGCCGTATCACGGCTTGTCAGTCGGGCTAAGATTGACAAACAAGAGAACAGAATCTACTTGTACTTATCCAAGTAGTTACGGAACACGATGGTAGGATACAACGAATTGTACTATACGCATACTTGATACTCCATCGAAAGCTGACACAGCAGCTTTCAAGCCGAGGGCAGGCAGCACTTTTTCGAGGCATATGTGGTTAATGTAACATAACTAAAAACAGACAAAGCCAACAATTTTTTTGTATGACGTCGTTTTCACGAGTAAAAAAAGTTATTAATTAATTTCTGAAAATTGACTCATAAATACCTCTTTCTATAATCCGGACAACTGTCATATAAATAAATAAACGATAAATTTAATAAACTAAAATTAATCTATTTTTTAAATTTAGGTATTAAGGCCACGAAAATTTATTAGTTTCCAAATATTTGAGCTAATCTAGTTATGTAAGTCTGAACACAAACAGATTTGATCAAAGAACAACCTCAGATGTTTGACTAATCGGGAGAATTTGGAGAACGTGAAATAAGTTATTTTAGTTAATTAAAATCCATTGTACCGGTTTGGCGGTACTTGTTATGTAAGTCTCGTCTTTTTTTCCATAATCTCAATCTATCAATTAAATTGAATAAAGTGATCAACCCAATTTAAATAGTTCAGTTTATTATGTAGAATTCATGATAAATATAATTTTTTTCAAAAAAACCAGCTTTTTTTATTTTTCTGAGTAGAGTTTACCATGTTATAGATTCAAAGTAACCCCGACCAAACATGACGTCACAATACTTTTAAATTATGTAACATCGTCAAATCATCCAAAATAAATGAACTTTTTATTAAAATGTGAGTGCTCTATGGGATTTTTCTCTCCCTTTGAAGTACTGCTATTGACAACCATATTCGTACAATATCTCCGTATTACAGTAATCACGAAAGTTGCCACTTTCCTATGCACAATCAGTTGTATCAACAGTCTAAATGATAAATAGGGTATATGAGTTAGATATAGCAAGCAAACAATCATAAACATAAATATCGCGTTTTTACCTAACATAACTTTCTAAGCCCGTCGGTGAGGCAATTAGCATGTTTGTATTGTAATTGAGTCGATCAAACAACCGTTCCAAAAAGAAAGATATATATGTATAAGCAATATGTAAAAAGTGTGACAGTGTAAAAGTAGTTACTAATATTTGAATTATATCCAAGTTTAACCATAATGCGAATTGTTGGTCATTTATTCATGGAGAACATAATATTTTCTTTTTTTCAGAGAATGTTAAGTTTATTTTTAGTAATCCTGAAATTAGAATACCATTTGTTTCGTTACAGCTACCTTTCTGCTACTTGTAAGCTTATATATACTTATTTATTCTTTTTTCGAACTGAAAGGTTTAGAAATTTGTCAAACTTTTCTTCAAGAGTGAAGACGAGTATCATGAAATGCTATATTTCATTTCTTGTTCTGATACTGTTGACATAACGACACATTTATAAATTCATAAAAATTAATTAAGTAACTAATTTAACACATGAGTCTAACGGCAAAATATACGATGGAAACATTCCTTATCCTACAGTATTGAGAAACCATTCATATTTACGTCATGAAGCTTTTCATTGTAAAAATTTAAATTAGGTAGTAAATAAATGGTGATGAGGGAACAGGGAACCCATTACCCTTTTGATTGTAATCTATGTAAGTAAATAGGGTTGCTAAGGAGTATAAAGAAATTGATAGGAAGGAAATTACATTTCCTTTTGTGTAAAAGACCACTATGTTGTAACTGTAAATGAATCTTGGGAGATACTTGTGTTCTTTTTGTTACACTTTAAAACCACGTCTATGCTTCAAAAACAATCAATCACCGCCTATATTAATACCCCTTCAAATGGGGCAGATGTCGTTACTTTGTCTTACGTTGTAATTTTCTCGGTACTCGAAGAATTGCATTTATAAAAAAATCGCCATTCAAGATTTTATCTTTACGTTTCAGGATGCCTATATAATGAAAAACTAATTTCTGGCGATTTACCGGTCTATTTGCAGGTATCCGTCTGACTTTGGACACTTTAATTCTTGAACGAAATGAGATATCAATTTCATATTTGGTATACCTGCAATAGTAAAAAAGGAATGTATTCATTTTGAGTAACTTACAGCATGTTATGAAGACTGTTTAATAAATTTAAGCTACTAAATTCTTCTATCACGAAAAACTACGGAAAAATAATGATAAATGACGATCCCAAGAAAATCGAATTTGAAGATTTATGGTTTTTCAGCAAGTACACTAGTGGTTGCAGTAAATAGCCATGTCAAAAATAACGCAATACTACCATGTTTGAAATCAGAATTTTGTTATTATACAGTAAAATAAATCAAAAGAATTTTACTTTTTCTGTTAAAAAAAGCATCTAATATTGCAGAAACAAACTAAATTTAAAGCTCAGTGTCTTAAATTATTATCTTATTATTCGCAAAGAAATATATATACTAAGAGTTTTCTGTACAAAATTATTAATTTCTATATCTCCTGTAAAAAAATTGTGTCTCTTTTATTATAGTTTCATTATCGATACAACACAGTGTAAATAGATCCATAACGTAACTTTTCATTAACTGCCACAACCCATAAGAACTTTGGCAAAATACTTGATAGCACACGAACACCGACTAAACTTTAGAAAAAAGAGACTGAAAACACATACGTAACAAGTGTCACAATGTTTGTTTCTTATTTTTGAGTTTACGAAGTGGTACAGGCACCGGGCATTATAAATTAGAGAACTGTCAACTATAGATAAATATACTTACATAGACATTGGACTCTCCCTATTTTACGAAAACATTCTTTTGCTGCCATCTGTTAAACTGGAGAGGAGCTCGGCAGAGATAATGATAATTTTTTAATTATCATTATCGATGACCAAATATATCAGGAGTAAAGGTATCACCGTGTGCCTGATATAGGTTTTAATGACTTCGGCGACCACCCAAATTTTCCAACGGTAATCGAATAGTGTAGTAATACAGAGCATGTGTAAACAATTTTAAAATTTTTTGCCGAGGCGTTTTGAAAAAAGTGCATTTAAAAATTAATAACTGGTCAAGTGCAAGTTAAACTTGCGCAATTAGTATTCCGTACGTTGATTGCTTTTAAAATTCAAAAAAAAAATGGTACGGAGGTATAAAATGATCAGTGACTTCACAAAACACACCTCAAATGAGTTTTCAACAAAGTTTGTTTCCAATCTTTACTGAAAACTGATGATCTTGAAATTTTTGTTTTTTTATATACCAGATAAATTATTAAAGGTAACACATTCGTGATAATTTTCGTTTAATCTACACCCCGTGGAGAATATTCCAGAATTTTTTCAAAATTTTTTGATAAGTACTTTTCGAGGAAGGCGGCTGGACTGCGATTTTTCGCGATTTTTTAAAAATAATACAAAGAAAAGTGCGCGCTAGTATTATATTATATATATTTTTTACTCGTGTTTTCGCAAGCTTTCATTTGACACCACACTCGATGACCTAGTAAAAAAATTTTTTTTTTCACTTTTCACCCCCTTAAGTCAAAATTTAACTTTTAAAACTACATGGCTCTGATCAGGCCATCCATTTCTATATTATTACCAAATTTCAACTTTTAATGACAAATAGTTTCGGAGAAAATCGGATGTGACAGACAGATGGGCAGACAGACAGACGGACAGACACCGAAGTCATCTTATAAGTGTTCCGTACGGAACACTAAAAATAGAAAATTTCGAAATAAACATAATTTTCGTAATGCTTATTGAATTTATTTAAAAGATATTTACTTCATATTTATGAGATACTAGCCGGGCCCGCGGCTCCGCTCTCGTGGACTTAATTCACCACTATCGTCCTGCTTATTCCTTAATTTACCCGATGTAATAAAATATCTCCCATTATTTCCCTTATCTCTCAATATTTCTCCTTATCTCCCATTATCTCTACATAATTTCGATTATCTAGCCTTAACTCTGCTCATCTCCCATTATTTCTCCTTATCTCCCGTTATTTCTCCTTATCTCCCATTATTTCTCCTTATCTCCCATTATCTCACCTTATCTCCCATTATCTAGGCTTATTTCGACTTATCTTTCAATATTTCTCCTTATCTCCCATTATTTCTCCTTATCTCCTATTATCTCACCATAACGCCCATTATCTAGACTTATCGTTGCTTATCTCCCATTATTTCTCCTTATCTCCCATTATTTATATTTATCTCCCATTAACTCACCTTATCTCCCATTATCGAGCCTTATCTCGACTTATCTCCAATTATTTCTCCTTACCTCCCATTATCTAGGCTTATATCGAATTATATAGAACATACGTTTAAATTTATAAAAACACGTAAATCGAATAAGTGGTTCTCAAGTGATAAGCGCACTAACGGACAGACAGACAGACAGAAAGACGTTGCATTTTATATATATTCTAGATAGAAGATTATAGATAACCTGGCCAGAGAACAAATGTATGAATTTAAAAAAAAAAACACGTAAATCGGATAAGGGGTTCTCGAGTGATAATCGCACCAACGGACAGACACACAGACAGAGACGTTGCATTTTATATATATTATATTCTTTGTTACATGATATTGTTTCATATTTAATGCTTTAGGCAGTGTATTGCAAGAGAACGCGCTAGCGCCAAACTTTTCTCCGACCTGATTCACTATTATCGTCACTGCTTATTCCTTATGTCACCTAACGTAATAAAATATATCCTATAACCTGGCCAGAGAACATATGTATGTTTAACAAAAAAGCACGTAAATCGGATAAGTGGTTCTCCAGTGATAAGCGCACTAACGGACAGACAGACAGATATACGTTACATTTTATATATATTATAGATGTAATAAAATATATATCTATAACCTGGTCAGAGAACATATGTATGAATTTAAAAAATCTCGTAAATCGGATAAGTGGATCTCGAGGGATAAGCGCACTAATGGACAGATAGACAGACAGAGAGACGTTGCATTTTATATATATTATAGATATAGATTATTATTATTATTATGTAACCTGGCCAAAGAATATATGTATGAATTTAAAAAAAAAGACACATAAATCGGATAAGTGGTTTTCGCGTAATCAACACACTAATGGACAGACAGACAGACATAGAGACATTGCATTTTATATATATTATAGATTATAGATATTCTCTGCTACATAATATTGTTCCATATTTAATGGTTTAGGCGGTGTATTGCAAGGCAACGCGCTAGCGGCAAACTTTTTTCCGACATCATTCACTATTTTACGTCACTACTCATTCCTTATGCTACCTATCGTAATAAAATATGGCCTATAACCCGGTCAGAGAACATATGTATGTTTTAAAAAAAAAGGTACGTAAATTGGATAAGTGTTTCTCCAGTGATAAGCGCACTAACGGACAGACAGACAGACAGAGAGACGTTGCGTTTTATATATATTATAGATTATTGCAACTGTCTATAATAGTATACGTGAAAACCATTAATTTGAGACATGGTAGAAGTCTGTAGGCGCTCTGGAATCAAAATTATGGTAATTTTTAGATTTTATAAAATTCCGGGTCAAAAATCTGTAAAAACATATTTTACTCATTTTTTCGTATCTTTTTAATTATTCATAACTTTTGTTCTAGATATATAGAAATTTCTTTAAAAAATGATCTTGAAGGATTCAACTTCCAGTTTCGCAATAATCTAATATGAATATGCTTTCTGTTCAAAGTTTAATTTTGATAATTACCTCAAAATAATAATACGATTTATCTTTAGTACCACATTTAATGGCTTCTCTCTTTTTGAGATAAAGAAATAGCTACTACAGATGGTTTTTTGTCAACACGTTTTTTTTTTTATTAAATCACATATTAAATGTTCTTTTCCTTTTGGAAGCAGAGTATCACTTTCATATTTTTCTTAATTTTCGAAATTATTTGAGCGGCAGCAAAAATAAGGCTTTCCCCATGTCAATTCCATAGTACATTTTGGATAATACCTTGCAACTACTTCTTTTGTTTCCACTCTAGATTCACTATTTAAAAAATTAATATATCCTGGTTTTCGCGCTAAATCACACAAACTGCATTCACATATTTTTTCTTCTTGAGACCTCGTATTTCTATGCAATGCTTTAAATGTTGAATAATCAGGTAACCCAATGGATCTAATTGTTTCATTTTTTTAACAGCCTCATAAACTGAGGTTTTACTAGAAGTGCAAATTAGGGAAGACTTTTATCGTCTGAGTCGAAATTTGTGACTTTTAAAATATTATCTGTTAAAGATCAAGCAATTTTCTTTTCGTTTTTTAAACATTTTGTTGAATTAAATAATAATATAATAAAGCAAAGAAATTGACGACTTTATACTTAGCCCACTGAAATCCAACTAATAACATGACTGACCTCACTCAAACTAAAATCTATCTATAACACGTAACCTGAAAAGTTTTTGGTCTGACACATAGATGGCTCCCTTTTCAAAAAATTCGTATGATTTTTAGGAAGTATCAACCTTCAAAGGATAAGTGTAAAAATTTCATGACATTCCGATGATTAGTTTACAAGTTGCGGTGTTGTGAGTAACGCTACTTTTGATATTTTCAAAACAATGGAACAAATAGAATTTCGTGTGTTGATTAAACACTGTTTTTTGATGGGAAAAAATACCGTTGCAGCAAAGCAACGGTTTGATAAGTGTTACTGGGACTTCGCCCCTGGAAAATCACTCATCATTTACTGGTAAGTTGAATTTAAACGTGGTCGTACAGACATAAATGATGCTGAACGCTCTGGACGCCCAAAGGAGGTGGTTACACCGGAAAACATCAAAAAAATCTGTAAAATTGTTTGGGGTGACCGTAAAGTGAAATTGCATGAGATAGCTGACACCCTAAAGAGATCAAAAGAACGTGTTGGTCACATTTTTCATGAACATTTGGGCATGAGAACGCTCTGTTCGAAATGTGTACCGCGTTTGCTTACAGTGGACTAAAAACAACAACGTGTTGATGATTCTGAGCGCTGTTGGGACTTGTTTAAGCGCAATAAAAATGATTTTTTCATGCAATATGTGACAATGGATAAAACATGGATCCCCCACCACACACCGGAATCAAATCGGCAGTCAGCTGAGTGGACAGCAGTTGGTGAACGCCGCCCGAAGCGACCAAAGACATAACAGTCAGCTGGCAAGGTTTTGGCCTCTATATTTGGGATGCGCATGGAATAATTTTCATCGACTATTGTGAGAAGGGGAAAACCATTAATAGGGAATATTATATAAAGTTATTGGTTCGTTTGAAGCTAGAAATCGCAAAGAAACGGTCCCAAATGCACAAGAAAAATGGTTACGATGGCAAAATTGCATGAATTGAAGTTCGAATTGCTTCCTCATCGTCCGTATTCTCCAGATTTGGCCCCCAGCGACTATTATCTGTTCGCAGGCCTCAAAAAATTCTCGCGGAAAAGAGATTTGGCTCCAACGAAGGCCGAAACTGAGGCCTATTTTGAAGGCAAAGACAAACCCTTCTACATCGCTGTTGAAAGAGACTGTGTTAATGAATAAAGTTGAATTTTGCAAAAAATAATGTCTTTTAAGCAGCTAGACCAAAAACTTTTCAGCCTACATGTAACCTATAACATACACATTTGTACAATGTCGAGAAAATTAACTTTGATTTTTGCCCTAGGATTTAGAAAAAAATTAAAACTACCATAATTTTGGTTCCAGAGGCCCGTAATCCAGCGGTCGGCAACACGCGGCCCGCGGGCCGCATGCGGCCCGCGGACCTCCTACTTGCGGCCCGTGAATATTTTGTAGATAAGTTATTATAATTTATCAAAATGAACTAAGCGCTCCTTTTAAATACCCACGCCAAAAATACACACTTCGCTCTGCCTGCGAACGAACAAATGAGCGACGCGGCGCGCGAGTGTAGCGCGGGAGTACATCGCCGCTGCGTTGTTCCCCCCCCCCCCCCCCCGCTCCCTCCGATTTTGTGGACTCAGCGAAGTCTTGCTGCCGGTGCTCCGTGAATCGCTCGCTTCGTTGCGTGATTAGTGAAACAAGTTATTTCATGTGTGCTTTGTTTTAATTTCGGTAAGTGTGATATTCCTATTTATTTTCCTTCCTATTTATTCCATCTACGTAAGTTAGCGATTTGAAACAAATGCATGGCAAAGCGTTTGGTTATTTAATGAGCCACTTCAATAGTGGGTATTGACTGCTTGTTGTTTAAGTGCCACTTGGCATTCGCAGTAAGATCGCTCACGTAGGTCGCCGTGACATTTTTACTACAAGGCAATGCTTTTATTGTTACAGTTAATGATGACTTCGAAAAAAAGGAAAGTAATAGAAGAAAATCGGGTATTTAACGATGCATGGACAGATTTGTATTTTTTTGTTAATTGCAATGGCAAACCGCTATGCTTAATATGCCAAAAAACTATTGCTATGCAAAAAGAATATAACCTCAAACGCCACTATGATACCGAGCACAAAGTCAAATTTGCATGCCTAGTGGGTGAGCACGAAAAATTAAAATTAACGCACTCAAATCTTCAGTAAAGAACCAACAAAATGTTTTTAAGGTTCAAGTCCAAAGTAACGAGTCGAGTATACGTGCAAGTTTAAGGGTAGCGGAAATTCTTGCGAAGTCTGGCCGACCGTTCACCGACAGTGAACTAATAAAACAATGTGCCTTAGTTATGGCTGATGAGGTGTGCCCAGATCAAAAAAAGAAATTTGAAAATATAAGTCTTTCTGCAAGAACGTGTACCCGGCGAACTGAAGATTTGGGCGATAATTTATATCAGCAACTTCGGGAAAAAGCACAACAATTTGAATGGTTCTCTTTAGCTACCGACGAAAGTAATGACGTTTCAGATACTGCTCAGCTTTTAATATTTGTTCGCGGAATCGATAGAAACTTTAATGTCTATGAAGAGCTTTTACAGTTATGTAGTTTGAAGGGAACGACTACAGGGGAAGATTTGTTTTGTAACTTAGGACAAGCGCTAGAATCGATGCAATTACCATGGGGAAAATTGGTAAGTGTAACAACTGACGGAGGCAGGAACATGAGTGGACAAAATAAGGGTTTGGTAGGTAGAATTAAAACGAAACTGGCAGAGATAGGATGTAACATCCCACTATTTTTTCACTGCATTATCCACCAAGAAGCATTATGTTCCAAAGTCGTATCTTGGAAAGAAGTAATGGACATCGTGGTAGCTACTGTAAACTACATCAGAAAAAATGGGTTGACTCATCGTCAATTCCAGCAGTTTCTGACAGATACGGAAGCAGATCATCGAGATGTTCTTTATTATTCTGAGGTGAGATGGTTAAGCAGAGGTGCAGTACTGAAAAGATTTTTTGATCTCAGAAAAGAAATCAACACTTTTATGAATGAAAAAGGCAAACCTATTCCACAGCTAACAGATACTCAATGGTTAATAGACCTTGGATTTTTGACAGATATAACTCATGAATTAAATACGCTGAATATAAGGCTTCAAGGTAAAAATAAACTAATCTCTGATATGCACACAGACGTAAAGGCATTCCAAATGAAAAATAGACTCTTTATAAAACATATTGATGAAAAAAAGTTAGATCATTTTCCGAATTGTAAAACGGCTGTCGAAGAAGCTGGAATTAATTTTCATTGGAAAAGTGATAAAATGAAAGATATTTTAATACAGCTGCAAACTCAATTCAGCGACAGATTTTGTGATTTTGAGAAAGTTTCAAGCAAACTGAAGATTTTTGCAAATCCTTATTCGTGTGATGTTGAGGATGTACCGAGTCATTTACAAATGAACGTGATTGATCTTCAATCTAATGATACTCTCAAAAGCTCTTTCTATGAAATCAATGATCTTGTTAAATTTTATGGTAGCTTGCCATCTGATTTTGACGAGTTGAAAAAGTTTGCTAAGCAGTTCATTACAATTTTTGGTAGCACTTATTTATGCGAACAAACTTTTTCAATTGTCAATTATAGAAAAAATAAATATGCTTCTCGTCTCACAGATGAGCATTTGAGAGCCATTCTACGAATTGCAACTACAAATATGACAGCTAACATACAAGAAATAGCCTCTCAAATGCAACCTCAGACATCACACTAAAATTTGTGTAAAATCAGTTTTCTATGTAGGTAGTTGGTAGTTTTCATTACTTTATTTTTCTCTTATTTTTCTAGCTATAGAACCCAAATATATAAACATAATGTAAGTATTATGTGTACGAATTAAATTCCTTATCTTTTACCAATTTTTAATAGCATTTTTATTTTTCCTATGGAATATGACCAATTATGCGTAGCTATATTGGGCTTCTAGGGTTAATTATCATGACTGCGGCCCGCCTTTAGTTTATTTTGCCACCTTGTGGCCCTTGCCTACCAAAAGGTTGCCGACCGCTGCCGTAATCTATTATGGACAGTTGCAATAATATTAAATAAATATCACATAAACATGACGTAAATATCTTTTTAAATAAATTCAGTGAGCATTATTAATGTAGAAAATTATGCTTTTTAGTGTGCCGTATGGTGTCTGTCTGTCTGTCTCATCTGACTATTTGACATAGAAAGTTGAAATTTGGTACTAAAATAGGAATTGATGGCACCATCAAAGTCGTGTAGTTTCAAAAGTTAAACTTTGACTTAAAGAGTTAGTGATGGAGAGTGAAATCAAAAGCGAAAAAAATTTTTTTACTAGGTCATCGAGTGGGGTGTCAAATGAAAGCTTGTGAAAACACCAGTTCAAAAATATATATAACTAGCAGTGCCCGGGGCTCCGCTCACGTGGACGTGATTCACTATTATTGTCACTGCTTATTTCTTGTGTTACCTAACGTAATAAAATATAGCCTATAAGCTGGCTAGAGAACGTATGTATAAATCTAAAAAAAAAACACGTAAATCGGATAAGTGGTTCTCGAGTGATAAGCACACTAACGAACAGACAGATAGACAAACAGAGAGACGTTGCATTTTACATATATATTATAGAAAATTATAGATAACCTGGCCAGAGAAACAAACGCATGAATTTAAAAAAAAATGTAAATCGGATGAGTGGTTCTCAAGTCATGAGCGCACGAACGGTCAGACAGACAGAGAGACGTTGCATTTTATATATATTGTATTCTTTGTTAAATGATATTGTTCTATATTTAACGGTTTAGGCAGGGTATTGCAAGAGAACGTGCTAGCGACAAACTTTTTTCCGACTTGAATCACTATTGTCGTCACTGCTTATTCCTTATGTTACTTAACGTAATAAAATATATGCTATAACCTGGCCAGAGAACATATGTATGTTTTAAAAAGAAAAGCACGTAAATCGGATAAGTGGTTCTCGAGTGATAAGCACACTAACTGACAGACAGACAGAGAGACGTTGCATATATGTTATACATTCTCTGCTACATGGTATTGTTCCATATTTAATGGTCTAGGCAGTGTATTGCAAGAGAACGCAATAGCGGCAAACTTTTTTCCGACTTGATTCACTATTATCGTCACTGCTTATTCCTTATATTACCTAATGTAATAAAATATATTCTGTAACCTGGTCAGAGAACATATGTATGGTAAAAGCACGTAAATCGGATAATTGGTTCTCCAGTGATAAGCGCACTAACGGGCAGACAGACAGATAGGCAGAGACAGAGAGACGTTGCATTTCATATTTATTATAGATGCTTGCGCATACTTTTCTTCGTATAATTTTTAAAAAAATTGTGAAAAATTGCCCAAGTCTGGCTTGCACTTGGCCGGTTTTTAATTTTCAAATTTGTTAAATTTTAAAATTGTTCACACATGCTCTGCATTACTACACTACTCGATTACCATCGGAAAATTTGGAGTGGTCGCCGAAGTCATTAAAACCTGATTCAGGCACACCGTGGTATAGTTTAGAATTTCATTTATTTATTTTATTTTTGTACAATATCTAATTTTAACACAAATATTATGTAAAGAAACATGTTTTTAGTCGTAAATATTTCCGAAAACGTTATTCAACTCAATCCTTTTCTGTTCTATTGTATATCGAATTATAATGCTCGCATTGTGAAAAAGATAAAATCAGTATTTATTTTGGATCTCTTTTTTTATGAGTCTAGCACACTTGCTGCAGGGAAGTTCCTAAAGCGTAACAGGAGCGACACATGTGGGGAAAAAGTGTTTCACGTTGTTCTTGAATCGCTGTAAACTGTATTCGGTGGGAAATACCGTCCTGGGCAAATTATTCCAAAGGGATGGTTTTCTCCGTATAAAAGACTGCTTGAAAAGTGTTGTACGAGGAGTAACTAGCTGAACCTCATACGGATATGAAGTATTAGCGCGACGTGTATTTCTAATATGCACCGCTCTGGGAGGAATTAGGCGGGCCACATCCTTCGAAAACTTTCCATGAAAATACTTTCAGAATAGGCTCAAGTCGCCAACCGTTCTTCGATGTTTCAGCAAATCAAGGCCACCGGACAGTTTCGGGTCCCCAATCAGACGAACAGCTCTTCTCTGAATAGAATCCAACAAATGTAATGGGAGCAGTATTCTATAGTTAGTCGAATTTGAGCTTTGTAAAGAATTAACAGTTGTCGTGGAGTGTAAAGCTTTCTGGTTTGGAATGATATTCCCAACTTTTGAGAAGCTCTTCTTGCTATGCCTGCCACATATTCATGGCAGGACGTATTTGCTCCCCAGCTAACGCCCAACAAATTACGTGACTATGTTAGAGTTATGGAGTACCCCGCCATAACTATGTCGAGTTCAGCAACGTCAACTATTTTAGAAAAAACTGCCGCCTCGGTTTTTGTGGCGTTAAATTCCACTTGGTTACTGTCGCTCCATGATAGAATTTCTTCCAGGTCTTTGTTAAGTTGAACGACTTCCCGCTTTCTGCTGATATTCGTCTGAGTAGCCGATGTCCGAGCGTTCAAA
Organism: Pachyrhynchus sulphureomaculatus; assembly: GCA_019049505.1. Lineage (NCBI taxonomy): Eukaryota > Metazoa > Arthropoda > Insecta > Coleoptera > Curculionidae > Pachyrhynchus > Pachyrhynchus sulphureomaculatus. The sequence continues at coordinate 196,795,112 of CM032446.1, forward strand.
TTAAATGAAGAGATAAGCGTACTGTCATCTGCAAAGCTGTAGATTGGATTTCCGGCCTTTTCCAGCAAATCTTTAATGTAAATGAGAAAGAGAGCAGGAGATAATATGGAGCCTTGGGGCACACCGGCGTTGATAGTGAAGGTGTTAGAAAGAAATCCGTCGACTGCCACTCGTAAAGAACGCTCTCTGAGGAAACTTGAGAGCTACAAACAGAACTTTTCAGACATATAAGAGCGTAGCTTAGCTAACAGTCCATCGTGCCAAACACGGTCGAATGCCTTGGATATGTCAAGAGCAACCGCTCGAGATTCTCCAAAGTGTTCAATTGCGTTGTTCCAAACATGTGTTACATAAGTCAGAAGATCTCCTGTTAATCTATGTTTACGAAAGCCATATTGGTGATGGCTAATAATGTTGAATCCTTCAAGATATTCTAGAAGATGCTGATTGATAGCCTTTTCCATGACTTTCGATATTATTGAAAGCAGTGCGACTGGTCGGTAGTTATTTGGCAAGGTCTTCTTGCCCTTTTTAGGTATCGGCTCAACTGTGGCACATTTCCAGCAGGAAGGAGATATTTCTTTCTGTAGGATAGGTTGAAAAGTCTACAGAAAACTGGTGTTAGTTCCCTCGCACAGTTTTTGAGAACTATAGCAGGTATTCCGTCAGCGTCAGAAGCGCTTTTGGTGTCTAGCTTCATTAAAACACCTTTAATGATACGCTGTCTGAAGACAATATCGGGTATCCTTGACTACACTATGGGAATAGTAGGTGGTGTTTTTCCTTGGAAATCGACAGTAGAATGTGAAGCAAAGAGTTCAGCCAACAAGTTTGCTTTTTCAACAGGTGTCGTTGCAATAGACTTATCTGGCTGTGTGAGTGGTGGTATGGTGGATTTGGTGAAATTTTGACTAACTGCATTAGCGACTGGCCAAAATGACCTGGAATTGTCGGGAAAAGCGAGAAGTTTGTTTCTAATTGGTTGATTGTGTGCCCCCTTGGTTTTGTCTATAATTTCTCTGCATCTGTTTCGGGCAAGAACAAAGGTGTTACGATTTATGGTGTTACGATTGTCACGCCATTGTCGGTAGGCAAGATGTTTAGAAGTAACAGCTTCTTTGCATTTTCGGTCAAACGAAGGCTTGCCATTTGAAGGGCATTTGTTCGAAAAAGGAATGTAAGCTTACGTACCAGCGAAAATAACATCAGAAACTTCCCTGGCGCAGTCAGATGAGTGGTCAGATCCAAAAACCGGGCTACCCAAGGGAAAGTTCGAAAATATTCCATGAGATCTTCCCAGTTAGCAGATCTGTAGTGCCAAATCTTGCGCGGTTTAGGCGCCTCTCTGTCACTGATTGGTAGGATACTCGATGTCGAAAGCAGTTTATGGTCGGAAGAACCTAACGGCGGATTGGATCTGTCTGTCTATGAAGAAAATACTGGGTAAATCGCATCAAATTTTTTATTATCTAATGCAATGTTTAAAAACAAATCGTTTTTATAATCTTTTATTATAAATTTCATAAGGTTTAATTACCTTTCGACATAATCTTTAAAAAAATTATATAAAGATCTCTTTAAAGTTTATTTTTGTGTTAATAACTGTAGAATTCATTATCTATGCAACTCATAGCGAGAGACGCGACATGGTAATTAGAATTTCAATTTGCTTATTATTTAACTTGTTTATGCGTGTTATTTGGTTTTGTATTTCTTAACTGATACTGTAAGTTTTATCCAATGATTCACTGGTGTCTAGTCATAGATTATACCCGATGATTTTCATCAACTGGAATAACGAGAAAGAGGGGGGTCCAGGCCCAACAATTTCAAGAGGGGTGGTGCCAGACTATTTTCATGTGATAAATTTTATTGGTAGAATTTTTTTTTTTTATAAATAGGGTTATATTTTTTGGGGATCCCCCTTACCCTCCAGTTAGTAATTTTAGAGGGTGGTAAAATTTTGATTCAAGGGAAGTTTTTTTAATAACTCATCACTTTGATAAGGTGGTAAAATTTTAGTATAGATTCTTTTTTATAATTGAGCTTTTTTTTACGAGAATAACTTTAAGAAAATGGTAGCACATTAGAAAAAAAGTTTTTGAATGCTCTTTTTTTGGGAGCGTTCACGCTCTAGTCATTGATTTTTAAAATTGGTAATGTTCAACTAGAATGGAAGCTTTTTTAAGGGAATGTTTTTTTTTGGGAATGTTCTGCCCACAGTCATCTTTTTACTGTGAGATAGAGCTTTTTAAAGAGTATATAGACGGGCCGGATTATCTCGCCATGGTTCTGGTATGGTAGAGATTCGTTAGCAAATTCAATAGTCATAAATAAAGCTTTTTAGTCACAGCATAAGAGCGCAACTCAGGCAATATTCCAAACACAATTGAATGAATATATCAGGAGTAATCGCTTGGCCATATTGGTGGTCGCAAATAATATTATATTCTTCAAAATATTTTAAAAAAGAAGTTGAACGATGGCCAACGATATTATTAAAAACCATACGACCGGTCGGTGGTTGCTTGTCATAGGTGTGAGTGTCGAAAAGATACATTTCTGGAAATAGCTTACAATCGTTTACTGTCTATTCCACGAATCAGTGTTAAATTTGAACTTGTGTTGTTCTTCGCAGGTTTCTGATAAAATCATTTGAGTTCAAAATTGTGTTATGGAACCTCGGATACCTCGTCTCTTCGTAGTCCATACCACTTAAATCACTGTTAATATTTTAATGAATTGAGAAGTATATCATGGCTAGGATGTGATCTGGCTAAAATATTATAAATTCGATATTTTCCTTATTTGATACTGGTTAACTGTGGTTTTAAGTCTAAGATGACAGTACTTGCTTGCGGTGCGGAAGGTCTCGGGTTCCAGTCCCGGCAGGTCGATTACTTATTTATTAATTTATTTAAGTATATTTGGCCTGGCCACGTACATAGGTAGTAGTTGCTTGCAGAAATGCAATAACGTCCGTGGCAGCTTTGCCGCATTGTCTAAAGGTGCTGTGAAATATAAAAATGTATGTTTCGGCACTTGTACAAAGTTGACGGGTATTACGACCTCCTCGCCGATATCCCTAGGATATGAAAAAGGGCGGGGATGCGAACGACAAAAAAAAAGTCCTGCGGTTAAAAATATATTTCTTGTTATTATTTTTGTAAGCGTTAAGTGAAGCAACAATACTTTTTTATTGATAGTAATTATATATGTATATATTCCATCTGATTATTTTTGACGGATTGATTTCTATCTGAAAGTTTAATGTAATTGATTGTTTTTTATTTATTATATTGTTCACAACTTTGCTGGTTAAAACGCGATTGTAAAACTTCTTTTATTTTACTCATATATATATATATATATATATATATATATATATATATATATATATATATATATATATATATATATATATATATATATATATATATATATATATATATATATATATTTCGTTTTTTCTACGGATGCAAAACAGATATTTCGTTTAAAAATAAAGTTTTTAGAATTATATAATACTTTACTCTTACGCTTGATTGAAATTAGGCATGCAAATTTAATCTGTTTGAATTTCGTCGAGCAGCTTATTGTTTTTTAAAGACCTATTCCTCAGAAATGCATTTAAATTGCTAATATGATCAATAGATTGAGACACTAACTATAAGCTAGTTTAATTATTTGTCTGTATGTTATAATAACTCTAGTTGATTTTTTTAAAGTGCAAGTGAAACGCCCAAACTTTCACTAAATATTAATAACAATGATTTGTAGAAGGTAGAAGGCGTATATTCTTGAAGGTCGACTGGTGTTGGGTACTGGTATAAGTTCGTTAGTTTATTGTATAGTTTTGATCTAACAATTATTTCGATATACATATATGTATAGTATCTTTTTCTAGTATGTGTATACCCTGTTAGTTTCGTAATAACTTAATGAATGGAAATGTTATCGTCTACACCATTAGTTATTTTTTTTATTATTTCGAATGTTGAAAGGTAAAAAATAAGCCAAATCACATTTCGAAAAGTTATATATAATGTGTCGCAATAACATACAGATCTATTACTGTGAGATACCCTGCAGGTGATTTATCGGAATATACATCTTCTGGCGGAAACGAAACCGAATATTAAATAAATGCAAAGTGCAAGTCGAACTTGCTCAATTAATGTTCCGTACGTTGATTGCTTTTAAAATAAAAATTTTTGTTACGGAAGTAAAAAATGATCAAAGAGTTCACAAAACATACCCTAAATGAGTTTTCAACAAAGTTTTTTTCCGATCTTTACTGAAAACTGACGACCTTGAATTTTTTTTTTATATATACCAGATAAATTAATAAAGGTAATGCACTCGTGATAATTTTCGTACAATCTACACCCTAAGATAAGGGGGGGGAAGCAATTTTTTAAAAATAATACAAGGAAAAGTGTGCGCAAGTATTACATTATGTATATTGTTTTTACAAGCTTTTATTTGACACCCCACTCCATGACCTGGTAAATTTTTTTCCTCTTCCGATTTCATTCTCCAAAACTAACCCCTTAAGTCAAAATTTAACTTTCAAAACTAAAAGGCTCTGATGAGGCCATCAATTCCTATAGTAGTTTCGGAGAAAATCGGGCGTAACAGACGGACAGACACCGAAGTGATTTTATACGTGTTCCATACGGAACACTAAAAATTAAACACCGGTAAATTATAATTCTTTAAATTAACGAACAGAGTCTTCAAGAACAACAATACAGAATCCAGGTGCGTAACTAAAGAGTAAAACATTATACACAAGTTTTGTAAGCAACATTTCATGGAATGAAAAACTTTAACTCTTACGTAGGAAATAGTTATGAATAGTTTGAGAAAAGAATCAAAAAATTATGTGTACGAGGTACGAGGAATGTTATGGGGGAGGGCATTCGTTTAAAGGCGGTTCAACGCAGAACAAGAGACCTTATAACATCTCCAAATAAAACTCTAATTGACTTCTAGTAATTTATCATGAAAACTGTGTATTTAATAATCTTCAATGAGGGAAAATATATTACTTCTGACTTTTTTTCCCTTGTTACACCATAAAAACTTTTAATGCAAAACAACCTAAATTTTTGACAGCGTAAAATTGCTTAGGTCTTTATTGTTCACATCTTGTTCTGCAACATGCATTGTGTTAAGTTTACAAGAATTACTGTTTAAAAGTTTTACCTCGCCTTGCAAAAGGAAGCTCTTGGTCATGTCTACTTCTCTTATTTTGCGAAATCAAGACAAGTGAACAACCATGTAAATTTACGATGATATTACTATTACTAGGAATAGAAGAAAGTTCAACACTGTTATCATTTAATATGATTAAAACTTTTTAACAAAACAAAAACCGACTTTCAAAAAAAAACATCACACAAAATTTGAATTTTTTGTTTAAAAGTTTTTATTCAGAAACTATATAACCAATTTTAAGAAAATTTATACGGGACGGGGACATATTTGCCAGAGTTATCGGTGTCTTATTATAAAAATTTAAGTTTGTTAGATTTTTTTCAGAAACTACATCAATAATTTATACGAGACCATGTCGAATATCTACTTTCTTGAATAAAAAAAGAATAATCCACATCGATGCATATTTGCCAGAGTTATCGGTGTTTTATTACAAAAACTTATGTTTTTCAAAATTTTTTCAGAAACTACATAACCAATTTCAATAAAATTTATATGGTACCATCTGAAATATGTACTCTCCCGAATAAAAAAAGAATCATCCAAATCGGTACATATTTCAGTTAAGCGGGAAAAAAAAATACATACATGTCGAACTGAAGTGTGTTAAAAACAGCAATGATTCTGTCTATATATTTTTTTACTGTATAAATTTTTATTAGATTTTTGTATACTTCAAACAAATTTATCAAGAAAAAGCAAAACAAAAAGTGTTTATATTGATTTTTCATTAAAGATATTCTCGTTATTCAAAATAATTTAGCTCTGGTGAATAAAACCTCAATCTCATAAAGTTTTTACAAATTATGAATACCTCGTCGGAATTGTCCTTGCCTTCGAACTGAATTCTATTTATGGTCGCTGCCATGTAACACACAGACGTTTTGACAAGTCGAATTTTCGAATAATTTCACATAATTTAGCGAAGTCTAGCAGTAAGGAGTGATTGCTTTGACATCTATTTGGGCTCATCAATATTTAAATAAATATTTATTCTAAATGTAATATAATGCTAATTGTATTGAGGTTTAACTCAGGAAGAACATAAGTTGTTTAGTGAATTATTTAAGTTTTTCAATATACTTTCGACTAAAACAATTTAAAATTTCCTCGCCTAAACCACTAGTTTCATAATATTTTGTTTCCAGTGGTTTAATAAGAAACAAAACCACATCCTGATACATGAATATTTGCTCAAGTTTGTTAATTATTAAGATATTAGATTTGCTTTGGTCAGCTATTGTTTTAATGTTAATTTACAAATCAAGTGTAGCGTTTGTAATTATTATTTTTGTCAATAGTGGAAAATCGTCTTGTAATGTGGTTATTGGCATTTCTGTGGTTAGAAAAATTTTTAATTTGCAAATTGTGTATTAAAATCCGACAGAGGATAGCTCGAGTATTGTGTAACCAGTAGAAAATGAAATACATTTTTCTTATTTTTAAATGAACTTTTATTCTCTTAACTTACCGCGAGTTGCGATAAAAAGTGGAAAACATATGAGAGTATTTTCAATTTAATAAGAGCAGAAATATTAGTCGTTGCAGGGGTAAAGCCAAATCACGAAATTGAAGATAATACTATATTATATATTCGCAAATTATGATAAAAATAGTTACTATGTACGGTCTGTCAAATAAAAACGTGTCCGCGATAATTCATTTTTGGTAGATGCGATTCTAGCGATGGAACAAAAAATCGGTTAAGGGAGCCTTTATCTACGACGCATTTTAGTAAAAGTATCAGTCCATTCCGAACTTCCGTCGAAGTCACGTAAAATCCAAACTGAGTCACTTGTTTGCGGGTCGGTTCGAAGCAGTCTTTCTTTGTTTCCATCTCAAGGCGCCTAAAATGACACATTCCGTCGCCTCTAAATATATTTAAAAGTCGTTGGTGAAAAAGTGGGTAAATCGTTTTAATGAGACGAAAAACGTCGACGACTTGCCAAAACGTGGCTCGGTAGGCAGTCCGAAAGTCGAAAAACGAATCGTGTCTTTCTAATACCTCAACCACTAAAACTGAAATATCATAATGCTTGTTCGAAGCTTCCTCCCACAGCTACAGTGTTGTCCTCTAAATATTTTCTACAAATACGATAAGTCACGACCAAGCTTAACTCATTTTGTCATTCGCAAACAAGAAAATAATTCCAGTAAATCCTCACAAAATATCCACCTACAATCTTCCACCGTATATATATAGATTACTTTCTTATCTAAATGCGTATGCCAAATTTGAAACTGAAATTAACTGGCATTCGAGATTGATTGTTCCAACAGACAAACAGAGCAACAAAGATTTAAATTTTTTACCCGTTGTAATTTTCATAAATGTAAAATAGTTTATTGTGTGTTAAAAGGGTGGACACCACTAGTTAGGTAAATGGAACAAGCACCATACTTTTCCTATTACTGCCTAAAATAGACATTATGATTATGTACGAGGCTGGTTTGAAAAGTCCGTGCAAAGTCCGAGAGATGGCACCACCGGCGCGTATCGAGGTCATGTTTAGTTAGTAGCATCTCTTGAATAAACGCACACCAAGTTTCAGCCATATTGGTCTATTTCTTTGTGTTTGGCGTTCGTGTGAATCAAGGAAGTCGAGTGATTTTCAAGAAATGGACGAAAAAGAATTTCGTATGGTGATTAAACATTACTTTATGAAAGGCAAAACGCCTCAGGAGACTAAAGAGAAGCTTGATAAACATTATGGTGACTCTGCACCTTCGATTAGAACAGTTTATAAGTGGTTTCAAAATTTTCGGACTGGCCATATGGGCACAAGTGACGCTGAACGTTCTGGACGGCCTGTGGAGGTTACGACTCTAGAAATCATTGATCAAATCCATGGTATGGTGATGGATGACAGAAGAGTTAAGGTGCGTGAGATTGCTAGTGCTGTGGGCATCTCGACCGAACGGGTACATAATATTTTGCATAAACATTTGGACATGAGAAAGCTATCCGCAAGATGGGTGCCGCGATTGCTCACGCTTGACCAAAAACGGAATCGTGTGAAGTGTTGCAAGGATGGTTTGCAGCTGTTCCAGAAGAATCTGGAGGACTTTAAGCGTCGTTTCGTCACTGTGGATGAAACATGGATACATTACTATACTCCTGAGACCAAACAACAATCTAAACAATGGGTTACCAAGGGGGAATCTGCACCAAAAAAGGCGAAGACCGTTCCTTCTGCCGGAAAGGTTATGGCGACTGTCTTTTGGGATTCGCAAGGGATAATCCTCATCGACTATCTGGAAAAGGGTAAAACTATTACGGGTGAATATTATTCATCGTTATTGGACCGTTTGAAAACCGAGCTGCAAGAAAAACGCCCGCGATTGGCCCACAAGAAAGTCCTTTTCCATCACGACAATACACCAGCACACACCTCAGCAGTTGTGGTCGCAAAATTAATGGAAATAGGATTCCAACTCGTTTCACATCCCCCCTATTCTCCAGACTTGGCTCCCTCGGACTACTATTTGTTCCCCAATTTGAAGAAATGGCTGGCGGGACAAAGATTTTATTCAAACGAGGAGGTGATTGCAGACACTAATGGATATTTTGCAGACTTGGACAAATTCTATTATTCGGAAGGGATCAACAAACTAGAACATCGTTGGACGAAGTGTATAAGCCTAAAAGGAAACTATGTCGAAAAATAAAAAAGGTTTACCCCAAACACATAAGTAGTTTTTATTTTTGCACGGACTTTTCAAACCAGCCTCGTATATGTGATTGCACAACTGTTTATACAATAAAAAAAACATAATAATGCAACTACTCAGTATATATCATCACTACACCAAACACTTTATTTTTGCACTCGACGCGCGTTTCGCTAACCATGTTAGCTTCATCAGGAGCGATGATTGACAGTCAACCTGAACTAACCTGAACTACCCATGTTAGCTTCATCAGGAGCGATGATTGACTGTCAATCATCGCTCCTGATGAAGCTAACATGGTTAGCGAAACGCGCGTCGAGTGCAAAAATAAAGTGTTTGGTGTAGGTGATATATACTGAGTAGTATCATTGTGCCAAAGATTCCACATTCCCAACTTAATAATAATGCAAGTTGGAGTTGCGCAGTTAGTGTTCTGCACCGTAAAATTCTGGGCAATGGAAGCAATGAAATTATAATGGATATTAAGGATAAAATAAAGACTGGGAGTAATACATAAAACAACTTTTCAATGGACGTAGATCAGAAAATTTACAGCTAAACAGAGATAATGATACTGGGCCCGAAATAACAAGAAGATAAGTTATTCATGCTATACAACTACAGAAGGATGGAAAAACAGTTGATCCAGATAAGATAAAGGGAGAAATCCTCAAAATATTGTCGGATGAAAGTCCATTTATTAATCGACTGGTAATCTTATTTAACAAGATCTATGAAACTGAACAAATCCCTTTTGACTGGCTCGTTGACGCAGCGTCAATTCACATTGATGCTGCGTCAACGAGCGGAAAATTAAGAAAATCAGGTTTGAATGTGTCCCATGAGACCATTCGACAACATCTTCATGCTCATGATGTCAAATTCCGAAGCACGTTGAAGAAACCTTTACTGGGCGAAAATTAAGTCGCGAAGCGGCTTACTTAGGCCCACGATAAGATACTAGAGTAGCCCTCACAATCGTCGAACGCCAACCCTATTGAAAACGGAAAAGACTCTAAGGACTTTGTCTCAGTTGTCTCGCGAGATTTCAAACATTTGCAGATTAGGCAGAAAATCTCGTCGACAGCATGTCTCGAAGATGCCAGGCGATTATTGATGCAGGAGGCGATTAGACAACTTACTAAGGTAATTGGGCCGCTGTTAGCACACCAAAGAATACATTGGTGGTAAAAAATGTTCTCGAAACACATTTTTTCAAGAATACTAGTCGTCACATTCTTATTTGACAGACCGTAAATATACAAAATCTATTAAATACAATATTTTTAAAAAAAGGCTCAAATAACGTTGTGTAATTCCGCTCACTTGTGACACTTTATGGGTAAAGGGAACATTTCCTATACAGTTAGCGACTCTCTACCTTAACGTAGGCATTATGTGATTATTATTCACAAAAAATATAGAATGTGTTCTTTATTCATTTATAGTTGCTTTCTTTTTTCTTTAGATACACTGCCCTCTGTCAATTAACTTAAAATGAAAATGTCTGCCTTATTTAATTACATTTTTGCTTTTTGATCTACTTCTTTGTTTCTATTCAACTTCTGAAATTATCAAATGTCGATTTAAGGTGACCTCATATAGCGGCCTTAGGCCCATCGTATAGTTTCGGCTAATTGTACCGAGAGTCTCGGGTTTGATCCCAACAGGTCTGTATAATTATTTAATTGATTTATTATAAAAAGGGAATGTTGTCCGTAAAGGTCTCTGGGACCGGACGGGATTGATGATACACACAGCGTGTATTAAGATCGGGCGCATATCTGAAGTCTGCCTTGGAACGTCTAAGAGCCGAACTTCGACGGAACTTACCAAAGGCATGTTGTTGGCTGAGAGGCTACTTGGACTAGAAGACTAACCACGGAGAGAGTATCCTTGTCGTTCTAGAACGGAATAGACATCTGAAGGACTGGAAGGTTCGATGGCCGTCGCAAATAAAAGAAATTTCGCCTCAACATCCCAAGGACATTTATAAGATAGTTGAGGAAGTAAAAGATTAGCTGCCTCAAGGTTCTCGGTAAGCGAGAAGTGCAGAACACGACTGTAAAAAAAAATTAGGTATGATAGTATTATCTGTCGATCACGTGGTTCAAATTTCAGTGAAAACTATAGGTCCCGTCTGGCTGATATTACCTAGACATTAGACAGTTACTCGATCTTCTATTAGTGTTGTTAGAGTGTTTTGTAAATTTTAATGGATTCCCTTAACTTGCATTTATAGAAATTGGCGGCAGACGCGAGAACTTTAGTTTCTCTTACGTTGATGTTACGGCCTGTAGAATGTTGATGTTTAGCTACAACTGATTGAGCAATTTGTTGGTTTTTTGATATATCTTTTGTGTTTTTTAATTCTGCTTCCAGATTCAACCACATTCACTGTGTAGTACACAAACAGACACCTTCAGTTTGTAAACGAATTTTTGTCTTTTCTCAATCTAAAATATTATCCATTTCTCCGACAATTGTTCCGAATGATGGAAGTGCACTATCTACTGGTGCATCCTTATTCCTACCTTGTTACCAACTGGTTGAACGAATGTTTAATATCGTCAGTGCAATATCCATTATTTTTAGGACACTGGTCAGTTTATCTTTTTTTGATGAGATGAGATTCATCACATATAGACAAATCTTCAAATTCGAATGAATGAGATGACAGTTAGATTCAAAATCTAGGATGATAGTGTGAGCATTCAAATATCTATTAGTACTGGTAGATTGGCTTTCCATAAACCGAAAATACTAAGACACTGTTAATTTTCTATTATGCCATTGCATCTACGAAAGGAAGGGTACTATGTGAATCAGTTTCCATAGGAAATTTTATGTTTGAATATTGTTAACTGAGAGGATTCAAGGTGTTTAGACTTTATTCAGCATAAGGCCAGATAATTAATTACGGGGTCACAGGTTAGCGTGAAATGTTGAAAGAAGGATACAAATTACCGCGGTTTCATTTCAGGAACCACGGCCATTTCGTATAGTAATTCTACTAACTCTGAATGTTAACTATATTTCTTGGACTAAGTTGGGAATGTGGAATCTTTGGCACAATGATACTACTCAGTTGACTCATTGACTGTAGTCAATCATCGCTCCGGATGAAGCTAACATGGTTAGCGAAACGCGCGTCGAGTACAAAAATAAAGTGTTTGATGAAGTGGTAATATATACTGAGTAATATTTCTTGGAGTATAAATTTTCTGTAGTATCCTCCACAATATATAATTTTTTTGAAATTTTTGAAAAATAAAATTAGACATCTTTGACACAGATTTTTTATTAAATTTTTCTTGCAATACAAGCAAAAAAGAAAATTGAACGAGCGTGAACAAATGGAATGTGAGAATCGCCGAAATAAATAAACTATGTCAAATTAAAAACGGTGTATCTACTGATGTGTATCACATTTTAAACCGCCTAAAATTTAAAATTAAGTAATAAAAAGTGAAATTTAATAAAACAATATTAGGTAAAGGCGTGTATTTTCATCCGCGTTTTCACTTTTACTTGACCGATAAAAAGTACAAGATACCTAAGCACGTGTTCCTTGTAATTAGACTAAATAATCTTCTGTTTTTTTTTCTTCGAGGCAACGAGCAACAAATTAACAGAGACTATAATTAAAACTCATAAAATAAATTAGATTCACCAAAAGGCCTATTTTTCAAGATTTTATGATTTGTATTCATAGTCGTTTCTTCATATAATAATCTAGGTTGGCTTATTCGAGGCTTGCCCAACCGGTGTCTACTTCGTAGTCAATTTTACCACTATAATGGGGAAGGCATTCTTAAACGATAGCAGAGAGGGGCAATATTTTATTATTCAGCGGTATTTTTGATTGTCATTTTTAGTGTTCCGTACGGAACATTACTAAGATCACTTCAGTGTCTGTCTGTCTCTCACACCCGATTTTCTTCGAAACTATTTGACATGGAAAGTTGAAATTTGGCATTAATATAGGAATTGATGACCTCATCAGAACCGTGTAGTTTTGAAAGTAAAATTTTGATTAAGGGGCTAGTTTTGGGGAGAAGGGGCTAGTTTTGGGGGGTGAAATCGGAAGTAAAAAAAACTTTTTTACCAGGTCATTGAGTGCAGTGTCAAATGAAAGCTTATAAAAACACGAGTTCAAAAATATGAATAATATAATAATTGCGCACACTTTTCTTTGTATTACTTTTAAAAAATTGCGAAAAATCGCTGTCCCCTCTTAACTTGAAAAATACTGATCAGAAAATTTTGGAAAAATTCTGGAATATTCTCCACAGGGTATCGATTAAACGAAAATTTATCTGGTATATAGAAAAAAAACAACAATTTCAAGGTCATCAGTTTTTAGTAAAGTTTGGAAAAAAACTATGTTGAAAACTCATTTGGAGTGTAGTTTATGAAGTTATTGATCATTTATACCTCCGTAACTAAAATTTTTATTTTAAAAGCAATCAACGTATGGAACACTAATTGCGCGGGTCCAACTTGCACTTTGTTGGGTATTTTGGTCTGTATTTTATGAAGTCATTTATCATTTATACCTCCGTAACAAAAAATTTTATTTTAAAAGCAATCAACGGCCGATTATTTTTTTATATTATATTCTGTGAGTAGTATAAGTTATTATTATTTTGCGTATCAAAGAAGTTTGCCAGATAGAACAATTAAATTTAAACAAATAACCAAACATCTTATTTTAGAAGACATGGGCTCTCATTTAGAATACATCATCATCCCCCAGACCCTCTCGTCCACTGCCGGACATAGGCCTCATCCAATTTTCTCCACACTCTCCTGTCTTGAGGACTTTTCATTCAATTCCCTAATATTCTCCTTTCATCATCACTCCATCTTGTTGGAGGTGCTTCTCTTAGTTTATCTGGGTCTCCATGCTATACATATATATATATATATATATATATATATATATATATATATATATATATATATATATATATATATATATGATATTTTGTCCCGTCTGCTGACCTTTCTGAGCCATTATCAGTGTATTTGCTGATCTTTTTGTTAAAGTTAGTGTTTCGACGCCATAAATAATTAATGATAGGACGCACAGCTCGTATACCCTTCTCTTCAAACATGTAGGAAAGTCTCGCATTTTACCGTAAGTTGCGGCGGTAGATTTCACAGGTTTGGTTGTAGTTGTCGACTCTAATTTTATGTCCTAGGTATTTATAATCATAAATTTGTTCCAGTTCTCCTTCCATCGACATTATGCTACTTACTACCCGGTTGGTCATGAATTTTGTATTTTGGAAGTTGTTGCTTAGACCAACTTTCCTCGTTTCTTCCTTTAATTCCAATTGTTTCGCATCTCTCAAGTTGTCAGTAATCAGGACTATATCTTCCGCGAAGCGAAGGTCGCCCAGATACTTGTCATCAATGTTTATGCCTTTGCTATCCCAATCAAGGACCTTAAAAGCGTATTCCAGGACTTCCGTAAAGAGTATTTGGTACTTTTCTGTGTATTCATGGAGCTTTACATTTCCTGTTGCGCTTCTGTATATATGTTGGATCAGCATTGTATATCTTCGGCTCTGCTATAACGAGGCTATGATTGACGTCAGTACGAGTGGTCTAAAAGTTTTTTTTTCACAACTTTCATATTCTTGTTTCCCTCTATTGCGTGCTTAATTTTTTCGTTATTATAGTGTACTAGGTAGGTTCTTTAGAAATTTTCCTGATGAGGTTTCGAATCTCTTCTTTATCATTTCTTCGCTATTTCTGCTTAGATTTATTGGCTTGGCTTTGGAGCCTGATTTATTTCAGTTATGTTTTTGTGTACTTAATAAGTTACTTCTATAATAGTATTATTTAGTACTTCGACGACAGTGGAGGAGAAGTAGTTTATAGCAGAGGTAATAAATTTTTCGTACTCTGAGGTATTTGTCATATTTTAGTTTTAGTCTACGGATTAGTTTAGTTCTTTTGTTTTGTGGTTTATTTTTACTGTTTCTCTCACCTCTCTATGGTCACCACTCACTCCGAAATTGTTTAGTACAGCGACGTCAGTTACATTCCGTTTACGCCCAGTTAAAAAGAAGTCTATTTCATTTTTAGTCTTCTTATCGGGGCTCAAACTAGGTCCATCTTCTGTGTGTTTTTTTCCTAAAGAAGCTATATATAATATGGAAGTTATGGTGATGCAGAAAATCTATTAACATCTGCCCTTTCTCATTTCTACCGTCCAGGCCGAATTTTCCTAATGCTGTTTCGGCATCATCAAGTTGTGTACCCACTTCGCCATTAAAATCTTCCATTTAGTATTACTTAATGTAAATTAATTAATAGATAGAGGGATTTTAAAGGGCACTGTTCGCTCTAGAGATAATATATATTTTTTATTAATTGGTTTATGTAACTAAATTAACAGTGCAACTAAAGGATATTACTATGAAATGTTTCATTCATTAAGGTTTCAACATCTCACTTTTTATTCTACAAATAAACTGTGCTGTATAAAAATAATGTACTTATTCAACTGAATTAAAATATTTCATATAATTTTCTTTATATCGCGGCCACACTATTTGATAGGTAGTTACTACATTTTTTTAACAGAATTTTGTAGTTTTTAACACTTTTTTTTTGAGGTCGGTTTATAATTATTTTTATAATTGTAGTTTTTTATTGTTTACCTTTGCTTGGAGATTTGAAGGGTCAGTTAGACGTGAAACCCTCATGATTTAAATTCAGTTTTATTAATATGTGCTAAATCAGTTTCAGACGATACCTTATATTTTCGAAAATTAAAAAGTTATTCATGTTTTATTGGTTATTTTCTTCTAAAATAAATATTCTGTTATAAACCAAATGACAGATGCTATATTTTAATATTTTGCATTTCATTAACATATTACTTTTTTAAATTTAAATGTTATTTCTCATTTCAAAACTTCGTTGCCAATTATAACACTATATTTTTTGCGTTTGACATCCTACTAACTAATTTTCCTTTCTTTAAACATATAAATCAAAATCTGAACTAACCTGTTCGTCCATTAGGACAGGTGTGGTAAATCAACATTTCTTCATAGAGATATGACCGCGGAGAAAGAGTAAGAGAAAGTTTACAAATTCCTCGTCTTCTTCAAGATCTTGACACACTTCCTCTTTTTTCTTCAATGCATAGACCTTTACACATGGTTGTCAGAATATGCAGCTTTTCTAATAAATTACTTCTTTCGTTAGTTTTACCACAAAAGTAAATATTCCTAGGTGAAACTTCTGTTGAAACACTTAATAACAAATAATATTATACCTACATATGCATATTTTTTATGTCTCTTGTTCATTACGGAATTTTAAAAAAACCGAAATGGGTAAACTAACAGAAATTTTGCCCTCGTATCTCTATTAATAACACAGGCCTACATTTTTCAAAGTCTGAGACCAGACTATACTTTTTTGGTACACTGAATTCAAATCCGACGGCAGAATTGCTCCATATCATCAGGTTTTCGAGATATCGTAACCTATATTCGGGGTTGTATAACACTGCGAATTAATCTATCTCCGCAAATCTCGGTATCTGAAAGTATTACTCTTTTTCTTCAAAATGTATTTTGAATTTTTCAGATATTTTACTTCTTCTTGAAATGAATTAGTTTGGCGTTTTCGTTACAAGCATACCAAAAAAAAAAGATCTGGCAGAAGAGAGTAGTGTATTTATATGATTTTTGGAATGCTGAATCCGAACTCGCTACGGTTTAACTTCATCGACTCATGGTTTGTCCCTAACCTTAAGATATTCAAAATGGTGGATCCGATATGACGGGTCGAAATTCTGAAGAGTCTAAATTATTATCGAGAAAAATTTTTTGAACAAAGGTTATGTATTTTTTCTAGAAAAATATGATGCCGTCATAAAAAATATGGGTTCCAATTTAAAAAATCAAAGTTGACCTTGAAATACCCTTAAAAAGGGTCTTCCAAGGTCATCACAATTATATCATTTTATTGCCTCTTTAAAACTCTTCAACTTTTGTCTACAACAGTTGACATAACAAAATTAAAAAGCCTGGTATTAAACTGGAACACCATGTATGATAACAAATAAATAATGTTGCTACTCGAAAGATGATTTCTCCGAGAAGAAATAAGATGTCTGAAAAATTCAAAATGCATTTTGATGGGAAAGAGTAGTACTTTCATATGCCTTAACAAGTTTTGTGGAGAAAAATTAATTTACGGTGTAATATAATCCCGAATATAGCGAAAAACCGTGTTTTTTGCATTTTTAGGTTAGGATATCTCGAAAACCTGCTGTGATGGAGCAATTCTGAGGTCGGATTTGGATTGGGCGCAAAATACCTTTGAGAAAGTATACTCTGGTCTTAGGATCTGGAGTTTCGTCCAATTTTGTCGGCCTGTGTAATTCACTGAGTGCATAGGGCACATGAGAAAATCTAATAAAAAATAGTTGATAGTTCTTAGATAGCACATTACGTCCCCTAGACGTCAAAATGAGATTCTGTTAAAATCAAGTATCTTGAAGCACAATGTAAATGTCTTCTGTACGGTTAATTTAGAGTATTCTTGGGAGAAATCGACTATTCCGTTCAGAGAAGGATGTATTTGTTCTCTTTCGGTTCTTGGAACAGCAAATTCAGTAAATTCTGGTGAATCTTAAGTTACCTGAAAAACTTATATTATGTCAACATATAAAGCCAGATATTTAAACCGAATATAAACAATTGGTTAAGTAAATTAGTACATAGTTCCTTCGCAAATACAAGTTGTAAATTTAATATTTGCGGGTACTCTAAAGGAACATTCCAGTCTCCTCTATATAATTTTTCATATCAGAAATTTCAAATAAAAAATACTACATAGTGAGATATTAACCACAAGAAAATGTTGAGGAGTATTTGCAAATATTCAAATATTTGATTTAATTTTTTCAGTTAAAATTGAAAGTAATAAAAAAATAAGAAAAATTTTAGATTTTTTGACCAAAAGAATCCTGAAAATTACGTATACCATGATGTATAAAAATTTAGCTGGACAAGTTGTGATATTGACAGTCACTTTAGTAAAGTTTCAACTAGTTGGCAATTTTATCCTAGAAATCTATTTTAGGACCTTTACGGTCTATATCGAAGTGACTTTGAAACTACGGATTGACTACATAACGATATACGCTAACATTATTATTATTGTAATTTCCGCCACTTTGGAAGAGTTTAGTGAAAAAATAAAGTAGGTACGTGAGATATGGATATTTAGTTATGAAACAAATGACCTTGCCGAAATTTGGACTGTGTTTAAAGTTATATTATTTTATAATTAATTCTCTCACAGAAAGGGCATGAAAATGATTATTTATGTATTACTTTATAAATAACCTGACTTTTAATGTCCAGAAAACAGTTGATATAGGTATCTTTAATCTAAAATCTATTCGGTCCAACTTTAAAAGTAATATTTCTTTCACTAAACAAATCCAGAGCCATTCACAAGAATTGTTCGCTTGCCCAGTTGACTACGTCTGACTAATTTTTTTTTTGCTATAATGAATTTAAGGAACCCTACTTACACTATTTATCTGTGAATTGTTTGCTTGTTGTCATACTATAATGTATTATTTTGGAGAACAAGTAGTTTATCCAGCCAGGTTTTCGTTGGCGGAAAAACAATATTAAGACTATTGTTTAACTTTAAGTTGTAATATCGTTGTCTGTCTCGAATGTAAAATGATTAAATTCATAAAAAATAATTTATTGAACATATCAGTCAGTACAAGTAATCAAAATTCTTCAAAGTCAGACTCATGGGCGTCGACGAACTTTTGCTAGCGTGATTTCCATGCGTTGTAGGCATCCTGGAACAGTCTTTGACGTTGCCGACGGTCCTTCCAGGGCGGTTTTAATTCGGGGAAAAAAAAAAAAAAAGCCGTCTGACGGAGCCAGCTCGGGATTGTAGGACCTCTGGGGCATCGTTGCCACGTTGTCAAAAAATCCTTGACTTGTAGGAAAGTGTGGCTTGGCGCCGTAATGAAGCATCCAGGTAGAGACGATGTCTTTCCTGATACCCTGGACCCTTTTTTCACTTGAGCACTTCCAGGAAAAGAAAGCGTTGACAGTCTTCCCGACATGCAGAAATTCCTGGTAAAACACACTCTTAGCGTCAAAGAACACAATCAGCACAGCTTTTGCTTTCACTTTGCAAATGCTTGCCTTTTTGGGGCGAGGAGACACCGAGATGTGCCACTCGGAATTTTGCCTCTTTGTTTTCGAATCGTACTCGAAAATCCACGTCTCAACGCTGGTAGTAGTGGGTACAAAACCCACTATCCTCATCTGCATATTCTCGGTAATAATCTCGTGGAGAGCGGTTTTTGGTGTACCTAGAGTTTCTGATATTATTCAAACATTTATTGCCTGAGCGTCTAGTGCGGAATTCATCGTCGACGTTTTCCCGGCCGACTTTAAAAATTTTGTACCAACTCAAAACTTGGAATTGTAATAGACAATCCTTCCCGAAGGCCTGCTGAATCATAGAAAACGTCTCGGTAGTGGATTTACCTAGTTTTACGCGAAACTTGATGGGATATTGCTACTCAATGGAACGCTGCATCGCGATTCGTAACTGACCTACGAAACTGAGGTCCACTTAACCAAAGATCCTTATCGTCCGGGAGCTTTAAACCAACTGAGTTTGGGGGCATTTTGCAGCTGGGACCTCCCACCACCGATCCATAACGAAAGCATACGCTCTGACCAATAGAAGCGTCAGAAAAAAATTGGTCGCCTTACTTTTCGGACAGATCTTGGTATGCTCTTTGTAGCTAAATATAGGTTAATGCTTTCCGAACTAGGCACATCTAATATTTATCGAACCAGAACCAGTTTCAAGTTTCGAAAATTATAATGATAATGATATTAAAAAAAGAATTGCTTAAATTTGCACAGCGAGTTGCCGGAGGACAATAAGAAGAACACAGTTCCAAAAATATTTAAAAAAACATTTTATTTCAATAATTAATATATGTAAAACATTTGATAAGTAATACTAATTACATTTTTTTTACTTGTGTATTATTTGGGTCTTTGTTTTGATTTGTTATGTTATTTGAACCTGGACATATAATAGGTGTGTGTTTCGAAATGTTTATTTTCATGTTACTACCTTTTTTATCTTATCGGTCTTATGACTTTAAAAAATAAGATACGTGTATATCCCTCTCAGTTATGATATACTATGGTGGGTACTTCTTCAAAAAAGCGGCAACCATGGATCTTCCGATTCTTCACCCAATGCACTTGAATATTGAAGATGTTACGTGTTTTTAATTTGAAGGTCAAAAATGCTATTAAATAGCACGGTTTTTTCTGTGAATGAGAAGATAATGTATTTTTGCATGAGAACCAGCTGGCGTATTCTCATCGACATTACGCCTATTAAAGTAAATAGTGTAATTCTCTTATATATTATGTATAAAATGTCGGACTCTATAGTAGAATAGTTTATTACCTAACATAAATTATACAGTATTCGTCGAAAGTTTTGCACCATATAGGGGCATAAGTTATTTTTACGTTCCCAAAAAATTTTTCAAGCAAATACATGTCAAGAAAGAGTTCTTAAAGAGTGTGGTACAAAGCACTATAATATGAATCTCATAAAAATATCGATAGAAAAGTCTTACGACGGTGTGCTAATGAGCTGCTCTAATACAGTGCAGGAGAACTGGCTCAAGTAAATGGAACCAACAAAATTTGTACCCAAAATAAAATTCCAGATGAATTTAGAACTAACACTACATTAACACTTTTGCTGTTTATTAAAAGTACCAGAAAACTACACAGGAATAAATCTTTTAGCAACAAAGTTGATTTTAAACAAATGGCCAAGTAGAAGTCGGACTTGCGCAATTAGTGTTTCGTACGTTGATTGCTTTTGAAATAAAAAATTTTGTTACGAAGGTATAAAATGATCAATAACTTCACAAAACACACCCCAAACGAGTTTTCCACAAAGTTTTTTTCCGATCTGTTGACCTTGATTTTTTTTATATACCAGATAAATTATTAAAGGTAATGCACTCGTGATAATTTTCGTTCAATCTACACCCTGTGGAGAATGTTCCAGAATTTTTTCAACATTTTTTGATTACTACTTTTCGAGATAAGAGGGGAGACAGCGATTTTTCGCAATTTTTCAAAAATAAAAGAAAAATGTGCGCAAGGATTACATTATATATATATTTTTGAATTTGTGTTTTCATAGGAAATCATTTGACACCCCACTCGATGAACTGGTAAAAATTTTATTTTCATTTCCGATTTGACCCCCCAAAACTAACCCCTTAAGTCAAAATTTAACTTTCAAAATTACACGGCTCTGATGCGACCATCAATTTTTATTTTAGTGCCAAATTTCAACTTTCTATGTCAAATAGTTTCGGGGAAATTCGGGTGTGACAGGCGGACAGACCGATGGACAGACAGACTGACAGACAGACAGACGGAGAGACGCCGAAGTGATCTTATAAGTGTTCCGTACAGAACACTAAAAAGTAAAACATTTCAAACTAATTTTATCACTCTTGAAAATTATCGTGTGCGAAAAAATCATCATCCTGAATGTTTGCATTCATTTCAGGGGCTTTATACAAAATACAGTTTCCGATTTCCGTCGGTCGGTCTATATGTTTGTCTGTCTTCAGCGAAGTGTGATATTTATTCCAAATTTGAAAGGCTTAAAACATTTGAAGTAGGAAAAGAACTAATAGTTCTTGGGAGAAGAAAGTGGCTGAAAGGGGTTGAAACAATTAACAAACGTAAATTTTAATTATTTGCAGTAAAACCATATAAGAGGTTAAAGAGACGGAGAAAAGTGGCACAGGAGTTGCTTCCTATATATTATAAAGTATGTATATTATTTTCAGGGACCTTGAAGCCCAGGAATTTAAAAATTTTGCTATGTTTGATTATTTGAAATCTTTATACAATAATATTACTTGAACCGGAATGTCAGTTTTCTGATATAAACACACTTATATGAAGCAACTAATAAGGTGAAAGAGTAACCGCGAAAAAGTGTGAATTTTAGCCCGTTTTTGCAACCTTCATAACTTGGAGACAAAAAAAGCAAACTTAACGTAAAAGGTCTTAAGTTAAAACTAAAAATCTAGAAGGATATATTTCTCAATTTTTTTTCTTTAGGGGTAACTACCCCCTATTTCGGGGGTTAAAAGTGTGAAAATAAATAAGTTTTTTTCCCCAAAATTAAAAGTTATTAGTGTTCCGTACGGAACACTTATAAGATGACTTCGGAGTCTGTCTGTCTGTCCGTCTGTCTGTCACACCCGATTTTCTCCGAAACTATTTGTCATAGAAAGTTGAAATTTGGTAATGTAGTTTTGAAAGTTAAATTTTGACATAAGGGGTTAGTTTTGGGGGGTGAAATCGGAAGGGAAAAAAAAATTTTTTTTACTAGGTCATCGAGTGTGGTGTCAAATTAAAGCTTGTGAAAACACGAATAAAAAATATATATATATAATGTAATACTTGCGCACACTTTTTTTTGTGTTATTTTTAAAAAATCGAGAAAAATCGCTGTCCCCCCTTCTTATCTCGAAAATAAAAATTCTCGAATATTCTCCACGGGGTGTAGATTGAATGAAAATTATCACGAGTGCTTTACCTTTAATAATTTATCTGGTATATAAAAAAAATAAAAATTTCAAGGTCATCAGTTTTCGTAAAGATTAAACACTAACTTTGTTGAAAACTCATTTGGGGTGTGTTCTGTGAATTCAGTGATCATTTTATACCTCTGTAAGAAATTTTTTTATTTTATAAGCAATCAACGTACGGAACACTAATTGTGAATGAATTTCAACCCCTTTTAAGGGGATAGTTAGCGATAAGTTTGGGAGAAGTCCAGCGCTATATTCTCAGTATTTTGGTTATTTCTTTGTATTTTTTCCTAGTCTTGGGAGTCATGGTTGTGAGTATTACAGCGATTCAAGACCAACGTGAATCGCTTTATCCGCACACGCGTCGCCCCTGCAGCGCTTTAGGGATTTCCCTGCAGCACGTGTGCTATGTTCATAAAAAAAATGGCAGAAACTACTATTAATTGCGACCCCCTTTTAGACGGTGATTTTTGATTGACTCTACGGTATTGGGTAGAGAATATGTAAATAATTAAAGTGACGTGTTTTCATGAATTACACATCATAAATATTTTTTTTATTTTCTGTTAAAAACTTATTTATTTCCACCCTTTTACCCTCAAAATAAAATAACCGGTCAAGTGCAAGTTGAACTTGATCGGTGTTCCGTACGTTGATTGCTTTTAAAATAAAAAATTTTGTTACGGTGGTATAAAATGATCAGTGACTTCACAAAACACATCCCAAATGAGTTTTCAACAAAGTTTGTTTCCAATCTTTACTGAAAACTGATGACCTTGAAATTTTTGTTTTTTTAATATACCAGATACATTATTAAAGGTAATGCACTCGTGATAATTTTCGTTCAATCTACACCCCGTGGAGAATATTCCAGAATTTTTTCAAAATTTGTTGATCAGTACTTTTCGAGATAAGGTGGGGGGACAGCGATTGTTCGCTATTTTTTAAAAATAATACAGAGAAAAGTGTGCGCAAGTATTACATTACATATATATTTTTTAGTCGTGTTTTCACAAGCTTTCCTTTGACACCACACTCGATGACCAAGTAAAAAAATTTTTTTTTCACTTCCGATTTCACCCCTCAAAATTAACCCCTCAGGTCAAAATTTAACTTTCAAAACTACACGGCTCTGATGAGGCCATCAATTCCTATATTATTACCAAATTTCAACTTTCTATGACAAATAGTTTCGGAGAAAATCGGGTGTGGCAGACATACAGACGGACAGACAGACAGACAGACACCGAAGTCGTCTTATAAGTGTTCCGTACGGAACACTAAAAATGGAAAAATATGTCCTTCTAGATTTTTAATTAGCTCTAATTTAAGACGTTACACGTTAAGTTTGCTTTCTTTGTCTCAAAGTTATGGAAGTTGCAAAAACGGGCTAATTTTGGGGTCATTCTTTTTCTTGTGATTGACATTTCACTATAAAGCACCTATCAAGTAAAATATGCAGATAAAATGCCTGAATTAAGTTACTCGTTAGTAGAAAAAAGTCAAATACAGTATATAAATTAGAACTGTGTGTTTGTTAGGGAAGTACTGAGTGACTTCACTTTACCAACCTTTTATGTTGTCTATACATCATAGATATTTTCCATACAAAATTGAAAATAATATTAATTAAAACAATAGATTCATGCACTTAAGAATTTTTTTATCGAAAAGTGAAATAATTAACAGACCATGAAAAAATAACATTTTAGTGAATAACTAGAGCAATAAATAAAATTGTCATTATTTCATTGATGAACTTTCTTTCTCAAATTAGATTTGTAGTGAGGAATAAAAGAAAAGCAACTAATTTTTTTGTCGCACTTAATGAATTAAATGAAAATTTTGATGAAAAAAGTGAGGTAAAGTTTATTGCTGAAAGAAAAAAATGGTCAAGTTATTTACCTAATACTTTTCTTAAAAGTTATAGATACTATAAGTATAGAACTAAGCTTTTTGACAATCACCAATAACTGAATCCAAGTATTTTACCTAGTACTTTTCATACAACTTATAGATACTATAAATATAGAACTAAGCTTTTTAACAATCACCAAGAACTTCATCCAAGTATTACCACTTAATATTCTACATGGGGTGAAAAATCCCAAGACTTTCCGAGAAAAACAAAAAACCATATGATTTTCAGTTAGTGTCAACTCTCAGAAGGTTTGTGTAAAATTTCATCCATTAGTTTGCGAGTTACAGTCGTTTGAGTGACGCTAGTTTTGATTGAGACGCACCGGCACATCTGCTCCGTCAAAACCAACTATATGTCGCTGATTTAGTGAATTTAAATTCGGTTGTATATACACCGATGAAGCACCACGTTTCGGACGTCCAAATGAGGCAATTACTCCAAAAAACCCAAAAAAATCCAACATATCCTTCTGAATGACCGCAAAGTGAATGTGATAGAGATAGCTGACATCGTGAAGATATCAACAGAACGCGTGAGGCGTATTTTGTATGAATATTTGCATAAAAATGTGCCCGATGGGTGCTGCTCACTCGATTGATTGATCGAAAACAACGACGAAAATTTAAAACGGCACTGTTTCGGCGTAATCCAAAAGAGTTTTTGCGTCGATTCGTAACGATCGATGAAACATGGATCCAGCATTACACGCCTGAGTCCAACAGGCAGTCTGCAGAGGCTGGAACCGCATAAAAGCCGACTGAAGTATCCAAAAACACAAACATCAGCTGTAAAGGTGTGGGCAGGTATTTTTAGTATTCCGTACGGAACACTTATAAGATGACTTCGGTGCCTGTCTGTCACACCCGATTTTCTCGGAAACTATTTGTCATAGAAAGTTGAACTTTGGTAAGAATATAGGAATTGATAGTCTCATCAGAGCCGTGTAGTTTTGAAAGTTAAATTTTAACTTAATAGGAATTGAGAGCCATGTAGTTTTGAAAGTCTGTGTACTTATTTATTAATTTTACATAATTGACTTGACCACATACAGAGGTAGTAGTTGCTACAGAAACATAAACCCCCCTTAGCACCACTACCGCATTGTCTAAAAGATGCAGTAAAATACAAATGTATGTTTCGAAACATGGACAATGTTAGCGGATATTACGACATCCACGCTGGGGTTGATGCAAAAAGGGTAATTTCTAATCAGGGGGGAGGTGACCGATAAAAGGAAAACAACTGCCAGAACTAGATGGTCTAATATGTCTATTCTGTAAACGATCTTTTTTTTAGAAGACTCAATTTTTATATTTATAAAGAAACAGTAAATAGAATAGATTCAGAAAAATTAATTAATGCTCAAAATTTATTCTTTTTTTAGTGTTCCGTACGGAACACTTATAAGATGACTTCGGTCACACCCGATTTTCTCCGAAACTATTTGTCATAGAAAGTTGAAATTTGGTAATACTATAGGAATTGATGGTCTCATCAGAGCCGTGTAGTTTTGAAAGTTAAATTTTGACTTAAGGGGTTAGTTTTGGAGGGTGAAATCGGAAGTGAAAAAATTTTTTTTTACTAGGTCATCGAGTGTGGTGTCAAACGAAAGCTTGTGAAACCACGAGCAAAAAATATATATATATATATATAATGTAGTATTTGGACTCACTTTTCTTTGTATTATTTTCAAAAAGTCGCGAAAAATTGCTGTCACCCACCTTAGCTCGAAAAGCACTGATCAAAAAATTTTTGAAAAATTCTGGAATATTCTCCACGGGGTGTAGATTGAACGAAAATTATTACGAGTGCATTACCTTTAATAATTTAGTAAAGATTGGAAACAAACTTTGTTGAAAACTCACTGATTATTTTATACCATCGTAACAAATTTTTTTATTTTAAAAGCAATCAACGTACGGAACACTAATTGTGTTATTTTAGATAATTCGATAAATCGTACTATACGAAAGGTATCCAAATGTTGGACGATCGCTAGAATAGGTGTATTGCTCTTGAAGGAAACTCTGTTGGAGAATAAAATCGATTTTTGGCAAAAATATTGTTTTTTCTTCAAAAGTTTTTACTCCATGTAATATATACATGAATGATTAATATTTTATAGAGTCATAATTTATGAAAAATTTATAAGATAATTTACCCAATACGTCCCTTGCAAATGCGTAGTTCTAAATTATTTTAAAACATCGCCAGTACTAAATTTGATTTTTTCACACTAAAGAAAAACTTATTCTTAGTATTACAATCTAATATTTTTAATGATAGGTACTTTACAGTCAGACTATGAGTCTGGCAGAGAAAAGGCTACGTCAAGTAGTATATGTGAACCAAATTTAAAGTTGATATTTCATTTTGTTCGAAAGTTATTTTGCCAACAGATCGACCGACATGGAAGACAATCTTTTTTGTGAGCTGAAACATAAAGAAATGCAAAAATCCTGAAAGGGATTTTTTCCCGAACACAATACACCAAGGCTCAGCTTGTTTACATCCGAACGCCATGCAAGATTAACAGTGGACTACGGGAAACGATGAGTTACGATTTGGTGTTGTCGCATTTCTAAAATTGAAAATATTCAATGGTTCACAGGCTTTGGCTATATTATTAAAAGTCTAATCTAATGAAGTAAAATTATCGTGAATAGTGTTAGTTAACAGAGAAGAAAGTAATTAATTTATGAGAAGAATATTTTCTAAATTTGTACTCCAAAAAGTTACATATAACCATATCTAAACTAAACCTAAAATTAGCAAATATAAGTGCGCATCCACAGCCGATTTTAATAGCAGGAAACAGAATTGACAAAAAGTCTATAAATTATTTTTTCCAGTTAAATTAGGGGTTTCCATTTTTATGTAGATGATGGCAAATAAAATTGAAAAAGATTTATGTATTATAAGAACCTAACTATGATGATGGCAGAGAATTACCAGATCAAGATGGAATTTCCTTAAACATACTCCCAGCAGAACTTAAGGATGCAATAAAGCATATATATATATATATATATATATATATATATATATATATATATATATATATATATATATATATATATATATATATTGTGCTTTTATGTGGAGCTGAGGCATTGACCTTGAGAATACGCTCAATAAATTATTTGGAGTTTTTCGATATGTGTGTTATCCGCTAAATATTGAAGATCTCCGGGACAGAACATCTCATGAACAAAGATGTACTGTGGCGAATGGGTACGGACAGAGAATTGCTCTCATTTGTTGAACAGCAGAAAATTCGCTACTCGGGATATATCTATAGGGGTCCAAGATACTCGCTTCTCGGGTTGTTGATGGAGGACAAAAGAGCTTCAGGCCTCCGAAAATATTCCTGGTTGAAGAATATACAAAACTGGACAGGCGTGGACACTCATATTTTATTAAGAATTGCCCATGATAGAAAAGAGTTAGGCTTGATCCCAGCTCAATTTCAGTAATGGAGAAGTAACTACAAAACTTATGGTATATATTTCAAATATTTGTTTATGGGCAATAAATAGCATCGGAAATCTATATTTTTTTAAAAATATATTAGATCAACATATATTTCCATATATGAATTTTCAAATCTGTAGATCAGCGGTGGTGGATTTTTAGTTATTATAGGGGAGAAAAATAATTCTATGACAAATAAAGCTTCCAAACAATTTAAGATTTATATTTTTAAAACTTTTTGTAAAATCATTTCCAAATTTTACTTAAACGTTTATTCTTCTATTTTGTGTGTCACATCCAACAATTAATTTTATAGAGAATTGAGAATAAATCATTTTTGAAGTGACTTACTTACGTCCCTCTTCTCTCTACTTAGGAACAAACTGAAAATAACGCCTTACATGGTATACTAGAACAATTCACTTTTCCACCTTCCTAATTCTTTTTTTCTCATAAAACTGATTGAAAAAATACATTTAAAATTAATTGTTTTTTAACTTACACATTTCGTTTTTATATTTCTACACGTTTTAAGATCCCTAGATCACCAGAAATATATTCTCCAATTTTTGTTGGTCTGTCGGCCTGTAGGTCTGTTTTTCTTCTTCAAAATAACTCTCGAACGAAATGAGATATCGATCAAATTTGATACCCATATAATACCCTAGCCGTGCCCGCGGCTCCGCTCGCGTGGACTTGATTCACTATTATGGTTACTGCTTATTCCTTATGTTACCCAACGTAATAAAATATATCCTATAACCTGGCCATAGAACATATGTATTTTTATAAAAAAACACGTAAAGCGGATAAGTGGTTCTTGAATGCTAAGCGCACTAACGGACAGACAGACAGAGAGACGTTGCGTTGCGTTATATATATATATATATATATATATATATATATATATATATATATATATATATATATATATATATATATATTATAGATTTTTTTTTTGATAAATATTAAGTTAAGAATTTAAAAAAAAAAAGTGAATCGGATAAGTGCTGCTCAAATGATAAGCACACTAACGGGCAGACAGACAGACGTTGTGTTTTTTATATTATATAGATTATTATTATTATCATCATTTGGTTCTTCTTTCTCACATTTGGTCAATGTAGTTCCATGTTTGGCTAAGGGGCCAAGCCAAGTTAGCACAAACGCTGTTACCATTGTGTATTAAGGAATGACCTGTCACATGTTTTCAAAATCACTGACTTGTGAATGTTTCTGTGTATGTTTGTGTTGAGTCCTAATTGTATTAAGTGTGGTGTGAATGGTGTTGGTGTAAGGCCTATGGCTAATATGACGAGAGGGACAATGATGACTTTTTCTTGTTTCCATAACCTTTTTATTTCTGTTGCAAGGTCTGTGTATTTGGAGATTTTCTCTGTGTATTTCGTTTGGATGTTTGTGTCGTTGGGGAGAGCTATGTCAATTAGATAGGTGACCTTTCCTTATCTATCTTATATTATTACATTGTTTTTGTTCTTCTTTCTCACATTTGGTCAAAGTGGTTCCATGTCGGGCCTAAGCCAAGTTAGCACAAACGCTATTACCCTTGTGTATTAAGGAATGGCCTGACAATATTACATGTTTTAAAATCACTGACTTCTGAATGGTTTTGTGTATGTTTGTTTGAGTCCTAATTGTACTAAGGGTGGTGTGAATGTTATTCGTGTAAGGCCTGTGGCTGATATAATGAGGGGGACAATGATGACTTTTTCTTGTTTCCATAGCCTTTTTATTTCTGTGGTCTGTATATTTGAAGATTTTTTTCTGTATATTGCGTTTGGATGTTTGTGTCGTTGGGGACAGCTGTGTCAATTGGATAGGTGACCTTTCCTTTTTTGCAATGGAAAGTAATATCGGCTCTACAGGCGGAGACTGTTTTATCTATATGGATACTGATAATCTTTATTTAGTTAGTAAGTTGTTTAATCGCCTATTGTATCAATAATCGCCTGGCATCTTCAAGGCATGCTGTCGACGAGACTTCCTTCGTACTCTGCAAATTTTTCGAATCTCGCTAGTCAAAGCCCTCAGAGTTTTTTAATATGAGGTTTCTCTTTACTAAGGACAACGTTTTCAATAGGGTTGGCGCCCGGCGATTGTGAGGGCCATTCTAGTATCTTATCGTGGGCCCAAGCGAGTCGCTTCGCGACGTGATTTTCGCCCAGCAAAGGTTTCTTCAACGTGCTTCGGAATTTGACATCATGAGCACGAAGATGTTGTCGAATGTTTCATGAGACACATTCAAACCCGATTTTCTTAATTTTTGCCGCTTCTTGATGCAGTATCAATTTCGGTTTCCGTAAAAACAAAGACACGATCCATTTTTCGACTTTCGGAGTGACTTTGCTTACCGGGACACGTTTTGGCAAGTCATCGACATTTTTAGTCTCGTTAAAATGATTTACCCACTTCTTCACAAACGATACCGTCGTTTTAATATATTTAGTGGCCGCGGAATGTGTCATTTTAGGCCCCTTTGGATAGGAACAAAGAAAGACTGCCTCGAATCGACGAGCAAACAACAATATTTTGAATTTTATGTGATTTCGACGAAAGTTCGGAATCGACTGATACTTTTACTAAGATGCGTCGTAGACAAAGTCACCCTCTACCGATTTTTTTATTGAATCGCGTCTACCAAAAATAAATTATCGCGGACACTTCTTACTTGACACTATGACTATATATATAATATATATATATATATATATATATATATATATATATATATATATATATATATATATATATATATATATATAATGTGCCATTTTCTTTTTAAAGTTATTTAAAATGGGATTACAACTATTTACCTCAACGGTATAGAGTTGAACAATTTACCTATATTTAAAAAAAGAAAATTACCAGAAGCAATTTGTTGAATTGAAAAATATGAATAAGGAAATAAGTATTTTTACAATTATTAACCGTTTTAATAATTTTATGTAATAGAAATCTGAATAACAATAATACCTATTATTTAATAATTTTATGAAATTACCGCAAGATTTGTTTTCAATTTATTTAAAACAATCAAATCATTCAGGGTTCAGCGATTAGTTCGTGCAAGAAATCTATTTGACATTGCGTATAACATTTTTTGTTTTTTGGTAATTTTCGTGACGTTTTATATAAAAGAATACACAATTGGCGTTTTCATATTAACAGTGTTATGTAAATCTTCACCGCCATGTGGGTAAGTCGTCTTTGGTAATAATCTGTAGCTTTGGAAATGCCTTTCAATTACCATATTCTATTCTTAATTATAGGGTTATATATTTTAAGGGTTTTACTTAAGGATTGCCGAGGTATAAGCTTTATGAATTTTTTTTAATTTGTATTTTTTTAAGTAAAACTAATATTGCTCAAAAAAACTGTAAAATATTTGCCAAAATTTTAATATCCACTTTCTATCGTGATTTTCTTCAGTAATTTAAATATTTTTTAAAAGTCACTGAAGATACAAGAAATATTTCCATACATAACTCATGCATGTAAAGCCATATCAGTTAGGAAATGGTTCTTGATATGTGACCGTGTCAAACTAGATCAAGTTTCCGACGTTCAACTTACGATTGCATGCATTGCGAGGCATCTTTCAGGATTAGGAGCTCCTGAGGATTAGAACAATGAATAAGGAATCATTAAATATTCTAATCTCGAGAGAAACCTGGAGATCATTTATGCTATCGTAGATAAAACGTTGGAAAATCACTCTAATACCAAAGATTTTTCGTCTAACCAGTAATATATATATATATAATATATATATATATATATATATATATATATATATATATATATATATATATATATATATATATATATATATATATATATGTATATATATATATATATATGTATATATGTATATGTATATGTATATGTATATGTATATATATATATATATATATATATATATATATATATATATATATATATATATATATATATATACACATATATATAACAATTTTAAAATTACTATCATAACTTCCAATAATAACATACATGGCTCGTTGGTCTAGGGGTATGATTTCCGCTTAGGGTGCGGGAGGTCCCGGGTTCAAATCCCGGACGAGCCCAGTAACTTTTTTATTTTGTGTTATATAAAATAAATATGCTTATTAAAATACAATTCGTCTCATTATCAGATTTATCATTTTATAAATTTTTTTATTTTATATTGCTAAACAATATTGCCAACCAAAAAAACCATCATCGAACCAATTTTCTGCTACGTTTTTGAAATTAATAAAATGAAAATAGCCGAATGGATATTAATAATAGGCAACTAACAGTACAAGCAGTACGGTACCCATTATACTTGGGTTGTTTAAAATTTATAAGCAAGTCCTACAGTACTGGTATTTTTGAATACTTGGCCTAAAATGATTACACAAGAAACATACTTGGAAGCCACAAAAATAGAAGTAAAAAGGTGGAATAACATTTTTTGTAGATTTTCTGTATATAGTTTCATAACAAAAAAAATCTCTGTACATTAATTTTTAATAAATTCTACATTTTAGAAAATTATAATTTTTTTGTTTATAGAGAAAAGTTACCATTTCTCAAAATCTTTTTTAAACACCAACCAAAAATTGTATGGTAAAGTGTTTTCACATTTTACATAACTTTCTTTTCTAGTCTATATCATTTTTTTTTAATGAGTCTAGCATACGAGGCTGGTTTGAAAAGTCCGTGCAAAAATAAAAACTACTTATGTGTTTGGGGTAAACCTTTTTTATTTTTCGACATAGTCTCCTTTTAGGCTTATACACTTCGTCCAACGATGTGCTAGTTTGTTGATCCCTTCCGAATAATAGGATTTGTCCAAGTCTGCAAAATATCCATTAGTGTCTGCAATCACCTCCTCTTTTGAATAAAATCTTTGTCCCGCCAGCCATTTCTTCAAATTGGGGAACAAATAGTAGTCCGAGGGAGCCAAGTCTAGAGAATAGGGGGGATGTTAAACGAGTTGGAATTCTATTTCCATTAATTTTGCGACCACAACTGCTGAGGTGTGTGCTGGTGCGTTGTCGTGATGGAAAAGGACTTTCTTGTGGGTCAATCGCGGGCGTTTTTCTTGCAGCTCGGTTTTCAAACGGTCCAATAACGATGAATAATATTCACCTGTAATAGTTTTACCCTTTTCCAGATAGTCGATGAGGATTATCCCTTGCGAATCCCAAAAGACAATCGCCATAACCTTTCCGGCCGAAGGAACGGTCTTCGCCTTTTTTTGGTGCAGATTCCCCCTTGGTAACCCATTGTTTAGATTGTTGTTTGGTCTCAGGAGTATAGTAATGTATCCATGTTTCATCCACAGTGACGAAACGACGCTTAAAGTCCTCCGGATTCTTCTGGAACAGCTGCAAACCATCCTTGCAACACTTCACACGATTCCGTTTTTGGTCAAGCGTGAGCAATCGCGGCACCCATCTTGCGGATAGCTTTCTCATGTCCAAATGTTTATGCAAAATATTATGTACCCGTTCAGTCGAGATGCCCACAGCACTAGCAATCTAACGCACCTTAACTCTTCTGTCATCCATCACCATATCATGGATTTGATCAATGATTTCTGGAGTCGTAACCTCCACAGGCCGTCCAGAACGTTCAGCGTCACTTATGCCCATATGGCCAGTCCGAAAATTTTGAAACCACTTATAAACTGTTCTAATCGAAGGTGCAGAGTCACCATAATGTTTATCAAGCTTCTCTTTAGTCTCCTGAGGCGTTTTGCCTTTCATAAAGTAATGTTTAATCACCACACGAAATTCTTTTTCGTCCATTTCTTGAAAATCACTCGACTTCCTTGATTCACACGAATGCCAAACACAAAGAAATAGACCAATATGGCTGAAACTGGGTGTGCGTTCATTCAAGAGATGCTACTAACTAAACATGACCTCGATACGCGCCGGTGGTGCCATCTCTCGGATTTTGCACGGACTTTTCAAACCAGCCTCGTACATGCTACAGGGAAGTCTCTAAAGGAACAACACGTGTGCGGAGAAAGCTATTCACGTTGTTATTGAATGGCTGTAAATTGTACTCGGTGGGAAACACAGTCCTGGGCAAATTATTCCAAAGGGATGAGGTTCTCCATATAAATGACTGCTTGAAAAGCGTTGTACGAGAAGTAACAAGCTGAACCTCATACGGATGTGAAGTATTAGCGTGACGTGTACTTCTAACATGCACCGCTCTGGGAGGAATTAAGCGAGCCACATTCTTCGAACACTTTCCATGAAAATGCTTGTAGAATAGGCTCAAGTCGCCAACCGTTCTTCGATGTTTCAGCGAATCAAGGCTACCTGTCAGTTCCGGGCCTCCAATCAGATGAACAGTTCTTCTCTGAATAGAATCCAACAAATGCAGTGTATGTTTGGGAGCAGAGCTTTGTAAAGAATTAACAGTTGTTGTGAAGTGTAAAGTTTTCTGGTTCGAATTAATATTCCTAACTTTTGAGAAGCTCTCGTTGCTATGCCTGCAACATGTTCATGCCAGGACATATTTGCTCCCAAATTAACGCCCAACAAATTGAGTGACGATGTTAGAGGAATGAATTGCCCCACATAACTATGTCCGGTTCAGCAACGTTAACTTTTTTAGAAAAAACTGCTGCCTGGGTGTAGCGTTAAATTCCACTTGGTTACTGTCACCCCAAGATAGAATTTCTTCCAGGTCTTTGTTAAGTTGAATGATTTCCTGCTGTCTGCGGATATTCGTATGAGTAGCCGATGTCCGAGCGTTCAAAGTGATGAAGAGATAAGTGTACTGTCATCTGCAAAGCTGTAGATTGGATTCTCGGTCTTTTCCAACAGATCGTTAATATAAATGAGAAAGAGAGTAGAGAGACAGTATGGAACCTTGGGGTACACCGGCGTTGATAGTGAAGGTGTTAGAAAGAAATTCGTCTACCGCCACTCGTAAAGAACGCTCTCTGAGGAAACATGAGAGCCACAAACAGAAATTTTCAGACATACCATAAGTGCGTAGCTTAGCCAACAGCCCATCGTGCCAAACACGGTCGAAAGCCTTGGATATGTCAAGAGCAACCGCTCGAGATTCTCCAGAGTGTTCAATTGCGTTGTTCCAAACATGTGTTACATAAGTCAGAAGATCTCCTGTTGATCTATTTTTACGAAAGCCATATTGGTGATCGCTAATAATGTTGAATCCTTCAAGATATTTTAAAAGATGCTGATTGATAGCCTTTTCCTTGACTTTTGATATTATTGAAAGCAGTGTGATTGATCGGTAGTTATTTGGCAAGTTCTTCTTGCCTTTTTTAGGTATCGGCTGAACTGTGGCACATTTCCAGCAGGAAGGAAATATTCCCTTTCTGTAAGATAGGTTGAAAAGTCTATAGAAAACTGGTGTTAGTTCCTTCGCACAGTTTTTGAGAACTATGGCAGGTATTCCGTTAGCGCCAGAAGCCTTTTTGGTGTCTAGTTCATCAAAATACGTTTTATGATACGCTGTCTGAAGACAAAATCGGGCATCCTTGACTGCACTATGGGAGTAGTAGGTGGTGTTTTTCCTTGGAAATCGACAGTAGAATGTGAAGCAAAGAGTTCAGCCAAAAAGTTCGCTTTCTCAACAGGTGTCGTTGCAATAGAATTATCTGGTCGTGTGAGTGGTGGTATGGTGGATTTGGTGAAATGTTGACTAATTGCCTTAGCGACTAACCAAAAGGACCTTACTCCAAGGTTATCTTTAAAACAAAGAAAATTCATTTCTGAAATTCTATAGATAAAAAGCTTTGAATATCTAAAAAGTTCATTAAAACGGGTCAAACTGTTTTAAATCTACGAACATTCACAAATGTTACTAAAAATATGCTGTTTGCAGTTTATTGATGAGCAGTTTGGTTTTGTGCTTAAAAAGAAGCTTGTAAATAATTTTCCTAGACTAACCAACACAAAGGATTCATTATTAAGAACAATTCTTGATAACTGTAGTTATGTAGAATAAACTTAGTTACGTGAATAGTAGCAACACATAAAGATTACCTTAATATTTTTCGATTTATTTCCATCTTTTGAGGGGAGTAGAAATTTACAAGTTTTCCAGTTACCAAAATTTAGAATTGCCCTCCAAAACGCAAATTTAAAATAACTTTTGATTAAAGATTCAAATTTACCTTAATTCTTTAACTACTTCAAAACTGTGCCTCGTTCTCATATGACTCCTTTGCGAAGCATAGAATGAAATGAACTTCTGGGTAATTTGACATAAAGCGTGCCTAAACAGGGTTGATCCTCTCAGGACTGACTTAAATTATACACCATAATTGGTAAGTGACGCCATATCGTGTGTTTTAAACCACCACATAAATTAATTACAATGGGAGTAAGTGTGGGTTTTAGGCATAATTATATCTTTGCTCTTATGTACATTTCAATTCGGATCTTTATCAGAATTTTGTCCTTTTTTTTCAGAAATCCGCTGTTACTTTGATCCTATCTTTTAGTATTTTAACTATTTCTGTAGCAGAAGTTAAGGAAAAAACTAAATACACCACCAAATACGACAACCTTGACATCCACGATATTATTAAAAATGAAAGATTGCTCAAAAATTATGTATACTGCTTATTAGATCAAGGCCCATGTACACCTGATGGTGCTGAATTAAAAAGTAAGTAATGCTTTTTTATGTCATTTTTATTATATCATTACTCATTGTTTAGTAGCGTCATTGGACCGTGTCGTAAAGCCATTTCATCCTTTGATTTCTGGAAAATTAAATAAGAATCAGACCGCGGCGATTTTAAAGATATCATAGACTAATGGATAGAAACTAATTCCTTAGTCTACGGAGATATGTCACAAATAACGGAGAAATTAAAATAAAGCAACATAAAATTCTGCCTTAAGATATACAACAATATCAGAGAGAGAAATATGCAGGTGAGTTCGTTCCATGTTGTCTGTCGATTTGCCTTTCAATTAATAATAAATAACCGGTCGAGTGCAAATTGGACTTGGGCAGTTAGTGTTCCGTAGGTTGATTGCTTTTAATATAAAATTTTTTGTTATGAAGGTATAAAGTGATCAATGACTTCAAAATACACACCCCAAATGAGTTTTCAACAAAGTTTTTTTTCTGATCTTTACTGAAAACTTATGACCCTGAAATGTTGTTTTATATATATATATATATATATATATATATATATATATATATATATATATATATATATATATATATATATATACCAGATAAATTATTAAAGATGATGCATACGTGATGATTTTCGTTCAATCTACACTCTGTGGAGAATATTTCAGAATATTTTTTAAATTTTTTGTTTAGGTCTTTTCGAGATAAGGGGGGGGACAGCGATATTTCGCGATTTTTTGAAAAAATAATACAAAGAAAAGTGTGCGCAAGTATTACATTATATATATTTTTGGACTCGTGTTTTTACCAGCTTGACCTGGTAAAAAATTGTTTTTTTCACTTCCGATTTGACACCCCCAAAACTAACCCCTTAAGTTGAAATTTAACTTTCAAAACTACACGGCTCTGATGAGGCCATCAATTCCTACATCAGTACGAAAGTTCAACTTTTTATGCCAAATAGTTTCGGAGAAAATCGGGTGTGACAGACAGATGGCAAGACGAACAGACGAACAGACGGACAGACAGACACCGAAGTGATCTTTTAAGTGTTCCGTACAGAATACTAAAAACTGAAAACTATAAAATGGGCATGATTTCTTATAACTAATTTGAGAGTGACGTTATGAATTAACCCCAAAATAATAAATATAAATCCGACAGCGACTGGAGAGTTACTAAGGTTTCCTGCGGTCTTGTAATACAGAGACAGGCGTTATTCCACTGGTTACATTTATTGCCGATTATAAATTATAAAATTCAGCTTACAGAAAACATAGCATACGTTATTCTACAAAGCTGTCCATTAAAAAAGGTCAGTTTTAAAATCTTTATCGTAAAATGAAATTATTGGCAACTACGAGGGTCGATTGAAAAAAAAGTATTGTAGAAAACAAGGTAAATAATATTTTTTTGCAAAAGTAAATTTTTTTTTCTCAACATCTCCATTAAGCTCAGTACGTTTGGTTTAGCGAGAAGAATTGTTTTATTCCTTCAGAAAACAAAATTATTTCGAATTCTATATAATATTCGTTTACATCACCGATCACCTCGTTATTCAACGAATTTTTTTCCCTCGAGCCAATTTTTTCGGTTGGGTAAAAAAAAGTCACTTGGGTTTTAATCCAAGAAATAGGGTAATACGTGAGCAGGTGCATTATCCTGGTGAATGAGTACTTTTTTGCGCGTTTATCTTGGTCGGTTCTGTTTAAATCACTATAACGTGGCGTAATAATAGCCAGTCACTGTTTTCGAAATAGTAAATCATAATGGTATCCTGTGAGTTCCAAAAAACAGTAGCCATCATTTAAACTGTTTTCACTTTTTTCGGTGCACTTTCACCTTCGTCATCCCACTGTGGTGTATCGTTTCATCTACAGTTACAACATGGTTCTAAAATGTCCTTCCTCGTGATTTTTTGGTTTGGAGTCGACAAACGCGAACACAGCTTTTTTATTTTTAGAACTTCATGCAGGTTATTATGTACCTGTTCATATGAGATGCTTACCATCTTAGCAATCTCACGAAGCGTAATGCGATGATCTTCCTTAACGATACTATGAATTTTATCGTTCATTTCTTCAGAAGAAACCTCAGTCGGGCGTTCTTAACGTGCAGCATTTACAGTGCTCGTACTGCCAAGTTTAAATTCATTTATCCAATAATAAATTGTCTTGAGTGCTGAAGCAGAGTCTTCATGAACTTCCTTCAGTTCACTTTCGATCTGTGCCGCAATTTTGAAATAAAAATGTTTTATCACTACACGATACACGGCTTTATCCATTTCTATGAAACGTATAACACCGATCACTTACGAAAGTTGCCAACAAGCAACTGCGCGTTGCATCTGTTTGAAACTTTGAACAGAAATTACTCGCCATTTCGTAGAAATTTACCGGGCTTATTAATCCACCCCCGTACAGCTCGTCGTCCGTGATCGCTGCCATTTATTTCCTGATATGCATTCTTTAAGAGGATGTGAATTATTACCATATACTTCAGTTCTCAGGTATCTCCACAAGAAGAAATTCGCCGACGCTAAAATTTTGTAAAGCCGGCATGAAGAAACCTTGAATCGTTTCCATATACAGCTGGGAATTAACAATTGTATAAATTCTCCCAGCCCACGGCGTTATTTTAGGGGACTGTAAAGCCTTATGATGGTTTAGTTTTGAATTTATCGGACTCCAATATCAGTGCAAACTCACACACGAAGGCACTCCACATTTGCATTCTCAGTAAAATAATTTTGATGTTCTTGATCGCTTTGTTGAAGGTCGACTTAAAGTAGGATATTTCATCATGAGCTGAACACTCGAGATATCAATTAAGTTATTGAAATGATATTGAAAACAAAATTTTCGCCATGTGATAGTCGCAAAATTATTTTCTATAAAACTCCTGAATACATGAGATACGCTCTGCTCCGGTAACAGCGCTGTAGCAACTAACTATGATGCCACTTTGCCATCCTGCTTCTTGCATTAGTGCGATAAGCCACATAAATTTGAACTTATTGGTGTGACATCCCGTATTTTATTTTTTTCCTCTTTAGAAAACATGCCGGACGCCATTGCTACTGATTGCAGCAAATGTAGTGAAAAGCAACAACAGGGTTCCGAAATTATCATAAGATACCTTATTGACAACAAGCCAGAATACTGGAATCCACTAGAAGAAAAGTATGATCCTTCTGGCAGTTATAAGCAGCGCTATCTCGAGGCCAAAAAAGCAGAAGTTAAAATAGAAGTTGTTGCGGAGTCTTCTGAGTAGAATTTGTAATAGAGTAGAATATGTTGTAATTAAAGCTGTGTTTTAAATATTTATTACAAAATAAAATAGTTGATTAATATCAAATATATATGAACAAAAAAAAATTGTTTGAAGTATATTTAAATTATTTTATAATTAACAGAGAGAGATGTATTTTGTTACAGGGCTATTTAATAGATGCATCTGCATCTTTTGTATCGATTTTATAGGAGTAGGCTAGAAAAAATTCAAATGCTGTATGTACAGGGACACTTTTTTAAGTGGCTCACCTATTTTTCTATTCTGCATAGCAAGAAAATAAACTTAGTTTTTTTATGAGGAAGCCAAATATGATAACACAAAATTTGTCACTTGTGAAATTTGACAGTTTACCAAAACAACTAGAATTTTTTTAAATAGCACCCTTGACATATGCGCACACCCTTAAATAGCATTTTTCAGTTCGTATACAAAAATGTTTAACACTCGATATTTATTTTCATTTGAATTTTAAATTTTAAGTAGCTTATCCGATTCATTATTTTCCTATTTGGTGTATCAAAAAATTTCTTCCACTACTGAAGTTAGTTTTTCAGTCCGTTTCTAAAAATATATAACTCTTGATTGACATATATATAAGTGACTGAACGGAATTTTAACCATTAAGAGAATCACTTGATTTATTATCTTCCTATTTGGCATAACAAAAAAAA
This sequence comes from Pachyrhynchus sulphureomaculatus, assembly GCA_019049505.1. Classification (NCBI taxonomy): domain Eukaryota; kingdom Metazoa; phylum Arthropoda; class Insecta; order Coleoptera; family Curculionidae; genus Pachyrhynchus; species Pachyrhynchus sulphureomaculatus. Next base: position 196,835,709 of record CM032446.1, read on the forward strand.
AATTGTCACTTCAAATCTGACAGATTCTAAAGTCAACTACGATTTGTTTAAATGGCACCCTCTACGTATGAGTACACCATTAAATATCATTTGTTAGTTTGTTTACAAACATATATACCCCTTGATATTTATTTTAAATCGTTACCGATATACAGGGCATGAAAAGGTTTACTCGATTTACTCTTTCCTATTTGGCACAACAAAAAATTCGTTTACTAGCAAATTTATTATTTTTTTTTGAGGAACCCAAATTTGATACAAAAAATTTGTCACTTGTCAAATCATATGTATCTAGTTGACTTCGTAATCTGTCAAATTTGACAAGTGACAAATTTTTTGTTATCATGTTTGGTCTCTTCAGAAAAAAAAAAACAAAGTTTAGCGGCGAAAGATATGCTAAACAGGAAAAGAGTGAAACGGCTGGGTACTTTAAAAGTTAAAATTCGGTCAATAATTAGAATGCCCTATATATTAATAAATATATTAATAACGACTGAAAATAAATTATATATTTTTGAAAACGGCCTGAAGAATGCTATTTAATGATGTGCTTATACGTATTGGCTTCGGGCAAAGAAGCGGAGTTTACTGTCTGAAAATTAGCAGCGCGCGCAGTGGCGGAAATTCGCACTTTCTCCGAATGTTCATGTGTTAAAAATTGTATTAGCGGTATTTTGTGTTAACAACTATGGATAAAATATCAGTAAAAAGTCGCGGAGAGAAGTGTTGTGTGATTGGCTGTCAAAATATTAAAGGAAGTTCGCCCAATACAATATTCTAAGGCTTTGGAGCAACGAGAAAAATGGATTCAAGCCGTGAGACGTTCAAAGTGAGTTTACGAGAATTTATATTGGCAAAATCTTCTGGCTTAAATACCATTTCCCGGATGTTCGTGTCATGGCGTGAACTCGATGGTTTGGCAAGAAAAAGCTCCAATATTAATTCGTCTTCTGAATATTTTTGCTTGCTGACTTGATTGACAGATGGCCTGCCCCATCCTCCATCACCGTTGACGTAATGATTAACAATATAAATATGCTTACATGGCCCTAAAGCCTCAGCAACACAAATACACTGGACACCTGTTATTATCCGGTTTTCGTGGAGCTGCAACAATTTTTTATACATTTTCTGTGCTTTATGTTTTTTCACCTCGAATTTTGGTATTTTGGATGAAAATTATAGCTGTAATTTCCATCCAAAATACCAGGTGGAATTTTCAGATGGTAATTCTAGGTGGATTTTTTTTAGCTGGGATTCTCTTTCAACTCATTTCATTTATTTTCAAATACTCATTTCCTCGATTTTTTTTTTTGTTTTTCCTTAAGTGTAATTTCACATTGTATGAAGTCACCGTTACCGAGGTTTGCCGAGTGATGTGACTATTTATTACAGATGTTCCATATTATTGATATTCTTTTACATTTACCACGTGTTGGGCAGCAACACTAGCTTTACCCTTTTTTTGAATTTCATTTCCAAAATGAAAATTATGCAAAATTTGTGAAAAGCCGGTACTCAAAACGACTTCCATATTTTAACGTCTTTTTTAGAACTAAATTATGGGAAATATTGGCTTTAAAGTGGGTTTTGGTCTCGCACTATGAGAACTAGCTTAAAATGACAAACAATTGAACTTTCCCTGAATGATGACGACGTGCACCTTTTTTTTATCAAATAAATTATAAAGTAAGCAGAAAGAACGTCAATTTGCCATTTGAATTAATGTAAATATTGGTCGTCGAAAGTGCGACATTTTGACGTCTGGTGGCGCTAGTTGGTTCTTTGCCCGAAGCGAATAGGGTGCCGTTTAAAAAGTCGTTGGCTTCCTCATAAAAAACTAAGTTTAGTACTGGAAGAACTTTCTTGGTATATAGAGTATGAAATGGTGAATTAGGTGAGACACTCAAAAAAATGACCCTGTACAGTGTGTCCCACTTAGGTAATATCAGTATTGCGATCTCAAAAAGTAAAAGAATAAACAGGAAACGTTTTAGAGAATTAGGTGTTTAATAAAAGAGAATCAAAACTTTCAAATTAAACTTCTGTTTCGGAAGAACTGCCGAGGACTGTTTCTCACCGACTAGTAGTGCTTTAGGTATTTTTCTGCAGCGCGTGATGTGTCCATAAATAACCAAAAAAAGGCATACAAGAAGACCTTTTCTTTTTTCACTTTCTGTGAAGTCAGAGTAAGTTTAATTCTTGATATTATGTTTTAAATGGTGTTCTGGTTATATTTAGCCAGCTGATTTACATAATTGCTGTTTCACACGGTTCACTAGGTAGTGGTCGCGCTGGTGCTTCGCATCCGTATGAGGTTCAGCTTGTTACTCCGCGTACGACGCTTTTCAAGCAATCTTTTATATGGAGAACGTCATCCCTTTGGAATAATTTGCCCAGCGCTGTGTTTCCCACCGAGTACAATTTACAGCGATTCAAGAACAACGTGAATCGCTTTTTCCGCACTCGTGCCGCACCTGGAGCGTTTTAGGGACTTCCCTGCAGCACGTGTGCTAGACCAATAAAAAAAAATAAAAAATAAAAAATAAAAAAAGTGGTAAGCACTCGCTGAGAGGCAGCTAGAAACTTCAAATGGACGATGACGACACTCGCTTGAAAGTTTCAATGATTTTTGGGTTTTAAATGGGACCACGATTACTAGCGACGCGATGGCGCACCGGCACTAGTGGCTGCGACGGAGTGGTCCCTTGTACCGCCATACTATATTCTATAAAAACAAGTATCAATTTAAACAACACCTTAATTAAATAACACCTTGTATGAGGCATATACTGATATTTACCACCAGTAATTATTAATATAGTTAAGCTAATTAACTTGTTTTATATTTAATTATTTTCAAAGTTCACCGTAAAAAACTTGATCGCGTCGTCCACCTTGAATACTTCAGCGACCAAATCTTGCAGACTGTACTTTTAATGGTATTACTTGTTTCTTACAATTCGTAAAGAACCTAAATTTAGTAATATTACTAAAGGAAGAAATGTATAAAGCAAATTATATTTTTTATTTCGTGGTAATTTTCGTGATATTCTTAAGCTTCCAAAATTGTGTTAGTGCTAAATCATTAAATAGGGTGAAAAAAGACGTTAAGATGTATACTACCAAATACGACAATATTGATGTAGATAGTATTTTGGCAAGTAATAGACTATTAAGAAACTACGTCAATTGCTTGTTGGATAAAGGGCCTTGTACCCAGGAAGGAAAGACTCTTAAGCGTAAGTAGGTATAAATGTATAATATTTACGTGCGAGGAACCTAAAATATATATTTTTCGCATGAAAATTTACTCCTTTCGCCGGATATTGTATTTACATTTAAGTTTTGTCCCTAGTTATCTTTGGAGAGCGGCAATAACTCGGAAGCCTTGTGCGTTATTTCAGCGGAAAATTCGGAAAGTAAAATTTCCGTAAACTATTTTGCTAATCAACATCAAAATTATTCGTAAACTGTCAATTTTGCAAACATGACATAAAACCTAGGAACGAATTTAGGGGTAACCATTTCCTTCACAAAATCACAAAAAGTACAATGCAAAAAATATCGATCATGCTGTTTGATATAGTTAAAAAAGTTGATAATTTAAATTATTGTGTACAAGAGCAGATTTCGGTAGAAGGGGGCGAAATTGACATAGCCTCTCTTCGTCCCGCTGCAGCTATAATCTTTAAAATTATATAAATTTTTTAATCTATGATTTTTAGGTACTATTCGCAATTTAAATATCGATAAAAAGATATATCAAGTTTTTTCCGGATTGTGTAGCTCATTTTGTAAAATTACCATTAAAATTATCTTTAAAGTCAGAATCGTTTTTTTTTTTATTTTAATATTTAATAAACAAAATGAAAATTAAAAACATTTTTTGAACCTCGTACGTGGCAATTACACAAGGTTTGAGAAATTAAAGAATGTAATTGCGATTAAAATATACCGGTCAAGTGCAAGCCGGACTTGCGCAATTAGTGTTCCGTACGTTGATTGCTTTTAAAATAAAAATTTCTGTTACGGAGGTATGAAATGATCAGTGACTTTACAAAACACACCCCAAACCAGTTTTTAACGCCATTTTTACTGAAAACTAATGACTTAGAATATTTTATATATATATATATATATATATATATATATATATATATATATATATATATATATATATATATATATATATATATATATGGGTGTAGATTGAACGAAAATTGTCACGAGTGCATTACCTTTATTAATTTATCTAGTATATATATATATATATATATATATATATATATATATATATATATATATATATATATATATATATATATATATATATACTAGATAAATTATTAAATGTAATGCACTCGTGACAATTTTCGTCCAATCTACACCCTGTGGAGAATATTCTAGAATTTTTTCAAAATTTTTTGTTTAGTACTTTTCGAGAGAGAGGAGGAGGGGCAGTGATTTTTCACAATTTTTTAAAAATAATACAAAGAAAAGTGTGCGCAAGTATTACATTATATATATTTTTGAACTCGTGTTTTTCCAAGTTCATTTGACATCCCACTCAATGACCTGGTAAAATTTTCTTTTCACTTCCGGTTTGGCCCCCCCAAAACTAACCCCTTAAGTCAAAATTTAGCTTTCAAAACTGTACGGCTGATGAGGCCATCAATTTCTATTTTGGTGCCAAATTTCATTTTTCTTGGTCAAATAGCTTCGGAGAAAATCGGATATACTGACATACACCGAAGTGATCCGTACCGAACACTAAAAATATAGAAATAAAACTCTTGAACAACTGATTATTATTCTTAATCCGCTATATTGTCAAGATTTGTTTTAATTTTTACAAATTTAATTTCAGAATATCTACCTGATGCTATAGCCACAGGATGTACTAAATGTAGTCCAGCTCAGAAGAAGATAGCAGGAAAAATTCTTGGAGACCTTTTACTAAAACACAGAGATGACTGGGATAAACTCACTGCAAAATACGATCCTGACGGAACCTTCAGGAAAATGTACTTTGATGAGGATGATGATTACTCCGATTTAGAAGAAGCATAATTTCCAGAAAAATTCAAGAATTTTTCTAAAATTTTAATTATTTATAAATTATAAAAATAGAATTAAAAAAAAATTGAATAATTATTACATGTTTTATTGCGCTTAATAAAGATTTTTTTAAAAAAAAGTTATGATTTTTTAATAAGATATTCTCTCTAATAGAGAAATAAGTAAACTTTATTAATTTCATAAACTCTAGAAGATACTATATGTTGTTTTAATATCTAATAATTTATTTTTATTATATTAGATGAGGCGTGGTCAGGTTGAAGCTGAGAGGGGCTATATTAATATGGTGTTAAAAGAAAATCGATAACACTGGTCAACAAAAAAAAGAAAATTGCTTGTTTCCTGTGATTTTTTTTTTTGTTTCTATCTCAAATTGACGCGTATTTTTTAAATATGTCAACAATTTTTCTCTAACAGCTTTTGTTTTTGAGTTATAGCTAACTACCCTCATTTACTATTTTTACTTAGATTTTCGTTTTTTATTGGACACTAAAATATATTTTGTTGTTGTTTTAGATATGGCTTCGTCAAGAAGATGTTGTGTGGTTAATCCCGATTGTTTTTGCGATATTTGTGGTGAAGATATATTTGCAAAATATCGAAAACCTATATCGGACTTTGTGATAACTGCGTATCATCAATACTTTAAAATAAAATTGTGTAATTAGGACAAGCCATGGGTTCCTCATATTGTATGCCAGAAATTTGTGGTATGTCTACGGTTATGGTCCAGTGGAAAAAGAAATGCAATAATGTTCGTAACATCCATGATTTGGTGAGAACCTCGAAACCATCATGACGATTGCTACTTCTGCGTTGTGAAAATAAACGGAATTAACCCTGGAAATCGAAGTAAGTGGTCATATCCTAACTTATCTTCTGCTCAACGACCTCAATTAAAATCACAAGAGGTACAACCCAGCACATCCAAATCTCTGTGAACCCGAACGAAATACATCAAGTGAAGACTCTGATTCAGACTACAAATGTAGCCTTTCAGAACCTCAACCATTTAATCAGAAATAACTAAATGACTTAGTAAGAGATCTGAACTTACCAAAAGAAGCTTCTGAAATTTTAGCATCTCGTTTAAAAGAGAAAAATTTGCTTACTCCGGAAACCAACATTACATTTTATCGTACCCGAGAAAAAAATCTGTTACCGTATTTTTCTCAAGAGAAGGATTTAGTTTTTTGTAACGATGTTGGTGGTATTTTGCAGCAGATGGGATTAAAACAGTACCAACCTAGTGATTGGCGCCTTTTCATAGACAGCAGCAAAAGAAGTATAAAGTGTGTTTTGCTTCATAACGGTAACAAGTACGGATCTATACCTACTGCACATTCGACGACTTTAAAAGAAGAATACGTAAATGTTTCTAAGGTTATGGAAAAAATTAAGTATCAAGACCACAAATGGGTCATTTGTGTTGATCTGAAAATGGTTAACTTTCTTTTAGGTCAACAAGGGGGGTACACAAAGTTCCCTTGTTTCATGTGTCTCTGGGATAGTCGTGACAAACAACACCATTGGTCACAAAAAGTTTGGCCAGTGCGGGAAGAGCTAAAAGTTGGTACAAAAAATGTTATAAACGTGCCTTTAGTTAGCCGAGACCGCATCATACTTCCACCACTTCATATTAAACTCGACATAATGAAACAGTTTGTGAAGGCGCTTGACAAAAGTGGCGAATGTTTTAATTTTCTTTCACGCAAGTTTCCAGGATTAAGTTCAGAAAAATTGAAAGCTGGTATTTTTGATGGGCCACAGATTAGGCAACTCGTGAAAGATCCTAATTTTGTCAAATCAATGACTGAAGTCGCATCCAAAGCTTGGAATTCATTTGTTTTAGTTATGAGTAGCTTCCTAGGCAAAAAGAAATCTGACGACCATGTCGAGCTTGTTGAGTGCATGCTATCGAACTTGCAAGAGCTAGGGTGCAACATGAGCATAAAAATCCACTTCCTGCACTCGCATTTAGACCGATTTTCACAAAATCTGGGTGATTTTAGTGAGGAGCAGGGTGAAAGATTTCATCAGGATCTTCGGACAATGGAAGAGCGTTATCAGGGGCGGTGGGACTGACTATGATGGCAGACTACTGCTGGAGTTTGCAACGAGATCTACCTAAAGTCGTTCATTCAAGGAAATCTTATAAAAGATCTTTTGCTAGTGTTCAATAGAAATTTTGTTAACATAATGTATTATTTTTTTGTATTTTTTTGGCAAAATAATAAAACTGTATATTTTAAAAGGTAAAGCTGTTAGCAATCTCCCAGTATTTTTTTCATAGTCAGGGCCATAGAAATACCCAATAACAAAAAAAAAATAAAGGAAACAAGACTTGTGTTGACCAGTGTAATTGTGCCGACAGCGGAGGAAAGCAGTTTCTTGAAGGAAAAAATCTCGTTTGTACTAGAATTCTAAAAGCTTAGACACTTCCTGAGATAGGTAACTCAAAATCGGTGAAAGCTGAACGGGAGATTTTTTTGCGAATAAGAACTCTTTAATATGAAAAAACTTTAAAACACTAAATTTAAAAATCGATAACCGGAAGAAAGATATGTTTCAGAAAAAAGAACCCTCTCACATAGTGGACTTCTAGAATCTGAAATCCAATTTAAAAGTCATTTTTCAGAGGGTGGAGATTTTTCACAAGAAAGAACCCTTATTTGTAACTCAACTTCACAAGCATCCCTAAATGAAAAAGTCCTGTTTCTGAGAGGGCGCTACTTTCTACATCCATAGAGGGAAAAGGAAACATATGCTTCTCCCGTTAGCGACTCCACAGCTAGTAACACCTGGTAAAAAAGTAGTTCCTAAATTTATGCTAATATTTTGCCGCACATGAAGCTACATTACAGTTATTCCTTTTACCCGCTAAATTATTAGGAACAGGTAATTAAAATGTTGCCCGAATAAATAAATTATTACTATATGTTAATAAACTCCAACAGGGTATTACACTACATATGCTTTACTTGTAGTGCCCTAAATTTTAAAGTATTGCAACTTTCTTTATAAATTTAACATAAACTAATATATTTGTAAAAGTTTAAATAATATAATTTCGATTCTATGTAGAGCTGGAGCAAAATCTTCAGGTTTATAAGAACTTAAGAACCCTATGAAATATCATGTGTTAAAAAAATTATTATTAATTCTTCATTTGACTATCTTATTAAAGATATTCGAGACCACCTAACCTCAAACAGAAATTCATATTTTAAATTGCATATTAAATAAGAGTTATTAAATTGTGACAAATTTAATATCACAAAGATACATTGAGCAACATACACCCCTCGGCAAGACACGATATATAAGTCAGAATGCCTTGGAACCCAATAATGACATCATCAGGACATATGGTATAATTGAGGATATTCCTGTGACAATTAACCTGAATGACCGATCTATTATAAAATCCTAAGGATATCCTGTAATAATATCCAATATTTAGGTTCATGTAGTGTTCATGTCAAGGTACCTTGATTCTAAGCCGTTGATCATAAATTTTTAATAGCGGATGGTATATTTTTCACTCTCTTAGGATAGGATGCCCCTGAGCACTGGCCTGGCCAGGTTCAAGACGCGGAGGAGGCATATGGATGCCAAAGGAAATTTCTTGAAGGAAAGAAAAGAACACTAAAGGCTGAGCTACTTATAGAGGGGGGCATTAATCGATAAATAGGAGAGTGTGAAACCCTTAAATGAAAAAAAAAGAGACCTATTGCTCTATAACCTCTACCCACAATAGAACTCTAAAAAATTATACACAGTTTCAAACTCAGTGACCGGGAGAGTGAAAATTTTTCACAATAAAAATAGTTTTTAAGGGAGGTATTCTCTACATTTCTAGTGGCAACGACCTTATTTCTTCCATTTTACCATTATTTTGTAACTCACTCAAAGATTAACTCGAAATTCCAAAATATCATTTTATAGGTACAGTAATAATTTAGAAATTGCATTTATTTTATAATGAAAGAGTACAGAATTGTTAACATTAAGCAGATCTTTCAATTAATATTTTTTAAACTGCAATAAATACATTACTAATATCTGTGTAAAGTTACTTAGACGATTCTGTAGTGAGCGTCGTAGCCAGATTTAAGGGTCGAAGCGGGCATATGAAAAAAGTTAACGAAAAATTATAATTTTCTGAGCACAGTTAGAATAATAATGTGGCCATGCAAACAACCTAAATAAATTCATTAGCACTCTTCACATTAAACACAAATATGAATTAGATCATTTCCTGTAAATTTCACAAGCACTGTTAGTAAATTGTATTTTTAGGTATAATCTGCAGTGCAAAATTTAGATCCTAATGTGTAATAAATGTTATGTACATATAAAATATTTAACAATTAAATAAATAATTCTTAGCTACTTCTTTTAAGTTGGCCATATAGTTATGCCCGGTAGAGAACAGAAAACTTTCATTTTAATTCTTGCAGAGATACTTGTTTTATTTGGAGTTCTCAATTGTATCTTTTGTACTTGCCTTCCCTACTTTTCTTTCTTTCACCATTGTGTCAAGAAAAAATCCTCTGTTTTAATGACTTTTTCTTCTTCTTCTTCCACGTACTGTAGGCCTCAGGCCTGTAGTTTCCAACTCATCAGTTTTTTTAAGATGTTAATGTCCATGAGTCGAGCCATCTCTTAGGAGGTCTTCCCAGGGGTCGTCGTGTCCGTGGTTTACCATCTCGCGCGATTCTCCTTAGTCTCTCCTCAGTCATTCTCTCCACGTGATCTCTCCAAGCTCCTCTACGTTTACGTCCTCATCTGATTATATCGTCCACCTCGCATTCATGTCTTATGTCTGTATTTCTTTTCCTATGTCTTAGTGTGTATCCTGAAATGTTTCTAAGTATTTTCTTCACTGTTGTTCGAAGAAGGCATTGTTCCAGATGATGTCCCGAAGTGCGCCTGATATTCGGCTGGCTTTGCTTGCTTGGACCTTCACTTCATTTGTTCTATTTTGGCATGAGGTGATTTGTATGCCTAGGTAGTTAAATGACACGACTTGTTCTATTGTTTTGTTTTCCAGAGCAAGTTTACATCTTATTGGCTCTTTAGATATAACGAGGGTTTTGGTTTTTGTGTTAGATACCTGCCTCTTGAGGGTTTTAGCTTTTGTATAGAATGAGTGCAGAAGCCGCCGGCCGTAAGTCGCCTCCGTTCTCTGCCACGATCACAGCGTCGTCTGCATAACAGACAATGTTGATTTTACCCGTTGTAAGTGAATATCCGTCCTCCATGTCTCTGATATGGGTTATTATCTCGTCCATTATTAAGTTGAACAGTTGCGGGCTTAAAGAGTCCCCCTATCGGATTCCGGTTGGCGTTTGTATTTACTCTGTCAGTCTTTGATTAACTAAGATGTGAGTGCCTGTATTGTGGTTTAGTTGTTTTATGATGTCTATTAGGTTTTTTGGCACATGTTTTCTTTCTAGGATATCAACTACGTGTTTTAGTCTTACTCTGTCAAATGCTTTAGTGAGGTCTATAAAGCACATAAATGCGGGTTTTCCGTATTCTATGGCCTTCTCTACTACTTGTCTGACTATGAAGATGGCATCTACTGTTGACCTATTTTTTCTGAAGCCTTGTTGTTCTTCCTATATGTTTACATGCTCACTTAATATTGCTTCTATGATCTTTGTAAAGAGCTTCATGGTTGAGCTTAACAGAGTTATACCTCTATAGTTTTCTGGTAATTTCTTGTCTCCTTTCTTGAATATAGGAATGGTTATGCTTTTTCTCCATTCATTAGGGACTTCTTTGGTTGATAATATTTTATTGAATAGCTTTGTAAATTCTGCCATTAATTGTTGCACCCCATATTTCAGTAGCTCATTTGGTATGTTATCTAGCCCGGGTGCTTTCCTGTTTTTAATCTTTTTTGCGTGTTCTATCGTCATTTCACCCGGTATCTCTAAGGGTTCTTCGATTTTCTCATCTTCCTTCTCATCCTCGTCTTCTCTTTCGGGTGCATCTGCGTACAACTGCTCAAAGTAGATTTTCCAGCGGGTCTCATCGATTTGTTGTGTTTGTGTGTACTTTACGACTTCGAGTTTCTTTCTTCTTATCATTCTCCACACTTTCTTTTGTGCTTTTGGCAAGACATTTTTTGTTTCGTTAAACGATTTACTCACTTCTTCACAAACGATACCGACTTTTTAATATAATTAGCGGCCGCGATATGTGTCATTCAAGGTCTTTTTGGATGAGAACAA